>PVKB01002512.1:0-273911 GCA_004027205.1 Ctenodactylus gundi | reverse complement strand
CCCTCCATCTCCGTCCCCTGGCCGCGTGGCCGTCTCCTCCCTTCTCCCGATTTGAGCAGCCTGAGATGGGGGCCGCTGGCCACGCGGGGCACCGGAAACGAGGTCGGCCGTAGCCGCTGTGCTGTGCTGTGCGTGTAAAATGCGGGTGGGATTCCCAACACAGGATACGCCCGTAAAATACGTCACGAACGTCTCGATTCCATGTTAGTGATATATTCTTAACAAAAAAAAAAAAAAAGGACTGGTGAGCTAGTTACTTCCTTGTTGCTATGACAGAGAATATCCAACCTATACAAATCTGGAGAGGGAAGATAACAATTTCAGATAAGTCTGTTTGTGGGCAGCCATTAACAGTGGAAGCACATGGTAGAGGTGGAGGCAGTTCCTCCAGGCCTTGCAAACAGGAAGCCAGATCCAAAAGGAAGGAAGTAGAATATTTCCTTCCAGGTCCTGTCCCAGTGATCTGCCCCTTCTTGGTTCAGCCTCAGTGTTCTGCCCCTTTCAGGTTTAAGCCCCTAATCCACCACAAGCCTGTAATCTATAGTCTTGTCAGATGCCTGTCTTCCATCACACGCCCATAATCCACCTATCCAGACCAGGGCCCCATCTCTTGACAGCACATGGTTTCATAGACATTCCACAACATCCTAAAATATAGGCTTTAGGGGACATTCCAGATCCAAGCCACAATAGCTGGGAATGTAGCTCAGTGTGAAGGGCCTTGGCCTAATCTCCATTGCCACTGGAGGAGAAAAAAACCCAGGCTTTCTACCACAGGCCTGTAATCCCAGCACTCCAGGACACTGAGGCAGGAGATCCATCAGTTTGAGTTCAGCTCTGGCAACTTAGTGACTAAGCAAGACCCTGTCTCAAAATCAAAAATATAATTGTGCTGGGAATGTAGCTCAATGTGAAGGCCCTTGGCTCAGTCTTCGATATCACACATGCATGCACGCACAAAGGGCTGGGGTTGTAACCCAGTGCAAAAACATACTTCACAAGACTTACCTGCCCATGCTTTTAGCTATTATTTGCTCCATCCACAACAGAAGATTCTGGATCTTGAATAAAAATAAGCTTTATTTTACTTTTCTTCGTGTGGTACTGGGCATTGAACCCAGGACCTTCACACTCAGCTACATCACTGAGAGAGGGTCTTAGTTACTAAGTTGCTAGGCTGGACTGGAACTTGAGATCTTCCTGCATCAGCTTTCTAGAGTTGGGATCACAAGCTTGGGCCACAGGCTTGGCTACAAGCTTTATTTAAAGAACAACGTGAAAGTGGTTACAATCAGTGACAGCAATCAGTTCCCTGTGAGGGACACTATAAATGAAAATTTATAGACTGTAAGGATCAAAGGGAATGTGGATTAGAAGAAGCCTTAAACTGAGGTCAGAGGTGAGGCTGGGAGAAGCAATAAGTACAGGGAGGCAGCCTAGAAGTTTTGAAATCAAGATGTGAAGGGGGAGGTTACAATCTTGGCAGGAACACTTTGAGAATCCCTCTATCAGCATAAGGCTTAGAGGGTTGGGGGCATTTTCCCAGATTCAGCCCAAGCTCTCTCCTCCACCTCAAACATCTTACTTTAAGATCTCTATTCCTTCTACAGTAGGAAGAGAAGAAGAGGGAAAGTGAAGGAGGAAGAAATCCAAAAATACCCACTACCTCTTTTGCTCATGGAAACATGGGGACAGGGAAAGTGCTATTTGCTTCCTCCTAGTATTGTTTTCCATCTAATTATTTTTTCTGAGATGGAGCATCTCATTATATTGGATGGCCTCAATTTCAAAATTCTACTTCGGAGGATCGTGACTTCAAGTCCAACCTGGGCAATTTGGCAACTTTAGTGAGAACCTTTCTTAAAATTAGAACCAAAAATTGGCCTTGGGATATAGTATAGTGTGAAGGCTCTGGGTTTTATTTTTAGCAGCAAATGAATGGTTAAATACAGTGAGGATATATATAGCTCAAGGTGAAGACCATGGGTTCAAACCCCACTTTTTGTGATTTTATTTTTTCCTTTTTGAGACCAAGTCTCACTCTGTAGTTTATACTGAACTTACTTCATAGACCTGGCTGGCCTCAAACGCATGCTAATCCTCCTGCCCCTGCTTCTCAAGTGCTGGGAATATAGGCATGTGCCACCACCACACCTGGGAAATCAAACCCAGGGCCTAGCACTTGCCTAGCAACCCCTGAGCTACACCTACAGCCCTAATCCCCTTTAGTGAGAGGGAAAAAACCCACAAAGGAGAAAGAAATCTAGCAAGGTTTAGCACAATGGCAGCTCCCCAGGAGACCTGAGAGGGCCCTGCCACTGGTCACAGCTGAATGACCACTATGAAGACAGGTAAGTTCCAAGCACTCCCTGGAGTCTTCCAACAGCCTTCATGGGGAACTCTTAAGACACCCAAACACATCAGCTAGTAGGTGACACAGCTGGGATTGAACCTGAGCCTGACACCAAAGCTTATGCTGACTCTACTGCATGACTGCTTGAATTCACAGACTTGCCTAGAACCCATTCTCTGACTCAAAGCCTGTTTCTTACCCCTCAGTTAAGGTTAGTTGGATTTCATTTCTTCTTCTTCTTCTCCTCTCCATCTCCTTCTTGATTCAGCACAGACTTTTTTTTTTTTTTTTTTTTGAGGCAGGATCTTGCTCCGTTAATCCAGGCTAGTCCTGAACTCACTGTGTAGCCCAGGCTGGCCTTGAACTCACAGCAAGCCTCCTGCCTCAGCCTTCTGAGTGCTGGGGAATTGAACCCAGGGCCTTGTGTTTGCTAGGCAAGCGCTCTAGTCACTGAGATATGCCACCAACCCTCAGCACAGCCATTTGGTGGGAGGGGGCATGAAGGAAGAGGAAATGGAACACTGACAGAAATATAATTCTAGAGACCTTGGAAGGAGGGAGAAGTCAGTGGGGCCAGATGCTGCTGCACACCACCAGGGAGGAGTGGGAGAAAAAAGCCAGAGAGAAAAATGAGCTTGCTTTATTGCAGAATTGTTCTGGGGACACACTGAGACTTCAGTCTAAGGTGGGATGGTGTCATCTACCTGCTCAGGACCCTGGAAGGTAGCTACTTTACAGACTTACAGGGTATCCCCCCAGGAACCTTGGGAAGGACAACTCTCCCACTCAACAAGCAGGAGGGCCTGCCCAGGTGGCCTGACAGTGGCCACATTATGAGGCGGTCCTGGTTATAGGCAGTGAGGTTGGGATGGGAGGTGCCAGAGGTAGTGGGAGCAGAAGGGACAGTGTCCTAGACTCTGCCTGCCCCTACTCTCTCCTGGGACTTTCTACCATCCCTCCATCATGGGTAGTGCTTACCACTGGGAGGCCCGGCGCCGGCAGATGGCTTTGGACCGGAGGAGGAGGCTGATAGCTCAGCAGCAGCATGAACAGGTATGTGGGAGGGGCCAGGTTCAACACGTGTCCTCCAGGGGGCAGGAAGGAATGGAGAAGGAATATAGACCCCTTGGACACTCTGCTGTCTGGTGAATGTTTTTGCTGGGGTAAGAAGATAGCAACGTCATTTGCTTGAGTTTTCATGGAGAGACCATATGTATGTGTTGGTGGGGTGGCACATCTGGATCATCTGGCTTTTGTAGCCTAGTGGACAGAGGTACTAGGCCCAGGAGGGGTTTTGTGTGTTTAAGAGATGGAGTCTGGTTCTGTTGCCTGGGTTGGCCTTGGACTCCCGAGCTCAAGCAATCATACCACTTTAATCTCCCAAGTACCTGGGACTACAGGCTTATCCTACCATATCCAGTATAGCCTAGGAGACCTTATTATTTTTATCTATTATTTTTTGAGCCAGAGTCTACCCTGTAGTCTAGGCTGGTCCTGAACTTACTGTGGACCCCAGGCTTGCCTGGAATTTACAGCAGTCCTCCTGCCAAGCTCCCAAGTGGTAGGATCACAGGTGTGTGCAGCCACATTGGCCTATTTATGTGGTGCTGGAGGATCAAACTGAGTGCCTTGTGCATGCTAGGTAAGTGCTCTAACCCAGTCCCACCTAGGAGATTCTAATCCCGCACTGTCCATTACTACACCAGCCTGTGTGTAAGTAAGTCTTTACGCTGTGTCTAGTGAAAATGATGAACTGACTTTTATACTTAATTTAATTTATAAGTTGGAGCAAATAGTCAATTTACATATGAGAAAAACTTTGACACCATTTTTTTTGGACACAGGGTCTCCCTCTATAGTCCAGGCTGGTCCTGAGCTCACTATGTAGCCCAGGCTGGCCTCAAACTCATGGCAGTCCTGCCTCAGCCTCCCAAGTGCTGGGATTACAGGCAAGGACCACGCCCAAATTATTCATCTGTAGAATTCTTGGGTATTTTGGTTGGTGATAGAAAACATTCCAGGCCCTGGCTTCAGCCTCCAAGGAATAGATGCTTCCAACCACCCACGATTCTCTGTTCACTCGCCTAGAGGCCCAAAGTTTCTCTGGCAGATGGGTGACTAGGTAGGGAAGCAAGAGAAAGCCACTGGCTGGGGCTTCTTGTCAGGAATTGAAGGAAGACCAAAAGGAGGACTGCCATTGTGGGAAAAAATCCCAGCCACGTCAGGAGTCGAAGGAGCCTCAAAAACCACAGGCACAATCACAGCCACCACCTCAGCCAAAGCAACAAAGTGATCAAGATCCTTTCACTCAGTGCACCTTTAAGTACAGCCTCCCGAAGGATTCTCCAAAGCAAGGATCCCAGCCTGAGGCAGCTGAGGCCAGTCAATCTGGAGAGCAGTCCCACTGTGCAGACAACAGATTACCAGATGGGCGGCCAACCCTTCCAGGCCCTAGTAAGTGAGGAGCCAGGAGGGACGTTGGTAACGAGAAAGCCCCTTACTCCCATCCCAGTCCCACAGTCTGGATTCCTATCTGCCCTCCACCCTTTGTGACCCTTCCCAAGACCCTCAGCCTTTATGGCCTCTGCGAACTTAGGGCTGCAAAAATACCTGCCACGTTCTGTAGAAGGCTTGAAGTGTCAGTCCCCTTTCCAGCGTGAAGTGATGGAGGTGGAGATGATTGGAGGGTGGGATGGGCTTGTCAAGAGACATAGTGAGCCCTGTGACCCTGAAAAGGGAACCACCGCAGGGCTTCCTAGTTGTGAATCTTTGGCGTGGACTGTCTGTGCCTTGTCCTGTGAGGGGCCTGCCCCTGGCCCCAGACATCTGGTACAGAGTCCAGTCTTGCTGTGCTTGTCAGATGAGTAACTTGTGCTTTGTTTCATCAGGTCTTGTGAAACCATGGCAGCCTGCTTTTACCCAAGGCACCCCATTCTCCCAACTCACGGTGAGACACAGACATAGAGAGGGAGAAGCATCCAAAGTCTAGCTAGTCTGAGTATGTGCTTGTAAATATGCAGAGTCCACAGAGATTCCTTAGCAGGAGTGTGGGGAAGGGCCTGGAATTGTCACTTTTTTTTTGAGAAAAGGTCTCATTCTGCATACATGCTAGTTCTGAACTTGTAGCCTAGACTGGCCTTGCACATATGGCACTCCTGCCTCAGCCTCCCAAGTGGTGGGTTTATAGGCATGTCCACATCCCTGGCTTATGTGGTGCTAGGGAATTAAACCCAGGGCCTTGCGCTTGCTAGGCAAGTGCTCTAATCTCTGTGCTATTTCTCCAGCTCCCTATTTGTCACTTCTGAATGGCCCTCCATTCTTTTGTTGTTGTAGTGGTACTGGGGATTCAACCTAGGGTGTTGACACTGAGGTACATCATTAGCCCATTTTTATTTTTTATTTTGAGACTAACTGGCCAAATTTCTCAGGCTCCACCTGCCTTAGCCTTCCAGTGTTGGGATTACAATGCCACCATTCCCAACTAGAATGGTAACTTTAACTGTTGTGCCATTCCTCCAGCCTGGGTCTTACTCTTGTAGTCCAGGCTGGTCCTGAATTCACAGCAATTCCCCTGCCTCAGCCTCCAGAGAGGTGGGATTACAGACATGTGCCAACCTGCCCAGTTTATGTGGTGCTGGGAAATAAAACCCAGGGGCTGGGCTGGGGGGCGTAGCTCAGTGGTTAAGGTGTTAGCAGGTGAAAGACCCTGGATTTGATTTCATAGCACCACAAGCCTGTAATTCCAGCACTCCAGAGGCTGAGGTAGGAGGAGTGCCTTGAATTCGAGGCCAGTCTGTGCTACATAGTGAGTTCAGAACCAGCCTGGACTACAGAGTGAGACCTTGTCGCAAAACAAAACGAAACAAAACAAAACAAAACAAAGAAATATCAAGGCCGTGTGCTAGCTAGGCAAGTACTATAACCACTGAGCTAAACTCCCAGCCCATAGAATGATACAAACATTTGAAAGGTCTCTGATGCAGGAACAAGGGACCTGAATACTGCATGTGATTTTTTTTTTTTAATTGCCTGACGGGGGGCTGGAGGAATGGCTCAGTGGTTAAAATGCTTGGCAAGTACTAAGTCAAGCGCTAAGTGCCCGAGTTCAATTCCTCAGCACCACATAAGCTGGGCATGGTAACACATGCCTGTAATCCCAGCACTGGAAGACTGAGGTGTGAGGATTGCCGTGAGTCCCGGACCAGCCTGGGCTCCATAGTGAATTCAGGATCAGTCTGGGCTACAAAGCGAGACCCTGTCTCAAAAACATAACAAACAAAAAATTGCCTGATGTTCTTTCATGCAGGATTTGTGATGTTTCAGCTGGTACATTTCACCTTGATTTCTCTGGCCTAAGCATTCTGAAAACATCAGGCACAGAAATGACTAACTTAACTTAATTTGCTGTCTGCCTTTCCCTTTTTTCAGTCCACTAATTACATCCAGCAGTGGTGATCCAGCTGGACTTCAAGATTCCATTGGTCATCACCAAAAAACAGAGAAGCAAGTATTCTTTGTAACTAACAGCAACATGTGCTCCCAAAAACCATCTGCCCTAGCAGAAGCTAGATGGGAGTAAAATGTGACTCTTGAACAGAATCAGGGGACTGGTCAGCTTTATAAGACTGGAGAAGGAGGGCAGAACCACAGGAGGGATGGAGAGAGAAGGCTAATTCCATGCTTCTTTGGGGGAAAGTAAGGGAACAGAAATTGGTCTTGGGCCTCCTGCTGCTGGCCCTTATTCTACAATGATAGGTTGGGCTGGAGGAACAGCACAGCAGTTACAGCACTTGCCTAGCAAGCTGAAGGCCCTGAGTTTGGTGGTGCACAGCTGTAATCCCAGCACTCTTGAGGCTGGGGTAGGAAAACTGCTTTGAGTTCCAGACCTGCCTGGGCTACAAAGCAAGACTCTGTCTCAAAATAAAACAATGATAGATTGGTCAGGGCTTCAGGGTTAGGGCGATTACTGAAGCCCTCACCTCTTCCCCCAAGCCAGTGCTTCTGGAAATACAGTCTGAGAAAGGATGGGCTGAGTCACACCAGAGCAGGTCTAGGGCAGCACCGGATAGACAGCAGGCAGGGATGCCTAAGGCTGGGGCAGTACATAGCTGTTCAGTGGTTGAGAGGGATGGGGAGGGAGAGGAGCTCAGAAGAAAGAGGGGACATTATGGCCCTGGGCACAGGAAACTTGACCCTGGGAAGGAGAAAGGGTCTTGCCTACTAAAATTCTCAGAAGCTGGCTGTGGTAGTGCATGCCTATAAACCCAACACTCAGGAGGCTGATGCAGGAGGTTTGCCTTGAATTTGAGGCCAGCCTGGGCTACACAGTGAGTTCAGGACCAGACTGGACTACAGAGCGAGACTGTCTCAAAACTAAAAAATCCTTATGCCCTTTTCTTCCATGTTCTTAGCTTTTCCATCTAGCACTGATAACCAGCAGATATAAATCCCTAGGCATTCCTCCCTCACCAGCCCAAGGAGCCCTGTCTCAGGGCAAGACTGAGATGTCTCCTGATAGCAGGAGCTGGCCCTGGGGAAGGGCACAGAACAGAAGAATGAAAGTTGGGAGAAGTTAGGTCCAGTAGCACAGACTATAATACCAGCACTCTGGATGGTTGAGGGAGGAGGATTTCAAGTTCCAGCCTAGCCTTTTGACTTAGCAAGACCCTGTCTCAAAATCAAAAATAGAAAAGGGGTAGGGATGTAGCTTAGTGTGACAGTCCTGGGCTCAATCCCCAGTACCATTGAAAAAAAGAAATGAAAGAATAAAACAAAACAAAACACAAAAAATATTGGGACTAGAGCTATAACGCTTTGGGGTACATAGTGAGAATGAGGGAGAGTGTGAACTCGCCTGGGAGTAATTTCTCAGAATTCAGAAAAGTGAGACATTTTAGAGGCTGAAACCTTGATGCCTACTGGAAGAGTAAGAAAAAGTTTGTGAGATGGGAAGTCTTCACCAGCTCCTTCATTCTCAGGAGACTTTTTCCTAACACTGATAAATATATAGTGTATTGAATATTATATAAGTTCTTTACATTTGACAACCTACACACAATAGCTCTAGCCTGGCCTCCTGAACTTCTGAGCTCTTTCCAGCACCATTTTAACCCCGGCCACCCAGCCCTGAAAGATTCTTTCTTCCCTGATGTGGAGATTCAGTTTGTTACCTAGTTCCATTATCACCTGTCCCCTCCACCCAGCTTACTTCAAATTCAGCTCTATCCACCAGCTGTGCTTCTTTTTTCCACCAGCCTGAATGGTGGACCTAGCCCTTTGGTTATTAAGTACCATTCTTGCTGCGCTCAGGCACGGAAACTGCCTTCAGGTGTAGCCAGCCCACTGTGAAGCTGGGGGTTATTGGAGGATTGATTCCAGCTGAGTGAGAAGAAATGACGGCTCTAGCAAAGTCTCTGTAGATGGGGTACTCTCTACTGTCAAGGCCTGGAGAGAAGAGGTCTCTAGGAGCAGAAGGGCCCCACACAGAGCATGGCACTGACAGAGCCCCAGCATCATCTCCTGTAAGCTTTCAGAAGATAGCTGCTGGGCTCATGGTTTGACTCGACTGTGTCCATTCACATGGGCTTGGGGCTGTGGGCTTAGAATCCCTCCTTTAATAAACACTTTTGGAATGACTCTGGCTTGGACCCTCTTTCTACTGTAGACCTAGGGGCTGCCAGCTACCTCCTTTCTCTCCTGTATTACTTCGCTCTTGTGAAGATTAATAATAAAATGCTTCTATAGAGAGGAGAGCTTTAAATAGAGAAAAGCTCTGTCTTTCCAGGAGCCAGGCACTGTCATTAGCCAGAAAGGGCAGAAGGTCAAAGGGCCGCAGTGAATTACTATCTGATAGACAGAGGGCAAGTTACCAGAGAGCAGGTCATCGCTATGACTTTGTCACACAACAAAAACAGACACACAGATCATCATCCCCTAAAAAGCCAAGGAGACAGTACTGGAACCTCCAAAATCACTGATCATTTTATGGAGTACTTGAAAAAGATCCATGTTTTAAAAGCTGGATAAAATGACAAATGTCTCCATCTTCTGACAGGAAAGAAAATGAGCCTGAGTGGAAGTGAATGACCAATACAGAAGGGCACAGATAGGGAAGGTGCCACTCCAGGAATTCTGAGGTGGCCTCAAGACAGACTTTTCCTTAAGACAGAGCAAGAGTGGGTTCTGATGCTGGCTCCTGAAAGGACCTGTGGAATTGATAGAATGAGAGACAGAATGTGTGTGTCTGTATGCATGTACAAAGGTAGCTTGACAGACAGCTCCCCGTGCTGAGGGTATGAGAGGAGGCTTACGATAAAGGTGAGTTTTCCTTTGGCAAAGTCACCAGTCCTTCTTTGGGCACCACGGGGTTGTAGGAAAAGCGGACCAGGCTCACAGGTGCTTGGAATACAGGAACAGCAGACAGGTCAAGGTGGGTAAGAGGCCAGCAGGTGGGGCACTGATGTGTTCCCCCGACAGTCCACGTATTCATGACTCTGGAAGACCAGCTGCTCCAAATGACCCAAGTAGGTATAGGTCAAAGTGCCCCTGGAGAGGAAGAAGACCTTGTTGCCATGTCTAAGTCCTGGGGTGGAGGGAGGGGTTTGGTTTCTTTAGACTTCCTTTCCCCCTCCTCTGCTTACTGCTATGCCAAAGCACCTGGGATGGCTGCCACACCCATGTTCCACCAGCTTCTGGACAGCCCTGGGGCTTTTGTATAATTTATAAGCAAGATGACCAAGGGAAGGGCTTGGGTTTGCTTCTCCCCAGAACCCATCCCAGAGATTCACAGGGTCGCCTGCAATGAAGCCTTCTTTCTCCACTAGATGGAGCTAAACACAGCAGTGGGAGATGGGACACCAGAGAGCCAAGTCCTACTTACTGAACGTACAAGAGCACGTGGTGGACTTTGATTTTCAGCCAGGTACAGATTTTGCTGAGAGAGAGACAGAGAGGGAGAGAACATGAGATGACATTTCACAATAAACAGTCTGTCAGAATGCTCAAAGGAGACCTATAGGTCCCAGTTTTCTTATCTTTCACTGGGGCCCCCAGATGCCACTCCCATCTCTTATTTCTCTGAGGTGAGCATGGGTACCAGGCTGTACGATCACTCCAATTCCCACTTCCTTGGTCCAAGGGCATGCTGGCCTCTCCCTCATAGAAAACAAGACACCTTCTTGTGCTTTAGCCCAGAGAGCCTAAAGTCATGTATTGTAAAGATTAACCAATTTGAGACAGGATCTTGCTACATCATTAAGTTGCCCAGCCTGGGCTTGAACTTGTGATACTCCTGTTTCATCCTCTCAAGAGTGCTGAGAGCTTTACCACTGGGACCTGTGACAGCTTTTTAAATTCTAATCTAGGTCCAACAGGCAAAGGCCAGGGATCCTGAGCCCTTGCACAGTTCAATTCTGGCCAGAAAGGGCCAAGTCAAAAATTGACTGCAGTTTGCTAAGCACTTAGGAAACAAGATGGCAATTAATTGCATTTCTACGCCTCAAAAGGATATGGGAGAAGAGATCAAGGGAGTACTCACTATGTGTTTTCATCCCATATTCTGCTGGCAACTGCATAAAATATCTGTCAACCAAAAGGACACAAGGTTAGTGCCACCTTAGGCTGCCCCATTCATTCCCACCACAACACTCATCCACATAATGTATACAGGGCTGGTCAGGGAGAAGGGAGTCACCTGTTCACTGGCCAAAGGGCCAATGTGTAGGAGGAGGCTGTTGGAAGCCTGGCCTACCACGAGGGACAGGTGCACAACCTCTATGGTCAGCTGGATCACAGTGATGGGGTAGTAGTTGGTATTGGAGACATTCAAGATATTCTGTGGGGTGAAAACAAGGAAGAGGAATGAAAAGGATGACCTATTCTTAGAAGGCAGGAAACAGTGGCAGAAATCTGGCTCTCCAGCCTTGGCCCCACCTCCTATGATGGGCCTCACACATAGGGGGTCCATACCAGGAATCCCTCTGAGGAGCTCTCAATGGTGAAGTGTGGTACTGGCGATTGAATCCAGGGCCTTCTCTGTGACCTACATCCTCAGCCCCTTTTTACTCTTTATTTGAGACAGGTTCTGATTAAGTTGCTAAATTGCCTAGGCTAGGTTCAAGCCTGAGATCCTCCTGCCTCAGCGTCCTAGAGTGCTGAGATTACAGGCCTAAGCCACTGGCTTGGCTACAGATTACACTGTCTAAAAATCAAACATAAAGATAGGTTGGACATGTAGCTTAGTGTGAAGGTTCTGGGCTCCAACTCCAGTATCACAGAAGAAGAAGACGAAGAAGACAAAGAAGAAGACAAGAAGAAGAAGAGGAGGAGGAGGAAGAGGGAGAGGAGGAGGAGGAAGAGGAGGAAGGGGAGGAGGAGGAGGAAGAGGAGGAAGAAGAGGAAGAAGAATAAGAAGAATTATTACACTGAGCTCTGTGTAGTCTGTAGTCCCAGCTTCTCTGGAAGCCAAGGTGTGAGGATCACTTGAGCCCAGGAGTTTGAGACTGGTCTGGGCAACATATGACACCCTTATCTTAAAAAAAAAAAAAAAAAATCAAGCAGAAACCATACCCAGAACAGAGCACTTTGCTCCTCTTTCAGGATGAATGGCAATCAGGTAGCCCTGCTACCTGTACCTGACCCAGCTCTTGCCGCAGAGTTCCTATCAGAATGAGATCGGGCAGACTCTGGACCTCATCACAGCCACCCCCAGGGCCTTGTGGATCTTGACAGATACACAGAAAAGAGGTATAAATCAACTGGCAAATACAAGACCACTTTCTACACCTCTACCTGCATGTGGCTGCTGCCAGGTATGTGGCAGGAATAGATGGAGAGAAGGAACACGACAGTGCCAAGAAGAACCCACAGGAGACGGGCAAGTTCTTCCAGACTCAGGATGATTTCCTTGACCTCTTTGGGGATCCAGTGTGACAGGAAAGATTAGCACTGACATCAGGACAAATGAAGCTGGCTGGTGGTTCAGTGTCTGCAGAAGGCCACCCCAGAGCAGTGGCAGATCTTGCAGAAGAATTATGGGCAGAAAGATGCAGAAAAGGTGGCGTGGGCGAAGGCCTTGTATGAGGACATGGCTCTGCCAGTTGTGTTCTTGTGTTATAAGGACAGCTACAGCCACCTCGTGAGTCTCATTAAGCAGCAGGTAGCGCCCTTGCCTCCCGCCACCTTCCTGGGGGTAGCAGAGATCTACAAGCAAAAAAAGTGATCTAATCCAACCTGGTGGTGAGGGCTATAATCCCAGCACTCTGGAGGATTGCAAGATTAAGCCCTGTAGGAGCAATTTAGTGACTTGTGAGACCTTGCCTCAAAATCAAAACTTAAAAAACAGACTGAGGCTGTACACACACACACACACACACACACACACACACACACACACACACATCACCCCCACCCCCACCCCCAAATGACTTAAAAGACCAGAAGGGCAAGGAGAGAGAACAGAGCACTCAATAAATTATTCTGTAACCTTAAAAAAAAAGTTACACTGGCTAAAGATGCAGAGCCGCTCTGCAGTTTTTCTCCATTGCACCCTGTCTATCCAGGGAGTGTCAGACACAGCTACATACCCCCAGTCTATCTTATCATTTATTTATCTGGCCTGGATTCTGACCCCTCCCCATGTATAGTTCTAATCATATACAACCTGTCATGGGGTTTATGCTGTCCCTGCTTCTCTCCAGACTCTTAGCACCCTCTGGTTCACAAGATTCCTGACTAGCCACACTTAAGGTTGTAACACTGGATGAAAGTTACAGAGAAGTGTTGCTGGGAAAGGGAGGGGCCACCCACCGTCATGTTGAGGTGGATATCAGCCTCTTCAAAGGCCACCGTGGAGGAGTTGAGACCCGCGGGCTGCACAGCGATGGACCGGGGAAACAGGAAGAAGATGATGAAGGAAGAGGTCACCAGGCACAAGAGCACTGCCAGGAACACGGAGAGCTTCCTGTGGGAAAGTATCACCCGGAGCCACAGTGAAGAAGTCTGAACCCCAAGGCCACATGCAGAGGGAGTTCACACACCCCTCTCTAGACACAAAGCTCTTCCCTGCACATTTAGCTCCTCAGACATGGTACAACATGGGTAGGGGCACAGGTTTGGGAGACCCAATAACACTGAGCAGCCCATGCTCTAGTTCCTTTGTAAAACAGTGATGATTGTACCTACAACTGAAGTTGCAAAGGGCTAATCATTAAAAAAAAAAAATGCTGGCTGGGTCTGGTGCAAGTTTGAACCAAGCAAAGGCAACTCAGTGACTTAGTGAGAATTAGTGAACTAAAATTGAAAAAAAAAAAAATTAGCATTAAGGCACTGGGTTGGATCTTTAGTACAGCCAAAAAAGAAAAAAAAAAAAAAAGAAAGAAAAAGAAAAAAGAAAAAACCACAGACAATGCACATAGCAAAAATTTACTGAATGTTAGCTAGTTATATCACTAAGAGAAATAAATCCACTAAATAGAGTCCTGAATTTTAAAATCCAAAATGGGATATCATACATCTCAAAAGAGATATGCATTAAAGAGGTAGTATTTGGTTAGGATCTTATGGGGACCCTGCTAGTTTCTAATTTGGGTGTAGTGTCAGTAGAGGAATCTGGGTGGTGGTTCAGGCTGAAGTTGGGGACATTGGGAGGAAACTGCAGGGAACCACGGCAAATCGACCCAGATCACAAAAAGGGTCACAAGCACCCCAGTGAAACCCAGGGCTGTTTCTGAGGCTTTAAATTGTCGCAGAAAGGGATCAACTGGCTTTCTACCTCTACTGGGTAGAAAACAAGCAAGTCTAAACTGCTACAGCAAGAAAAGCAGAAAATATAACTTCCCCAAACTAACTGCAGCCAGAGCCACTTAACTCCCTTCTAAGAGGATTTGACAGCCAAGATGTCCTTTCTGTCTTAGAGAAGGGACCATGCTTTCTTAAATTAGTGATGCTTTGGGAAGGACATGAGGTGAACTTAGTGATATCTGCTATTCCTGATGCTGCTTTTTTAAGGTAAATTCTTTTTTTTTTTTTTTTTTGAGAAAGGGTCTTGCACTGTAGTTCAAGCTGCTATTGAACTCAGTATGTAGCCCAGATTGGTCTGGAATTCACAGCAACCCTTCTGCCTCAGCCTTCTGCCTCAACCTCCTCAGTGCTGGGATTACAAGCATATACTACCATGCTCAGTTTATGTAGTGCTGGGGAATCAACTGAGGGCCTTGTACTTGCTAGGCAAGTGCTCTAACAGCTGTGCTATTTCTCTAGTCCCCTAGTCCATTTTTATTATTTATTTGAGACAATGTTTTGTTAAGTTGCTAAAGTGCCCAGGTTGGGCTTGAACTCACAATCCTCCTGCCTCAGTCTCCCAAAATACTGGAATTACAGGCCTATGCCACTGGGTCTGACTAGTTTAAATTTTTGATTAACTCATAATTATACATATTTATGGAATACAATATATTTCAATATGCAAATACATGGTGTAATAAGGCAATTAGCAGATCCATGACATTTATTATCTACCTTTTTTTCCTTTAATATTGGGACTGAACCTAGAGAGCACTGAGCTATATCCTCACCTTCCTTTTTTGTGGTATTGGGGTTTGAACCCAGGTCTTTTACAGTGAATTACATCCCAGGCTCTTTCTTATTTATTTTTTACTTTGAGATAGAGTATTGCTAAGTCACTAAGTTGATCATGATGGGCTCAGATTTGCAATTGATCCTTCTGCCTCAGCCTCCCAAAGTGCTGAGATTATAGACATGCACCAACAGGCTTTTTATTTTTGAGATAGGATCTCAATAAGTTACCTATACTGGACTCAATCTTGTGATTCTCCTGCCTCAGCATCCCAAGTAACTGATTATAGGTGTATACCACTGTGTATGGCTGCTGCTATTTTATTTTTGGGTTGGGGGGTGGTTCTGGGGATCAAACCCAGAGCCTTAAGCAGTCTAAGCAAATACTGTACCACTGACTGGGTCTCTCTCTATAGTCCAGGCTGGTTCTAGACTATGTGGCCCAGGCTGATCTTGAATTCATGGTAATCCTCCTGCTCCATCCTCCTAAGTGCTGGGGTTAGAGGTGATTGCCACCACACCTGGCTTATGTAGTGCTAGGGAACTGAACTCAGGGCCTTGCGCTCACCAGATAAGTGCTCTAACTGCTGTGTTATTCCTCCAGCCCCTATTAATCATTCTTAAGCCAGAGAAATCCTTAGAAACAAGAAGGTAGTATGTTTCAGTCCAGTGAGGCTCAGGCTTTCTGGTAAAGAAACAATGGGGAAAAACAGATTAAGACAAGGGAGACAAAAAAAAAAAAAAAAAAGTGAACCGGTCCCTAAAAGTAATGGGCTATGGAATTGAGGAGAGATGGGGGCTTACGTGTGTCTGGGCTTCAGCCTCTGGTCTCCATAAGGGATGAGGGCCACCAGCTGTTTCTCTAGCTCTGTGGAGAAGAAAATGAGTAAGAGGAAGGGCCCACAACAAATGTCCTGTGCCAGCCACCCAAAGCACCCTTTACCCCTAGTAACAATGCAGAAGTCTGCTGTCTCTCCCCCAGAGCAGCCTGGGAGCACTAGGTTGTGCTAGTGAAGTTGGCAGCTCAGATATGAAATAGAATGGAAGTGAAATTTCCATTCACAGGTATGAAGAATCTCGGAAAGTCACTAGTAAATCAAAGATGTCCAGTTTTTTTTTTTTTTTTGGGGGGGGGGTAATTTATAACTTCATGAATCCTAAGACACAGTGTTGCTTGGGGCACAGAGTGTCGAATTCCTCTCTGGTAGCTGGGAATATAATTCAGGCAGGAGGGGAGTTTTTTGCAAAGAGCTCAAGGGTAGTTAACGACTCTTTGGCCAGACAGAGAGACGAAGGGACCACAAGCTAGGAGCAGATCCAACATTCGAGTCAGAGGAGCTGGCCCAACTCAGGGGCCAAGAGCTTGTCCTGGATTCTACGGTATTTCTAGAGCGCTAGGTCACTCACCTCGGGGGATATCCCCATTGCCTTGGCAGGTAGGACAAGTCACAAAGCTGGTGCCAGCAGCCCCTTCACAAGGCACACAGAAAGTCTTGCTGCTACCAGTGCTGTTGTAGTTGACAGTCTTGCTGTCACTGGCTGGGCTGGGAAACAAGAGCGACTTCTCATCTTGCTGTGGAGAGCCCAGCCGGGAAAACATCTCACCCATCATTCAGGGCAATTTTTCACTAATGAGAAAAGAAAAAAGTTCAGTGATAAGCCTGTAAGCACTGATGCCAGATATCATTCTGGTTTTAAATTCTCAAGATCGAGACTAGAGGAATGGCATGGCGGTTAAAGCACTTGCCTTTCAAGCACAAAGCCCTGATTTCGATTCCCCAGCACTGCATAAAGCTGGGCATGATGGCACATGCCTGTAATCCCAGCATTTGGGAGGCTGAGGCAGGAGGATTGCCATGAGCCCAAGGCCAGCGTGGGCTACAAAGTGAATTCAGGACCAGCCTGGGCTACAAAAATAAATCCATTCTCAAGATTGACAATGAAAGCAAGCTCAAATTTATGGAAAATAGGCTTGAGCAGTTACAGAGGACTCTCAGATGCACTTCAACTCTTTACTTTACACTGAGAGAAGCCATTCTGCCCACAAGAGAAAAATCAAAAGAAGCAGAACTTATTTTACTTTAAGGGACTTTCATAAGTGAACGGCCGGCAGAGGTTGTGTGTATGTTTTTTTTCTGAGCTGTCATTTGCTTTAAAGGAAGGAAACTGATAGGGCTGGGTAGCAGCAAGAACAGCAGTCTTGCAAGTTTCTTCATCCTCTCCAGTCTTGTGACTGCTCTCCAAGACAAGCAGGAAGGACAGCAATGCCTGAGGTCTACCCACCAGGGTGTGGAAGGAAGGCTTCCTTTCATTCTTTGGTCTGCGGTGGTGTTAGCTTAATAGGAAAGCAAGGGTTCATTAGACAACAAAAGAGGCTAGGAGTCACAGCTGCGAGTAATTGAGTAACTAAGCACTGTGTCTTAAGTTTTGGGAAGAGATGGGGGAAGGAAAAAAGCGGGTGGGGGAGCACAGTAATGTCTGGGTCAGTCCTTCACTAGGAAATGTCAAGGCTAAATCTGGCCTTTTCCCAAAAAACCCAAGAGTGGTAACAGAATAAGGTGGGTAAGTTGAGCCACAGGCAGATCTTAGTGGGCTAAAATAAAGGTAACCTCACCTGGTTTAGATCTGGGATACAGGGCTCCTCTCAGCTGCAAGAAGTCAAGTTTTCTGGACTTTGGGGAGAAGTTCTAGGACCGTGTTGCCTGTCGATGGGAAACCAACCCCTTCCGTAGAGTCTCCGGGGAGCAATGCCACGCTGCAGAAAAGGGAGAAAGGGCCCCTGCCTCTTGGAGGGCCAAGTTTTGTCCACTCTTACTCAGGAGGTTCTGCCACTGGCCGGCAATTGGACTTGAATCGAGGGAGGATTTCAAGTCCCCCCAGATACCAAAGTGGCCGTTAGTTTACTTTGGTATCTGCCTGTGCCCATGTGTTGGGCGAGGACACAGACACACACACACACAAAAACCTGGCCCCTTGTCTCCTAAATGGAAAATAGGCTTCTAGGAGCGCCTTGCACACACCTCCCCGCAAGGCAACGAAAGCGACAGAAAGGGCTGCGAGCAGAACCGAAAGTGCTGCGTAAAGCACTCACCGCAAGCCTTCAGCGAGACGCTTGAAAAGCTCTGGCCCGTCCTCCCGCAGGCCCAGCCCCCACGGCCCCGCCCTCTCCTTGCAGCAGCCTGACGGACCCTCCAGTTCTTCACACTCATGGGACCCTGGCCTGGTGGCACAGACCTGTAGTCACAGCACTCTTGAAGGCTGAGGCAAGAGGATCGCAAGTTTGAACCCAGTCTGGGTAACGTTGCGAGACTATCTCAAAATCAAAAATAAAAATGGGCCAGGGATGTAGCTCAGTGCGAAGACCTTGGGCTTGATGCCCAATACCAAAAAGAAGAAGAAAAAAAAGTCACTCATGGACAAAGAACCTGCTCCCACAAGTACCAGCTAGTCCAGGTAAGAGTTTCAAAGACATTTATTTCACTATTGTTTATGTGGTTCAGTACAAGTTCGATCAGGTGGAAGACCGGACCTATAGGCCCACTTTGATCTCTATTACATGACCCAGATGGTCAAGACAGTTCCCATCTGAAATCAACACAATTACCCACACCCTGATAGTTCTACCCAGAAGCCCCGATAATAACGTTTTAAATAATAAACAGTTGTCTGGAAGTATGAATCCTGGTTTATTTAGTAGCACTCAAGAGTTATACTGTAAAGAAACATCATTACAATAATCAAAATTGCCATTCATTATAAATACCAACCAGATTAAATACTATATACCTTTCCTCCTTGGGTTAGGGTTCAGATTCTTTTCTTAAATCATTTTCAAAACCAACATTTTTAGCATCTTTTCTTACCTCTTCAACTATATCAGTGATTGATTCTGTGAAACAGAATGAGAACCCTGGCCCCTGGGAAAAAAATCTTTTCTCACTCATCCAGGGGTTAAACCAAAACCTTTTTAGTGAGTTTTCAACTAACCAAGTTCTGCAGATCATCACCCACCACTTCTTATTCTAGGTTCTCTAGAGTTAGAGAACTGAAGGGATTTCAAACATTCAAGAATCACTGGCATCTGCTATGCCACCCGTGCACTCACCCATCTCTGAACTTTACTGAGATTTTGGAAGGAGCTTGCTAGTCTTTCATGTTTATTTCCCCACTGTTCTATAAAACAAGGCCTTCCCTGCTGACATTAAGAAAAAGGTAATCATTAAATTTACTTTTCCCTTAATAGGTGGTGTTTTCCTTCTCTATAGCACTAGCCAACTACTTCCTACTTGTTTCTCATCTTAAATAAAAGAAAAAAATATATGCAAAGTTACTACAATAGACACTGCTCAATAGGTGCTGGTGGGTTAACTAGCACACCCTTTCTCTCCTTTCATCTGAAATTCCTGCAAAGTGTATACTCAAATGCACCAATGGAGTCTTCAGAAAGCAACAATGCCATTTAATAAGGTTTTACAGGAAATGACTTCTTCCCGGAGAAAGGAAAAGCAACATTTCCATCATGTTCTGGCACCCTTTCAACAGCACATAGCTAAGGGGCTTGGGACTGGTCACAAAAATTATGAGAAAAATTCTTCAAAACAAACTGTAAGATTAATTCCTAAAGTGAAAAATCAAGTAATGGTCTTTGATTTGCTCCAAGTAATACTGTAACAGATATTGTCCTGACAATTCAATGAAG
Organism: Ctenodactylus gundi; assembly: GCA_004027205.1. NCBI lineage: Eukaryota > Metazoa > Chordata > Mammalia > Rodentia > Ctenodactylidae > Ctenodactylus > Ctenodactylus gundi. The sequence goes on along the minus strand of PVKB01002512.1, from coordinate 254,286 downwards.
GGCTCTATATAGATTCATCAGATTTAAAAAACAAGCTAGGGCTTCAATCCCACATCCCAAGGACAGAATAAACATCATCTCTGAGCAGCAGGCAGTTATTTAATACAAGGTCATTACTCAGTAGCGGTGGCTGTACCAGTCATTGTTGTTGACCTGAAGGAGTTCTGTCACAACATGCAAGATGTTGTAATTGTGTTTCTTCAACAGCCTAAGATTCAGCTGCCTGTCACAGAATCCCATTTCAAAGAGATGGGCCATCAGGGCTGCTGTCTGATCTTCAGAAACTATTGGCTGTGCAAAGACAAGGAAAACATACATTTTATGTGTGTTTATCTTGCAAATGTTTATTACCTTATAAGTCATGCTACCCTTTACAGATTTATTCAAAATGCTAGGTTAGATACAAAGTTCTAGCAATCCTGTCCATCTGTGATGTCAATGAGCCTTCTGAGGGGCTACAGAGTGCTTTAGGTTAAACATGTCTGTACCTGAAGGAGAGAAGGGACCAGGCCTGGTGACACAGGCCAGTTAATTCCAGTACTCTGGCAAACTAAGACATGAGGATTGCAAGGTCAAGCCCAGCTTGGGCAACCTATCTGTCTTAAAAGGGTGGGGGTGGGGGGGAAGGGGATGGCTAGGGGGTTAAAGCTCTTGCCTAGCAAGCACAAAGCCCAGCACCACATAAACTGAGCATGGCAGTGCATGACTGTAATCCCAGCATTCAGGAGGCTGAGGAAGGAGGGTTGCCATATTTCAGGACCAACCTTGACTATAGGGTGTGACCCTATCTTAAAAAAGGAAAAAAAAAAAAAAATGAGAGTGTTTCAGAGCGGCCTTTTGCAACAAAACAATCTTTGGAGAAATAAACAAAAAGGTAAAAACTAGCCTTGTTACCCAGTGAATATAAAGGTAACTGTGATGATGAGGCAAGTGTGAGCAAGGTAAGAAAGACTGTTTCAGGAAGATGGAATGGTAAATTCTGTCAGATACGCAAAAGAGTTGGAGCAAAAATTAAAAAAAAAACCCATGAATTATATCATAATTAGCCCTTTTTTTTTTGGAAGTAGTGTCTTGCTATGTAGTCTAGGCTGATCCTGAACTCACCATGCTTAGGCTGCCCTCGGATTTATGGCAATCCTGTCTCTTCCTCCTGAGTACTGAGATTTTTAGGCATGTGCCACTATGTCCATCATATGTGGTGCTAGGGAACTGAATCCAGGGCCTTGAGCTTGCTAAGGAAGTGTTTTTTTATTTTTTATTTTTTAGGCAAGTGTTTTAATGGCTCAGCTATGAGCTATTCCTCCAGTCCCCTAGGTAACCTTGGTGACTTTGAGACAAGGTCTCACTTCGTAGTCCACGCCTCTCCTGAACAATGTAGCCCAGGCTGGCCTCGGACACACAGCTATCTTCTTGCCTCAGCCTCCTGAGTGATGGGATTATAGGTATGCACCACCACACCTAGCTTATGTGGTACCGGAGAGTTAAACTCAGGGCTTGTGCTTGGTAGGCAAGCACTGTAACTGCTGTGCTATTCCTCCAGCCCTGAGTTTTTTCTTTTCCTTTCTTTTTTACTTTTAAGACAGAGTCCCACTCTATAGTCTGGCTGGTCCCAAACTCATTATGGAGCCCAGGCTGACCCTGAACTAATGGCAATCCTCCTGCATCAGCCTACAGGTATGTGCCACCACACCCAGCTTATGTGGTGCTGGGGAATCAACCAAGGGTCTTGAGCTTGCTAGGTAGGCAGCTAAACTATCCTTCAGCTCTCTTTTTTTTTGAGACAGGGCCTCGCTATGTAGTTCAGGCTGACTCTGAACTCACTACAGAGCTGTCTTACTTTCTCGTTGCTGTGACAGAATACCTGACATCCACTATTTACGGAAGAAAAAACTTATTTAGCTCTGTTTCAGGTCTCACACAGTCCATTCACAGAGCAGCCAGCAGTGGTGAAGGCATATGGTAGAGGTTGGAGAGCTGCTGACAGCACTGCAGACAGAAAGCCAAGTGATGCAGGAGGCAAACTGGTATGTGGAAACTCAGGCAAGGCCTTATGGCTCCTCAGTCTTGAAATCCCTTAACATCTCGTCTATAGTTGGTCTTTTCTTACTTTTCTCTTCAGACAGATTCGTTCTCCATATTCTCATTTCCAACTTTATTCTACATATCTATAATAATCTTTTTCTTTTTTTTTTTTTTTGGGGGGGGGGGACAGGCTCTCACTCTGTAGTTCAGGCTGATCCTGAACTCACTGCATTGCCCAGGCTGGCCTTGAACTCATGGTGATCCTCTTGTCTCAGTCTTCCAAGTGCTGGGTTTACAGACATGTGCTACCATGCACTATTTATGTGCTGCTGGGGAATCGAACCTAGGACTTCGTGCATGCTAGGTAAATGCTCTAGCTGCTGAGTTATGGCCCCAGCTTGTATAATAATTTTTTCTCTTATTCTTCTTGATGAATACTTTCATTTTGTCCCTTTGGATTCAGTTCAGACTGAAGTGTTCTGAACTATTGCACTGGCACGGTATCTTAATACTGTAAATGTCTGTGGACCTCACTTGTGTCCACAGTCTTTGGATAGGAACTAGTCTTGCTAATCTTATAGCTCTAACACTTGGAATAGCTCCTCTATATACATAGCAGGTCTTTAATATTAGGTCCTTCTCCCTAAAAGTACCTTGGTATTAACAATGGAATGGGATGACTCCAAAGCCTCATGTATTTGGATGTAATGGGATACCTATGGAACTGAGTGCTGTTGGGAGGTGGGGCCTGACTGGAAGGGGTGGATGCTTGTGATTTATCTGGAGGGACCATGTCAATTTGTTGAGATTAGGAAATGCCCTGGGCAGAGTTTTGAGGTGTTTGTTACTGGTAGCTTAAATAAAGGAAAAAACATTGTTACAGCTTCTTCCCAAAGCTCTGGCTTTCCCTTAAGTCTCAAGACATCCACTTGCTCCAGTCTTACTTGGCTTTCTGTCTGCCATGCCATGAAGAGCTTTCTCCAACTAGACCTCTGTCATGTGCTTCCACTATTGCTGCCTATGAACGGACTGTGACTTCCTGAAACTGTGAACTAAGATAAATCTTTCCTCCCTTGAGCTGTGTGTGGATGTTGGGTATTCTGTCATAGCAATGAATAAGTAACTAAAACACTTGGTATACTTACACATTTAAGAAGTGGCAGACTTTTGTGTTACCCAAAGAGTAGTTTATGGCCCAGCTCCTTCCACAATGCCATGTAACTTGCCAATTGAGGCAGATGTCATTGTTTTCATTGCTGACTTGAGAACTGAGATGTAGAGAAATAAAATACATACTGACCTGTGCAGTCACTGGTGGCCCAGAAAACAAGGCCTTGTATGCAGAGGCAGCAACAGACAAAGCTCCCTTCACCAGTCCTCCGGCAATGCTGTTCCCATGGTGAAGCCTGTATAAGAAAATGGAGAGGCTGGAGGAATGGCACAGTGGTTAAGGCACTTGCCTAGCAAGCACAAGGCCCTGGGTTCGATTCCTCAGCACTACATAAGGTGGGTGTGATGGCACATGCATGTAATCCCAGCATTTGAGAGGCCAAGGCAGGAGGACTGCCTGTGTTAGAGGCTAGCCTGGGCTCCATACAGGACTTGCCTGGACTACACTGTGTCAAAAAAAAAAAAAGAAAAAAAAGAAAGAAAGAAAAGAAAAGCAATTATCTTCCCAGATAGAAAAAACTATTATCTTTTTCTTCTTTTTTTTTTTTTTATTGAGACAGGGTCTTGCTCTGTAGTCCAGGTTGGTCCTGAACTATGTAGCCCAAGCTGGCCTTGAAATCATGCCATTCCCTTGCCTGAGTCTCCCGAGTGCTGGGATTACAGGCATGAGCCACCAAGCCTGGCTTAACAAACTATTAACTTCTTACAAAATAATCTAGGAAAACAAGACTTCCTTAAGAGAAAAAAAATATTAAGAAGAGAATGTGATTGTTTTCACATCACTTTTTTTTTAAAATCTGCATGCAAACTTAATTGTTGTCATATCAGTTTTCTAGCTACAAGTTTTGGTTTGATGTAGAACCCATCTATTGGAGAAAGGTACAGCTACTACGGGACATGCAGTACTCTGGTTATCATGCCAGTTTTTAGTCCTATCTAGGAATTAACATAGGTCATTGGCAAACCAGGATACTGATGGTCTGTCAGCTCTTCTTCAGAGAAAATACCATTCAAAAGAAATGTGATTTTTCTGGACACTACTGAGATGATTGGGAGCAGAAAGGCAGGTGTCCGTACAAGCAAAAATTTCTAAGATGCACGCTGGGTTTGACCTTCTTGCCTCCTCTTGGCATCAATGGTGAGGTGAACTTTCCGACAACTTTCTTATTTGAAACGTGAAGACACTGATTTAATATCAGCTTTAGCCCTCTGTCCAGTGTTGCTCAGTTGCTTCAAAGTTTTAAAATAACAAGAAGGAATTAAGATTGTCCTTTGCTGTCTGAAGACGGGCACATGGTCTGAAGGCTCTTTTTAAGAAGAAGCAATACTAAGATATCCTGTTTCTGAAGAACAGACTGCACAAGGTCATTACCTTGAATGGTCAAAGCTCTTCTGTCTGCTGTTTACAAGTCCTGATGAGCCTCTGGGCTCTAAAAGTAAAAGAGCTGTTGGTTAGATACAGCATCCCTAAGTACCTAGTGTTTCCTAATTCACAGGAAGGCTGCTATTGAGGCAGGTGGCAATCTGACCACAGGTGCAAAGTCTTCCTTTTTTTTCCCCTCAATATAAAGCTTTGGGAAGTTCTGGATTAAGTGATAAGGAGGAACTGCAAGGTGACTACTGAGTCAGCACAATTAACTCTAATCATATCACACTGACATCTGTTCTCAAATATTTTTAAGTTTGGCTTTTGGAGAATAAGAAGAAGTGTCTTTGAGTCTATTCACAATGTCACAGTGCTAGTGTCCTATTTTGTAGATAAGGAAACACATCTATAGGCATCATAAATCAGCTGAAATGCTGCAATGTCAGTTAGAAAAGCTGGATCCTACACCAGCTTACTCTAACCTATGTTCTTTCCACTTCAACACAATGTCTACCTTCTCACTTAACATTTAGCTAGACAACACAAAAAAGGGGAGTATGAGACAAGGTTGTAGAAAGGAAAAAGGGCAAGTTTCTAAAACCCACCAAGCATCATGAAGATGCATAGCCTATTTGTACCTGGTTTCCATGGAAAAGGAGCAAAGCACAGAGATGAAGATCAAGCTAGTTATTACCTCCTCTGATCTGATCAGAGACTGAAGAAACTTCTGGAATGGTAACTGGTAAATCCACTCCTGGGGAACCACGATGTATGCAAAGAGGGCTCCTTTCAGAAAGACACAATATTGAAAGTAAGTTGAAAAGCACCTACGGCAACAGCAGATAAACAATAAATAGAACACGGTGGTGCCAAATTCTACATGAAGGCTTCACATTTCTGACCTAGATCACACATGTGAATGCAGGGACTGAGTTTGAGGCCTGCATTCCATTCCTCTGTAGCTACAGTAAAGCTAGCAAAACTAGCTTTTTTTGATCTGGTGTTGTTGGCAACTAAATCCCTGGCCTTAACGCTGAGCTACATCAACAGCCCTTTTTATTTTGTCTTTTTTTTTTGAGCCTGGGTCTCACTTCATAGTCCAGGCTGGCCCTGAGCTCGTTATATAGCCCAGGATGGCCTCAAACTCACAGCAATTCTCCTGCCTTAGCCTCCTGTTTGGGAGTACAGGTGTGCGTGCACCATCAAGCTCAGCAGCTTGTGTGGTGCTGGGGAACGGAACTCAGGGCCTTGTATTTGCTAGTCTCGTGTTCTAACTGCTGTGCTATTCCTCCAGCCCCCCCTTTTATAGAGACAGGGTAATGGTTTAGTGCCCGAGGCTGAGCTCAAACTCAGTGATCTTCCAGAATGCTAGGATTTCAGGCATGTACCACCAAACTCAGCCCAGTCCGGTTACTTCATCAATGTCCCTGTACAGAAAATGGTAATAAAGGAAAATGTTTACCTTGCATGGAGAATGGTTGACAGTCAAAACTTTAGCATTTTATACACTATTAGGAGACAGAAGTGACCCTACTCAGATTCAGTATTTTTTTGAGACAGGGTCTTGCTGTGTAGTCCAGGCTGGTCCTGAACTCACTATGGAGTGCAGGCTGACCTCGAACTCATGGCAATTCTCCTTGCTCACCATCTGGAGTGCAGGGATTACATGTATGCCACCACACCTAGCTTCTGTCTTGCTAAGGAATTGAACCCAGGGCCTTGGGGCTTGCTAGGTAAGTGCTTTAACCACTGAACTATTCTTCCACCCCTCTATTTGGTTTTAAAACATACATTTTCCCACAATGTACTTAACTTCCTAATTATACTCTGGTTAATACACAAATTAAGTTTTTGTTGCCTTTACCCATGAATTAACAGAACAAGGGAAAGTCCAACGATGTTTGCTTTTAATAACTGGCTTTCAGTAATCACAAAATAAGTAGATAGACTATATTAAGATAATTAAGACTAAAACAAGTATTCTTTAAATCTTAAACCCACAAATACTGGGAAATATGACTTTTATCCATCTAAATTCAGACTTTATTATAGAAAATAGTCTCTTCTCATGCTGACGAAAAAACAAATTTTGAGATCAATTTGATTCCTCCTAGTCTTATTTTACCTCTTTTTTTTTTTTTTTTTTTTTTTGAGAAAGGGCCTTGCTCTATAGGCTAGGCTGGTCTTGAATTCCCTATGTAATCCAGGCTGGCCTTAAATTCATGCTGGAATTACAAGCACATGCCACAACACCTAGCTTGTGTGGTGCTGGGGAACTGAACCCAGGGGTTTACACTCACTAGGCAAGTGTTATAACCATTCAGCTACTCCCTCAGCCCTTTATTTCACCTCTGAAGAACACACCAGCTCAGGGGAGTGTGAATTGTACCTGGGCAGCAGAGGTGGAAGCCCTACCACTTCTGGGATTAGGGGCACTGTTTCCAGAGTCTGTGAGGTCTTGAGGATGTCAGTGATGCTGTGCTCCTGTGGCTGGTTTTCCCCTATAGGGAGTCTTTCCCTAGTCTCGGCTGGTTCCTGGCCAGCCTCAACCCCAGACTCCCCTTCAGCCCCTCTCTCCAGGACTGGCTGAGAGAGCGCAGAACTGTACATGGAGTCCCCAAGGGGGCGGCTGGTATCAAAGCACTCAGGTAGGATGATGATAAAATCCTCTGAGGAAGCAGAAGATTGACTCTGAACTTCATCTTTGAGTTCTTCCTCTTCATCCTCCTCTTCTACAACTTCTTCCTCAGTAGTATGGACAATTTTCTCCTTCTCACCTCCAACTGGTCCCTCTTCTGGCAAGGCAAATTTCACTAAAAGATGGAAGTAACCAATTTGAAAGCAGAAGCTTAAAAGAACAAAAACCCTATCTTTACTTGGTAAAAGGATTTTGTGGATCAGAAGCTAGAATTATTATTTTTATTCTAAGTCATCCCCCACTTCTTTTTTTTTTTTTTTTTTTTTTTTTTTTTGAGACAGGGTCTTGCTCTGTAGCCGAGGCTGGCCTTGGACTCAAGACAACCTACCTGCCTCAGACTCCCAAGTGCTAGGATTAGAAGCATGCCCCAGCACGCCCGGCTTAGATGGTACTGAGGAATCAAACTCAGGTACTTTGCACTTGCTAAGCAGTGTTTTAATTGATGAGTTACTCCTCTAGTCCCAGAAGCCAGAATTATGAAAACCAGCAGAGGAGCTGGAGGAATGGCAGTGTTTTCTTAAAGTACTTGCCTAGCAAGCACAACACCCTGGATTTGATTCCTGTGTACCACATAAAGCTGGGCGTGGTGGTACAGGCCTGTAATACTAATACTCAGAGGCTGAGGCAGGAGGAGTGCCAAATTCAAAGCTAGTCTGGATTACCCAGGGAGTTCAGGACTAGCCTGGACTACAGAGTAAGACTCCGTCTCAAAAAAATAAAAATTAAAATTAAAAAAAAGAAAAAAGAAAAAAGAAAAAGAAAAAGAAAGAAAGAAAAAGAAAACCACCAGAGAGGGAAGACTGTAGGAAAGGGCAGCTGTTAAAACTGTGGCTGTTTCCAAAGTTGGAAGATTATGCAAAACTGAATAGAACCAAAACTATCAAAAGCAAATCAAGCCAAAATACTCAGGTTTCCAACAACCATTATACATTTGTTAATTTTCAAAAAATCTGTGGCACTGGGGTTTGAACCCCATACATGCTAGGTAAGAACCCTACTAGTAAACTATATCCCCAGTCCTATCTATCTATCTATCTATCTATCTATCTATCTATCTATCTATCTATCTATCTGAGACAGAGTCTCACTCTACAGTCCAGGCTGGTCCTGAACTCACTGTTGCCCAGGCTGGCCTTGGACTCATGGCAATCCTCCTGTCTCAGCCTCTTGAATGCTGGGATTACTGGTGTGCGTCATCACGCCTAGCTTATGTGGTACTGAGAAATCTAACTCAAGGCTCTGTGCTTCACAGCAAGTGCTTTAACCACTGTGCCATTCCTCTAACCCCAAATTTTATTTTGAAACAGGATCTTGCTAAGTTGTTCGGACGGCCTCAAACATGCTATCTTCTTGCCTCAGCCTTTTGAATAGCTGGGATTACAAGTGTAGTTTAGCGCCTAGTTTAGCACTATGAATCTTTTTTCTTTTTCTTCTTAGTACTTGGTATTGAACCTCAAGTTTTTGCTCTGAGTTATAACCCCAGTCCTTTTTAAAACATTGATATACCAACTAACAACAGTGCTACTAAAAGAAAACATCAGGTCATGATCCTGCAGGGTTGTATGTGCACTCTTCCTCTTTACAAAAAAGATGTACTGTTAGAGAAGAAAACTAGAAAATCATAAAAGTAAACAAAAAGGATATAAAAGAGATTCCTATAACTCTATCAGAATGACAGATAGCTGAGCATGCTGACACAGGCCTATAACCTCAGCACTTTGGGAGGCTAAGGCAGGAGGATGCAAGTTTGAGTCCAACTTGTGTATTTTCACAATTTAGTAAGACTCTGTCTCAAAATTAAAACTAAAAAATGGGCTACATATGTAGCTCAGTAGAAAAATAGAAAATAAAAACATTTGATGTAAGTCCTACAGATCTTTGATAAATTTCTACACACATGTAAGAATTCCAAGCAATCCTTCTGCCTTGGCCTCCCAAGTGCTGGTATTACAGGCATGCGTCACCAGGTCTGGTTTATGTGGTGTTAGGGAATCAAACTCAGGGCCTTGCCAGCTAAGCAAGCACTTTAACCACTGAGCTATTCCTCCAGCCCCCAAATTTCATTATAATAAAGATTTTTTCCTGTACTATTTTTATGTACCAGAATTTTAATTTTTAGATAGTTCTTAAAATGTAAGATATTGGCTCTACCTGTCATCTAGCTATCTGAAAGTTTCCGTTCCAAAGGTATTTACTGCAGCAGAATTTAATCTTTTTTTGGAGACAGGGTCTTGCTCTAGAGTCCACACTAATCGTAAATTCCTAAATTTGCTATGTAGTCCAGGCTGGCCTCAACCTCTTCAGTAGTAGATCGCAGGCATGCACCACCATGCTTGGCTAATTTTTATGTGGTGTTGGGAAACTGAACCCAGGGCTTTGTCCATGATAGGGCTAACAAGCACTTTAATGACTGAGCTACATCCCCAGCTCATAACTTGAGAAACTTAGTTGCGTACTCCTGCTTCTCCCCATTACAGACTGGAAATAGTGGCTGCCAAAAGGAATCTCTGATGAGATGTGCCAACTTACAGGAAGACTCTTTCCTGCAGACTCCGGGCAGCATAACGGGCTGCTGCTCCTCTATGGAATGCAACTGTAATTCTGACCCTGAGAAAGTGCAGAAATGAGTTAGGGTAGCTTCTGTATTTCCAAAGCTCTAATTAGAACAATCAGGTAGTGTACATAGAGCTAAAAAATATAAACATGTCCAGATTTTTTTTGTGTGTTTTTTTGAGAAAAGAACTTGCTCCGTAGTCCACTCTGGTTCTGAATCAACTCACAGCAATTCTTCTGCATCAGCCTCCCAAGTGCTGGAATTATAGGAGCACTACTAAACCTGGCTCATGACTTGTGGTTTGAATCTGGAGTGGCCCCCAAAACCTCATATACCTACAGATGCTGTGTAATATTGAGAGGTCGGGCCTGGCTAGAAGGGGTAGATGCCTGAGGCCTAACCTGGAGGGGCGTGCACTGGTTCTACCCTTCCTCCTAAAACTAGTCTCAATTCTGCCATGCTGCTGCAGAATCTCTATCTCCAGAGCAGAGGTTCTAGTTCTGGCTCTATCCGTGGACCCACCATGTGATTCCACCATTTTCCAGCCACCTACCTATAAATGGACTGTGACTTTCTGAAACTGTAAGCTAAAATGAATCTTTCCTCCCTAAAGATGTTGAACATGAGCCACAGTGACGATAAAGTAACTAATGACTAGACCTCTAACAAAAATTACTTTCCTCCCTTTTCAGTGAAGAGGAACAGCTCTATTATTCATGTCTGCAATTCACAATGCAGGTGCCACCTGCTGGCTAATGGAAATGGAGGGACACTCACTCTGCAGAGACTTCTGTTTGCAAGGTGGGTTGTGATCGGGGGCAGCATCCAAGGTAAGGGATCGAATTACAGTCTCACACACAAACTGGGTACCACTCAAGTCTTCTTCTGCTTCTTCTACTGAAGTAATAGACTCAGCCTTCCTCTTTTCTAAAGCTGTAGAATCTGAAAGAGACAGGAACTTTGCACTTGGTGTTTCTAAGAGTTGAGAGCTTTTACCAGTCATTATTCCTTATATTGTGGCTGTTGATACTAGGTCATTAATAGCTATTCTATAGCATATGGAGAGACAAAAACGAAAGAGAGAGAGAGAGAGAGAGAGAGAGAGAGAGAGAGAGAGAGGCTACAGAATACCTATTTGCATGCCGAGGAACGATAAGAAAGGCATAGGTGTAAATAAAGTGTGGTACAAAAATGGAGAAAACAAATATTTTATAGGTATTGAATCCCTTACCACGATGTGCTTTAAATCCTGCCCCTTCATTCTCTTCCTGTATCTGCCCCAAGCCTGGCTTCTCTATTAAAGGACTGTCATGTGGTAGAGGAGACATGCAGGGAGTCATATCTGGAGAATGAAGACAGGAGAACCACCAACTGAGTAAAAGGAGCATTTCATCAACAGTCAGTGTCCCGAAGTAGTAGCTCATAGTTATCTTGCCTTCTATAGGGCTAAAATAAACCCTGATATACTTCAACATCTGTTGTGAAGAATTTCTCCAGATCATCAGGTGTGCAACTCTCCCAATCAGGTGTGCAACTCTCCCAATCAGGTGTGCAACTCTCTCAACCAAATCAGCCAATCACAAATAGTTACAATGGAAGGCCATAGCCAAAGCCCACAACCATGAAAGGTAAAGAAACAAACATTTACACTTTTCATAAATCTTTTTTTTTTTTGAGAAAGGACTCCTGAATGCTGAGATTACAGGTTGGGGGGGGGGGGGGGGGGGGGGGGGGGGGGGGGGGGGGGGGGGGGGGGGGAGAGAGAGGGAGAGAGGTGGAGAGAGGGAGAGAGCGGGAGAGAGGGAGAGAGGGAGAGAGCGAGGGAGCACACACACACACGTGTGTGCGTGTGCATGTGTGTGTGTGTGTGTGTGTGTGTGTGTATGCAAACCCAGCTTAAGGGAAGAAAAGGAATAAAAACAAAAAGAGGACGAAAATAAAGAAGGGCTCTTATATGGCAACCTTCAAAACTTTATGTTGTTGCTTCTAGCTGATAGAAATTCAAGGACACTCACTCAATAACAGACCACAGGGAAACAAGGACAATGGATCCACGGGTGCAGTTTTACTATCACATTGTGGGAGAAATCTCTGTCATCCGTTTCCTGAGTATATCAATTACCAGTCTAGACTGCAGCACTTTTGTATCTGTTAATAACATAAGAAGAATTGAGTGATATTCTTACCCACAGGGGTATTGTGGGGCACTCTCTCCAACTCCTGAACAATGTTTATATCCAACAGTTCAAAGGACAGCAGATCCTAAAAAAAAAACATGAGTCATAATTGGCTTTTTTTTTTTTTTTTTTTTTGAGACAGGGTCTCACTCTGTGGTCCAGGCTGGTCCTGAACTAACTTCGGAGCCCAGGCTGGCCCTGAACTCAAGGCAATCCTCCTGTCTCAGCCTCCTAAGTGCTGGGATTACAGGCGTGTACCACCAAGCCCAGCTTATGTGGTGCTGGGGACTGAACTAGGGTACTTAGTGCTTGCAAGGCAAGCACTTTAACCGCTGAGCCATTCCTCCAGCCCCCATATTTGGCTTCTTATTGTAGACTCTGGAGCTATCCCCCACTCCACCCCATCCCCGGTACTGTGAATTGAACCCAATGCCTTCACAATTATAGCTACATTCCCAGAAAATTTTTTATTTTTTATTTTGAGACATGGTCTAACTAAGTTGCTTAAGCTGCCCAGACTCGGCTTAAAGTTGCAATCCTCCTGCCTCAGCCTCCCTCAGTGCTAGAATTACAGGTCTGTGCCACCAGGCCCACACTAGAGATCTTTTTTTCTTTTTTTTTGAGACAGGGTCTTGCTCTGTAGTCCAGGCTGTTCCTGAACTCACTATGGAGCCCAGGCTGGCCTTGGACTCATGGCAATCCTCCTGCCTCAGCCTCCAGAGTGCTGGGATTAGAGGCGTGCACCACCATGCCCAGCTTATGTGGTGCTGGGGAATCGAACTTGGGTATTTAGCACTTGACTTAACGCTTGCTAAGCAAGCGCTTTAACCACTGAGCTGTTCCTCTAGCCCTACAGATATGTTTTTGTCATGACGGTAACTGCAAGCCATCTCCATGTCATTCTGAGTTCAATTCTGTTCACATTCATGCCTCTCCTCAGTCATTTCAAAATAAGTGATAAAAAACTATATATTCAAATGACAAAATTGCAGGAAAAACAAAAAATGCAGTAGGTAAAAAGTAAAACAGGCCACAAGGAAGAAACAAAGTTGCAGAAAGCACAGGATTGAGTTCCCAATTCAAAGAGAAAATAGTTTAGAAAACCTGTTCACCCACTGGTGATCTCCTTCCCCTTAAAAGCATCTGACTGGATCCAAGTGGCACATCTCTAAATTCTTGGTCCCTGTGGCCACACTCCCTTCTCCACCACAAGGTAAAAATTCATTCCTCAAAGCTTTCTCTCTCCAAGTTCCTTGTCTCCCCCAAAGTGCTGAATATTCCACCTGTGCAGTTAGAAGGTCCACAGATGGGATGTAGAGCTCCCTTTCGCTGGCCACATTTTTTGTCTTCTGTGGGATGCAGGTCCCTGTCCCTTCTGTCTGTTTAGTCACTTCACCCAGAGGAATTTCTTCTTTAGCCAGAAGAAAAGCTTCCTAAAGAGACAAACCATCGGGACAAATTTTAGGCCCTGAACAGAACTAAAACAGTAGACTGATGATATCTCGTCTTAAACAGACAAAAGCAAAACAAAACAACATAAAACAAAATGAACCTCTACATTAAAGAGGAGGAAAGGGAAAAAGAAAGAAACAAAAAGCTGGGTGGTAACACGTATACAATCCCAGCACTATGGGCAGGAGAATCACAAGTTTGAATCTACTTGGGCAATTTAGTGAACACACGGTCTCAAAATAAAAAGGACTGGGGATGTAGCTTAGTGCAGAGGCCCTGGATTCAATCCCCAGTATCACCAGAAACAAACAAAACTTTGTTTTGACATACTCTTACTAGATTTACAGAAAAGCTGCAAAAAATAGTACAGAAAGTTCACCTATCAACCCTTTAACCAGTTTCTACTAATGACAAATTACTTTAACCATAGTACAATAGCCGAAAGAAGGAAACTACAACTGGTTAATTCTAAATTTAAGCAATAATGACCCATTAATAAAAAGAAATTTGTCAAAATTGTGTACCAAACAACAAATAAGACAAGACTTCAGTAATATTTAGGAAATTAACACAGGGACATTTCAGGAGCGACAAATGTTCAGAAGCAAAGCTAGAAGTTCAGGAATTCCACAGACTCAGGGAGGCAGCCCTTATTGTCCTCCATAGCCAAGAAGGCCAGCCAAGTATCATTATAAAAACACTCAAGATTTTTTTCCCCCCAAGATTCTAAGGACACTAAAACAAAGACCCAGAGGACTAGGCTGAATAGCACCATAAAAATATGTGGGGCAGGGTTGGAGGGGGAGATAACCTGCTAGGGTTTGAGTAAGTATCTCCCAAAGGCCCATGTGTTAAATAAAGAGGGAATTAGGGCACAGCTTGAGTGTTTGCCTAGCAAGCACAAGGCCCTGGATTTAATTCCCCAGCCACACACAAACCTGTGGTGGTACATGTCCGTAATCCCTGCTCTCAGCACCCAGAAGGCTGAGGCAGGACGAATGCCTTCTGTTTGAGACCAGCCTGGACTACAGAGTGAAACTCTGCATCCAAAAAAATTCAAATAAAAATAAAGATTTGGTCCTCAGTGATGTAAACAGACGGTGGTGGATGCCAACCATGGTGGCACACACATACAGTCCCAGGAATCTGCAAAGCTGAAGCAGGAGGGTACCAAGTTCAAGCCTAGCCTGTATAATCTAGCACGTAGGTGAAATAAATCCATTTCAAAACAAAATAAAAAAGGGTGGGAATTGTAGCTCAGTATAAAGGCCCTGGGTTCAAGTCCCAGTTCTGGAAACAAACCATAGAAAACAGTGAAATCTTTTAGGAGGAAGTGGCTTACAGTTCTTTAATTCAATAGGGGGATACTCTTTTAGGACTGTGGATTCCTGGCTCCTTTCTCTTTCTTTGTTTTGTGATCATGAAGTGAGACATTTTGATTTGCTACATGCTCCTCACCAATGCAATCTCACACTCCAACACAAAAACTAAAAGCAGTGGGTCTGCCTGATCATGGACTGGAACCTGCCAAACTACAAGGCAAAGTAAACCCTTTCTCTTTAGGATGGGGGAGGAAACATCTTGCCCAAAATCATTTGGTGCCACTCGGCCAAGAGCACAGCAATGAGAAGCAGTTTTAGCCACCAGATTAGGGGCAAGTTATTTAAATGTTGTACCAAATATAGCAGCTAATTTTTAAGTTGAAAATTTTGTATGGCCCACGAATAATGTTATAAATATCCACATGACTCCTGGCAGAAAAAAAGTTCCCCACCTCTGCTTTAGGATTATCTCAGGTATCTTGTTATAATAGTGGAAGGCTAACATATGAACCTTTCACGATTTCTGGAAGAACTGGCTACAAATAGACTTAGTTTTGGTCATATCTTCCCTAACTTCTGAGGAAATACTGTACCTCAGTGTACTGGGCTAAAGTCTGTCCATGCTCACCTGTTGCTGACAGATGAGATCATCAGTTTTGCCTGGGCTGACCATGTCCGTTTCAATGTTATCAGAGTTCTCAGTGGAGGGGAAAGGATCCACTATGATACTGCACCAGACCCGCGGACCAAATTGCTGGCCTTTGTGAGAAAGACGCCAATGGGAAGTGTATGTTCCCTCCAAGGCTGGAGCAATGAACTCCACAGACACAATACCAACATGGCCGGCCTTCAGGCAGGGAACCAAAACATCCTTCTTTTCTGTAGATGCCAAAGTCAAGTTTCCCCACATGAACTTGAGCTAAAAAGAACAGTGACCAGAGAAAACAAGCTTGTCAGCTAGGCAGTCTGGCATGTCAAATCACCTCATCCTCACATTTGGTGAAAAAAGTACCTTTGTGTCTGCACTCCACTTTACATTTCCTGTATTTTTCATCCTCCAGTGTTTGATAAACTTGGTTCCTGGCTGAAGGTGAGTCCCATCAGGCAGATTCTCATCCACAAACGCTGCACTGAGCGTTGGCATAACTGGGGCACAGGGCTGCAAAGGGAGCCTGAAGAAAAATTCAGATTGCTTAGTCATTTGCTGCTGAATATGATGGCTTCTGAATATCTCACACTGTGACTCAAGACGCTGACTGTGACTCAGGGATATACTAATGCATTTGCCTTAAAAATACTACTAATCTCTAGGACTGATGGTACAGGCTTAAAAATTCCAGCACTGTGGGGGGTAGAGGCAGGAAAAGAGCAAGTTCAAGCTAAGAGTGGACAATGTAGTGATTTAGTGAGAACCTGTCTCAGTATCAAAATTAAAAAATGGTCTGGGGATATAGTTCAGAATGAAAGCCCTCGGCTCAGTCCTCAATATCAAAACAAACGAAACAAAACAACTACTAGTAAGTCCCTTCCCCCATCTTTTCCTCTTTCATTTTTCTTTCTTTTTGTTCTTGAAATCCTGGGGATTGAATCCAGGGCCTCATGTAAGCTAGACAAGCATTCCAGCACTGAGCAGCTATCTCTCTAGCTCATAAATAAAGGAGAGGACATACGTAGCTCTTGAGCTAAAAAGTTACGAAGATTTTTTTTTCCCTAATGAGACAGGGTCTTGCTCCATAGTATAGGCTAATACTGAACTCACTATGTAGTCTAGGCTAGCTTTGAATTCATGCCTCAGCCTCTCAAGTACTGGAATTCTAGTTGTGTGCCACCAAGCCTAGCTTTTTATGTGGTGCTGAGAAATCAAACCCAGGTCATTGCACATGTTAGGCAAATACTCTAAACACTGAACTACGCTCCCAGTGTGGTGAGAATCATTATAAGGGTCCAAAAATACAACTAGAGAGTGAGGCTCTTAAAATATTTGTTCCTTTTACTTTGATCCAGACTGCCTCCAGTTAAAAAGGTCAAAAGCACCCTGTTTTGAGCCTAATTTCTAGCTTTCTGAGAACAAATATGTCAAAAATAACTACCAAACATTACTTTAATAAAGTTCAGGGCCAGAAGCTGGGCATGGTGGTGCATGCCAGTAATCCTAGGACTTGGGAGACTGAGGCAAGAGGATTGCTGTGAGTTTGAGGCCAGTCTAGGCTACATAGTCACCCCAGAGCCAGCCTGGACTACAGAGTGAGACATTGTCTCCAAAAATAAAATAAAATAAAAGCAAGTCCAGGCTCAGTAGTTTAGGCCTGTCATCTCAGTACTCTGGAAGACAGAGACAGGAGTATCACCAAGTCCCAGCCACTGAGGAGGCTGAAGTAGGAGGACTGCCTGAGTCCATTAACTTAAAATCAGTCTGGGCAACCTGGAAATATCTCATCTTAAAAAAGAAAAAATGACTTAAGTACTAGTTTTTGAGAGCTAGAATGAAAATCTTGGCCCCCACTCTGGTCTTGGGCTTACATCAGGGTGTTAGACTGCAATAAACTCTCTGGTCTGCCCAAAGGGGACTTGGGACTCTGAAGTCCATGGACTGAATTCCACAGATGAATCTTCCTGTGAAGTTTAAGCTGCTTTTTAAGTTCCTTGACCTCTGCTTTACGTTGTTTCTTCTCAGCTCGCAACCTTTGCTTTTCTGCTTTAAGAAAGTTCTTGTCAACCTGTTTCTGGAGCCTGTGAGATAACAAATGAACATCTTAAAAGAAAACAAACAAGAATCATTCATAAACAAATCCTGAAGCTATCTCAAACCAGGTGACGTTACCATCAGTGTTCGCTTCTTTTTTATAGTTAACAATTTCCCCTTATTAACCTTGAATAACTATTTATTATTGCATATCAACTGGAAAGGAATAGAAATAGGAAGGGGACTATTTATAGCTATTCAATTTTTTTTTTTTTTTTTTGAGACAGGGTCTCAGTCTTTAGTCCAGGCTGATCCTGAACTCACTATGTAACCCAGACTGGCTTCAAACTCAGACTATCCTCCTGCTTCTCCCATGTACTGGGATTACAGGTATGAGCCACCATACCCAGCTGACATTACTTATTGATACCATATCTCTTTCTCTTTTTTTTTTTTTGAGACAGGGTTTTGTTCTGTAGCCCAAGCTGGTCCTGAACTCACTGTGCAGCGCAGGCTGGCCTTGGCCTCAGGACAATCCCCCGCCTCAGCCTCCTGAGTGCTGGGATTACAGTGGTGCACCACCACACCCAACTTTAATGGTGCTGCGGAATCAAACACAGGGCCTTGCACTAGGAAGGCAAGCACTTTAACCACTGTGCCATTCTTCTAGCCCCAGATTTTTTTCACTAGCATTTTATATCATCACAACCAACAGGCCAAT
Organism: Ctenodactylus gundi; assembly: GCA_004027205.1. Taxonomy (NCBI): domain Eukaryota; kingdom Metazoa; phylum Chordata; class Mammalia; order Rodentia; family Ctenodactylidae; genus Ctenodactylus; species Ctenodactylus gundi. The sequence goes on along the minus strand of PVKB01002512.1, from coordinate 236,121 downwards.
CAAGAGAATGAGCACCCAAAAGATATGTACTTTTACCTGACTTGTTCCAGAGCAGCTGGAAGACGAGGAGTAGAGAACTTTGAGTGAGAAAATGGTTCAGAGGAACTCACAACGGGTCTCCGCAACTTCAGGAGCACGTGGTTAGTGTCATGGGGATATGGTCCTGCTTCACAATCTTCACAGATGTTGTAGGATGGGCAAAGGCTGTGGGGAAAGAAAAAACACAGTCAAGAACAGTATACCAGGAAGTAACTAAGGTAGGAAGATACATGTCCAGATTTCTGTATTTGGTCTATTACAGCTAGGTGGGAATCTGAGCATGTCACCTAATGACATCAAGGCTCAATGTTCCTTATTAATAAAATGAGGATTACACTTAATCCATTTCTTTGGGACAAGCAATGGGAGGAAGCAAGCCATCCTCAGTCATCTTCCTTCTGGAGAATATACTTTTGTTTGGCTCTGTTATACCAAATGTGTAACTGAACACAACAATCTGCACAGTTACCCCTCAACTCACAGAACACGTGAGTGAAGAGTAGCTAATGCAGATCTACTACAGCTAATGGTCAAAGGAAGAAGATACCCAATTTTCCCTCCCCCACCCTAATGTCACTAGCTATCCCCAAACCACTACTTACCTACACTGGTAGCGCACACCAACAATCCTTCTTTGGCAGTTGCTGCAAGCAATATGCCAGCTGAAGTGGTTTTCTGGCAAGAACAATGTTTCCTCTGAAAGAGGCATTGAGACTTCTGAGGAACAGGAACCCAGGGATGGGTTCTGGAGGATAAGTTTCTCTTGCAATTTCTGTTCAAGCTTCTCAACCGTTTCTTTAACCACCTGCTCTCTGAACTAAAATATAAAGGAGAAGGTGGGGAAACCTCAGTACCAATACTGAAGAAAGGTGCAGAGACATCTGTACCTCTGAAAGTTTATTATTTCTGACATGACGGGCTGGAGGAATGGCTCAGCGGTTAAAGCGCTTGCTTAGCAAGCGCTAAGTCAAATGCTAAGTACCCGAGTTCGATTCCCCAGCACCACATAAGCTGGGTGTGGTGGCACACGCCTATAATCCCAGCACTCAGGAGGCTGAGGCAGGAGGATTACCCTGAGTCCAAGGCCAGCCTGGGCTCCATAGTGAGTTCAAGACCAGCCTGGACTACAGAGCGAGACCCTGTCTCAAAAAAAAAAAAAAAAAAAAAACCAAGAAATTCTTCTGATTTAATCTCTAGCTTCTTTCCTTCTAAGCACAGAGGTCTGTCCCTTTCTATTATCTGCTTAAAATCAGATGTCATCTTTTCCTGGTACCTCAATACAAAAGTCAGAGATTTTCTGATTCAATCCGCCCCAAGTGGGTAAACCGTGAGCTTCCACTCTTCATTAACCCGAGCCAGAGGCAGCAGCCATCTGGCTCCAGCTTTCAGTTTCTTCCACATTTTACCTAGGTCAGCAGTGTTGCTAAAACCCAAGCGAGAGACAACACTCACAGTCTCCAGGTAGCTTGTGAACCAGTCAGGGGGCTTGTCTTGAGGCTGGTCTGTATCACACTGAGCAAATGGGAATGGCTACAAGGAAACACAATCCAACATCTAAGAGGTTACTTTTTCTACTTAAGGTAATTTTCCTGAAATATATTATTTTGAGGTTTGTTTTGTCAAGTTATATAGACCATATAGTTTTAAAAAGTCACAGTGTGAGGGAGCAGAAAAGGAAAATGAGATTTCCTATTCTGGTCCCTTTTCTCCAGAAGAATACCATTGTTACTAATCAAAAGACAGAGACAGATGGTCATAACAACTTCTAAAGCGACAAATAACCAAAAGTTATTATAAAAGGCAGTAAGATGTATGGTTAGAGAATGGGACAGACAGGCTCATCCCTCATACCTGTGGTGCAGGCTCCTCCGGGGTCTTCAGGTCTGATCCCACGACTCTCACCAGGGAAGAATAATGTGCAAGTGGTTTCTTCCCTGTCCTGGAAGCTACTCGTTTTTCTGCTACTACTGGAAGTGAAACTTCATCAACAACATGGTCCCCTTCATAGACATGCATCTGTAGTTGGTTTCCCTGCTTAACTGCCATCTGAGAGCACGTGATATAAAATAATACAAACAAACAAGAAAATACTGTGTAAAATCAGACCCAGACATTTAAATATCATATGGTTTCTCTAATATGAGAAAAACAAACCATACGGAAGAAAGTAAGATGGACTTTGTAAAAAGGGAAAGGGGAGCATGAGAAGATGGGAAGGCGAAAGGGAAGAAGTATGTAAATAAAAAAATGAGTATGATGCGCGCACGTGTGTGTGTGTGTGTGTGTGTGTGTGTGTGTGTGTGTGTGTGTGTGTTTTTTACTGGGAACTGAGCCCACTGCCTTCACATTGAGCTAAATTCCCAGCCCATTTTTATTTCTGACATTGAGACAAAATCTTGCTATGTCACTGAATCATCCAGGCTGCACCTGAACTTGTGATCATCCTGCCTCAGCATCCCAGAGTGCTGGGATTATAGGCCTGTGCCATCAGGCCCATCTTGCCTTTCAGAAATAAAAACTTAAGGCACCTAAATACAAGAGTGTGATGAATTCTGCTAAGAATTTTTGGATTTTTCTTTGCATCATTAAATATACAGGGGAGGCACTGCTAATCTAAAAAATTTGAAGCTACGGTATATGAAACTTTATGAGTGCTAACACAATGACATGAATAGAAAATTCCACACCTGAAGCTGGGCATGGTGGTACATGCTAAGAATCCCAGCACTTGGGAGGCTAAGGTAGGAAGATTGTTATATGTTCGAGGCCAGTCTAGACTACATAGTGAGTTCAGGACCAGCTGACTAGAGAGACACTGTCTCACAATACAACTCAACAAAATCAAAAAAAGAAAGAAAATTCCACATCTGATCTTGTATGACAAGTTGTAATGTTTGTGTACTAAAGTTACTGTAGGAAACTACCTTTAAGCCATGTGTATATGGTGTAAATGAAACATTCTTTTCTTTTTCTTTTTCTTTTTTTGAGACAGGGTCTTACTTTGAAGCCCAGGCTCGTCCTTGGACTCAGGACAATCTGCCTGCCTCAGCCTTCCAGTGCTAGGATTATAGGCATGAGCAACCATGCCCAGCTTTTATGTGGTGCTGGAGGAACTGAACTCAGGGCATTATGCTTAACCGCTGTGCCATTCCTCTAGCCCCCATAAATAAATCTGAAGTTCAGATTTGGTCTGATCACTAAGATGCAAATATCCAAAGCTCCACAAAAACTGAAATCTAAACATTTCTGTCCTAAGCATCTGGACAGGGATGCTTAACCTATACATTATGCATATCCAACCTGTTTCTTTGCCAAGAATGTTAAAAACTAGGAATGTTTTTATTTTTTGAGACAGCATCTTGTTCTGTAGAGTCCAAGCTGGTCCTATACTTGCTATGTAGGCTAGAATGGCCTTAAACTCAAGCCATCCTCTTGTCTCAGCATTCTGAGTGCTGAGATTACAGCCATGCACCACCACGCCTGATTTATGTGATGCCGGGGAACTGAATCCAGGGCCCTGAGCTTGCTAGGCAAGTGCTTTAACTGCTGAGCTACACCATCAGCCCAAGATTAATAAAAAACACAAAAGGGGGCTGAAGGAATAGCACATCAGAGTGCCTGCCTAGCAAGTGCAAGGCCTTGAGTCTCACTACCCAGCACTACATAAACTGGGCATGGTAGCGCACATTTGTAATCCTAGCACTCTGGAGGTTGAGACAAGAGGATCGCCCTGGATCCAAGGCTAGCCTAAGCTATACAGTGAATTCAGGATCAGCCTGGGCTACTGCGTGAGGCCCTGTCTCAAAAGAAAATAAATAAAACCACAAAAGTAAACAGGGCATAGTGGTAGGTGTTTGTAATCCCAAAATTAGAGGCCAAGGCAAGAGGATTACAAATTGGAGGCCCATGTAGACAATGCAAGGGCTAAGAATGAGCTTAGTAAAGTGCTAGCACATCTAAGGCCCGGGGTTCAATCCCCAGCACTGTATGTATGCATAAATAAATAAATAGGGCTGGGAATTTAGCTCAGTGTAAAGGACCTGGGTTGAAACCCAATCCTGAAAAACAAGTTCACCAAAGTAGGTTTTTAGTGTAGCAATCTACTACTAGGTGAGATTTCTCATTAGTTGGGCTCTATTCGTCTTTCTTTTTTTTTTTAATATAACACACCATCTATGAACTCTTAATATTAATTTCCCATCAAAATTAATCTAAGATTAATAGCTGGAGAATCTTTAAGCTATCTCTCAGAGTTAAGCACTTATTTTTGTCTGCTAGTAATATTTTAGGAAGAAAATCTAAGCAGTCACTTATTTTTGAAGAACATTTTCCAAAATTCTATTTTGAATATTGTATCAAGGGGCTGGTGGGATAGCATAGCAATTACAGCATTTGCCTAGTAAGCTCAAGGACCTGATTTGATTCCCCAGCACACAAAGATGGGTGTAGTTGCACATACCCATAACCCTAAAACTTGGGAGGCTGAGGCAAGAGAACTGAACTACAGAGCAAGATCCTGTCCCTCACAAAAAAAACCTACATCAAGGAACAGTTAGGATTTCATGGAGGTAGATCTGGGGCCAAGTTCATAGGCTTATAGCTCTCCCCAACTACCACCTATGACTCTTATTTGCTCTTTTACTTATTTATAGTCCAGTGTTTTCATATTAGAGACAGCATGTGATATTTAATCTTCTGTGTCCAATTCATTATGTGTAATGCTTTCAAGATGCATCCATTTTCCTACAAATGACTTAAGTTTATCTTTCTTAAAGGCAGAATAGTACTCTACTGTTTATATATACTACATCTTCTTTATCCATTCATCTGTTTGTTGTTTTGAGACAGGGTCTCATTTTGCAGTCCAGGCTGCTCATGAACTATGTAGCCCAGGCTGGCCTCAAACTCACAGTAATTCTCCTGCCTCAGTCTCCAGAGTGTAGTGCTGAGACTACAGGCACGTGCCACCATGCCTGGCTTATGTGGTGCTGGGAAATCGAATTCAGGATTTTACACATACGAGGCAAGTGTTCTAACTGCTGTGCTATTCCTCCAGCCCCTCCATTTATCCACAGATGGACATAATCAGTTGTTTCCAAGATTTAACCATTATAAATTCCATTGCTATAAACATGGGAATGCACATGTCACTGTTGCATATATCTTTAAATCTTCTGAGAAGACACCCAAAAGAGGAATTGGTGGGCAAATGGGATATCTATCTTCAGCTTTTTGAAGAATCTCCATACTGCTTTTCATAATGGTTGGACCAGTTTACAGCCCCACCAATAATGTAGAATGGTTCCTTTTCCCTCACAACCTCACCAGCATCTGCAGTTTTTGAGTTCTTGACAGTAGCCTTTCTTACTGGGTATGCCAGACTCTTTTTTATTATTTTTGGGACAAAGTCTTCAGTTAAGTTGTCCTGACTGGGCTTAATTTGTGATCTTCCTGTTGTACCCTCTCAAAGGGCTTAGATCACAGATGTACATCACCCTGCTTATCTCTTACGATTCCATTTTCTTTTTGAGACAGGGTGTTGCTCTGTAGTCCAGGGTGGTCTTGAACTCATTATGTAGCCCAGGCAGGCTTCAAACTCCCAGCAATCCTCACGCCTCAGCTTCCCTGAGTGCTGGGATTACAGTTATGTACCACCATTAAACTATGTCCCCAGCCCTAGGATTCCATTTAAAAACAGCGCTCCCTGAAGGCCAGCGTGGTGGCACATGCCTATAATCTGAGCACTCTAGAAGCTAAGGTAGGAGGACTGCCATGAGCTCAAGGCCAGCCTGGGTTACAGTGAGATGCTTTCTCAAAAACAAACAAACAAACAAAAAAGCATTGTGTGGGGGGTAATCACTTCAGGAGATGGGCATACTAATTAGCTTGAATGTGGTAATAATTTCACAACATATGCATATATCAAAATGATATGATGGGCTGGGCATGTAACTCAGTGGTAGAATACTTGCACAAATGAGGCCCTAGGTTTGATCCCCATGACCACAAAACAAAATCATAAAACTATTAAGTACCTTTGGATCCTGAGTGTCCCCCAAAAGCCTCACATATTTGGAATTATGTATTATTAGGACAGCTTGCCTGGAAGGGATGGATGTTTGGGATCTGACCTGCAAAGACTGTCAATTTGTTGTGACTGGGGCCCCAGTGCAAAGCTTTTTAGTGTTCTTTATTGACTTGTGAACTGGAAAATGAAAGAGGGGCACCCACCCTGTTGGGGGTGGGGGAAACTGGCAGCTCTGAGCTAAGTTAATGAAGAAGAAACACTATTGCCCCCCCGCCCCCCCCCCAAAAAAAGGAGGAACACTATTGCAGCTTCTTCCTGGGAGGCTTTAGCCTAGCAGGTCTGCAGACCTCACTTTGCTTCTACCTCCCTGAGCTTTTGCCTGCAGTCGGGTGAGCAGCTCTGTCTGTCACGTGCCCTCACCGTTCTGACTATCCCATCAATGGACTGTGTGTGTGTGAGACCTTCTGAAACTGTGAGCTAAATAAATCTTTCCTCCCTCAATTTGTGGATGTCAGGTATTTTGTCACAACAACAATAAGAAACTAAAACATACCTGGACTTTTGAGACAGGGTCTCACTCTGTAGCCCAGGCTGACCTCAAACTCAATAGCGATCCACTCCCCAAGTGCTGGGGTTATAGGCATTTGCCACCATGCCCAGCTATTATGTGGTACTGGGGGACTGGATCGACAGCTTGGCACTTATCACTCTAATAACTGAGCAAGTGCACTCATCACTGAGCTAAGCTCCTGGCCCTTACAATAGCCTGTTTATACTTTTACATTATAAGATGGTGGCAGTAAGATGAGCAGTGAGATGAGAAAATAACTAGAGAAACACTTTTCGGGGAGCTGCCTTTTGCTAAGTGGTATGCCCTAATCATCATGATGCATCATCTCTAGACCATTTTGCTAAGATTATGAGTGGTATCACAGTCTGTCTAATGATACTTTTCATTTTGTTTACACTTACTAGTTTCCAACTAAACTTCAAGTTGTGTTGTGTGTTTTTTTCACATGTTACTGAGGTATTTTAACCAAACATTTTTGAATTTGAAAATAAAATGAAATAACCATTACCTTAAGTGCTTCTTCATATTCTCCTGAAAGGACAAAACAACAAAAGTGATATTTTCTCACAAGCTCTAAAGTTTCTATTGAGCATATTTAATGCTAGAGAATATACAACATTAAGATTATAGTTAATAACAGTGCATTATATTCAGGATTTTTTTTTTCAGAGTCTTATTCATGCAGACTGATCCTGAACGATGTAGCTCAGGCTGGCCTCGAACACACATGACAATTCTCCTTCCTCAGCCTCTTAAATGCTGGGATTACAGCAGGTGTGCACCACCATGCCCAGCTTATTTGGTGATGTGGAATTAAACCCAGGCCCCAGTCCCTGTATTCAGGATTTATGCCAAGGAGTAGAATATAGCTGCTCTTGCCAAGGGGTAGAAGTGGGGCTTGGGGAATGGGTAGTTATCTGAGATAAGAGATGTTTGACTGTAGTAACTATTTTGCTATATATATCTTGTAGCATCATACTGTATACATCATGTAGGACAGCCAAGTCTGACTTTTAGGAAGTGTTAGCTTACAATCCTTACATACAAATAATCATTCGTTTTTTGCTGGCAAACTCCCTTGTCATAACATTATAAACAGGAGCTACTGCAGATCACATCTCCCGCTCAAATAACCCTTTGCCTGCAGATGTCCAGTTATAAAATCTCAACCCAGCTCCCTTGCACTAGACTTTCTAAAGTATAAAATTCAAGGGAATTCATGGATATTACTGTAATTTTAGCTGGTTAAAATGGGCCTTTTGGGGCCAGCTTGGTAAACTAATCTTGAAATATAATATAGTTCCTATGGGAAAATGCATTCAAACTCTGAACCAACCAATCATCTGATAAATTTTGGAAATTTACCTGTTTGTACACTGATATTAACATATATATCAAGTCAGACAAATGTTAATACCAGCAAAACAACTTATATGTGACAAGCTAAGAGGCATATTATATTCAAGAATTAGCATTTTTCACTGAAACTATTCTAGCAGTCTATTCAAAGGTACCATACTACATATGAAAATAATATACAATAAAAATCCCCTATGTAATTAATACCCATGGATGGTGGTATATAACTGTTAATTTCTTTTTTTTGAGACAGGGTCTCACTCTGCAGCCCAGGCTGGCCTCGGACTCATGGCAATACTCCTGTCTCAGCCTCCCAAGTGCTGGGATTACAGGCATGCACCACCACACCTGCATTATGTGGTGCTAGGGAATTGAACTCGGGTACTCAGCACTTGACGTAGTGCAACTGCTGAGCCATTCTTCTAGTCCCTCTTTTATTTTTCTTTGGTGACAAGGTCTTGCTCTATAGTCTAGGCTGATCCTGAAACTCAATATGTAATGAAGACTGGCCTCAAACACATAGCAATCCTTCTGCCTTAGCCTCCCAAGTACTGGGATTATGGGTGTCTGCTGTCACTCCAGGCTCAGATGGTGCTGGGAATTGAACCCAGAGCCTTGACCTTGCTAGGCAAGCATTGTAACTGTTGAACTACACCCCCAACCCCTAAATTCTATTCTTCTTTCTGAAACAGTATCCCACTCTATAGTCCAGGCTAACTGAATTCACTGTAGAGCCCAGGCTGGCCTCAAATTCATGGTACTCTTCCTGCCTCAGCTTTCTAAGTGCTGGGATTACAGACATGCACTACCACACTCAGTTTACCAAATTCAATTCTAAAATGAATGATTTAAGACTGAGTAAATGCCTCAATGCCCAATTAAGCTTTTAAGTAAAGCTGAACAGATTCTCTTGGGGATTCACCTTGACTGTTGATGGATACCTGTAAAGAAAAAAAAGTAACAGTGAATTATAAGTGTCTCACCAATTGAGCATTCCTGTTACTAAGACCAGCTTGATAGGATAGATATAAAAATCTCAAGTCAGAGTTTCAGCTTTCTAGTATTACTTGCTAATCATGAATAATAGCTGAAAAATTTTATTGATTAAAAATACTGTGCCTCCCATCATTTCATGTACATTATGAGACAGCACAGACAGTGCTTAGGAGCTTGGGCCCTAGAGCTGGAAGATATGTACTGACACCCAAATTCTACTATTTCCAAGCTTTTGTGCCTTTGGGCAAGCTGTTAAATCTCTCTTGCTTCAGTTTCCTCATAGGTAAAAAAGCAATGTACCCTGTGTATAGGATTATTATTTATTTGACATTCTGTAATTGACGAATAAAGGTTAACCACTGTTGTTTTCATAATTATAAATCAAATGGCAGCTTGTGTTATATTGGGATTAAGATTATTACATATAATTTAAAGTAATCTCCCACATATTCTTCATCCCTTCCCTATTTCTCCCCAAAGTCACCAGTCTGGGAACATGCAATCATCAAGTGCACACACATCATACAAAAATGAGATAGACACCATCCTGAACTATTTAAGCCTCACATCACCCAGAAGAATAACATCTGTATTCTGAATACCTAGCAATAACATACTTTACCTCTTCATTTTCCTCATCCAGGTATTTTATTTGAATAGTGTTCAGATCAAATGAAACTTTCACCTGCAAATGCAATGTACACATTATATAATTATGATATCAAAAATGAAAGTTGTAACACAAACCTAGAAGTCAGGAAAAAAGAGTGAGAAGGGCTAAGAGTGGGTGTAGATTAATGACAGAATGCTTGCCTAGGATGTTTGTGGCTCTGAGTTCAATCCCTAGTCATGGAAAAAAGAGAAAGAAAGAAGGAGGAGGAGAAAAAGGAGGAAGAAAAGAAAAAAGGAACAAGTGGGAAAAGAGAAAGGCGGCTGGAGGAATGGTACAGTAGTTAAAGCACTTGCAAGGTCCTGAGTTCGATTCCCCAGCACCACATAAAGCTGGGCATGGTGACACACACTGGGAGACTGAAGCAGGGGTATTGTCTTGTCTAAGGTCAGCCTGGGCTACACCAAATGAGTTCAGGACCAGCCTGGGCTACACAATGAGATTCTGTCTTAAAAAAAGAAAAAAGAGAAAAAGGAGAGGAGGATAAAGAAGGACAAAAAAGAAGCAGTTTAGAAAAGAAGCAGCAGCAGGAGCCTATTTCATTATATAAATATTTAATATCCTGCTGGGCATATTGGCACACTTAGGAGGCTGAGGCAGGAGGATCTCAAGTTTAAGGCCAGCCTTGAGCTACACAGTAAGTTTAATTATGGTGAACCTACAATACAAAGCAATACTGTTTCAAAAGCAAAGAAAAAAAAGTATATAGTTAAAGCAAACAAACTACAACAACAAAATAACAGCACATGGGTTAGGGAAGTAGCTTGGTGATATGGTGTTTGTTTAGCCATGAGTGAGGCCCTGGGTTCCTTTGCTGACACCACCACCACCACCACCAAAAAAAAAAAAAAAAAGGCTGGAGGAATGGCACAGCGGTTAAAGCACTTGCTTTGCAAGCGCTAATTCAAGTGCTAAGTACCCGAGTTCAATTCTCCAGCACCACATAAAGCTGGGCATGGTAGCACATGCCTGTCATCTCAGCACTCAGGAGACTGAGGCAGGGGGATTGTCCTGAATCCAAGGCCAGCCTGGCCTACATAGTGAGTTCAGAACCAGCCTGGAGAATAGAGTGAGACCCTGTCTTAAAACGAAAGAAAAAAAACAAGGGATGGAGGAATGGCTCAGTGGTTAAAGCGCTTGCCTAGCAAGAGCTAAGTACTCTAGTTCGATTCGCCAGCACCAAATAAACTGGGCATGGTGGTGCATGCCTGTAATCCCAGCACTCAGGAGGCTGAGACAGGAGGATTGCTGTGAGTCCAAGGCCATCCTGGGCTCTGAAGTGAGTTCAGGACCAGCCTGGACCAGAGAGTGAGACCCTGTCTAAAAAAAGAAAGAAAGAAAAGACAAACAAACATACAAAAAAAAAAAGACCACAGACTTGGAAAAATTAATGTTACTATTTGAGACACACAAAGAACACTAGCAAAACTGGTAATAGTAAGATCAACAAGGACTGATTAGCACAGAGGTTAGGGGCCAAGTGCAAGGTCCTGAGTTCCATTCCCCAGCACCACATATGCCAGGCATAGGGATGCAAGCCTGTAAACCCAGCACTCGGGAGGTTGAGGTAGGAGGGCTGCTGTGCGTTCAAAGACAGCCGGGGATACATAGTGAGTTCAGGACCATTTTGGCCCAGAGAATGAGACCTGTCTCAAAAACAAACTAACATACATCAGGGTACTAGCATAATATTTTTATCAGTCACTAAAATAGTTCTACAGAGCATTTGGCAGTATCTATGAAACTTTAAACATGTGCCACATGACCCCTAATCTCACCTGGATAGGACAGTTTATCCTATGAAACAGTGTATAGCTTACACATAAAAGAGATATTTCCTGTAGTATACAGTGGTAAAAAGAAAGACATCTGAAACAATCTTTTATTAGGAAATGGTTAACTACATGATGGTACAACACCATCAAAAATACCATGGACAACAGCTTAAGAACAGCTTGATCCTTATTTATTTTATTTTATTTTATTTTTTGAGATAGGGTCCTACTCTGTAGTCCAGGTTGGTCCTGAAGAAGTCACTATGTAGCACAGGCTGGCCTTGAACTCATGGAATCTTCATGCCTCAGCCTCCCCAGTGCTAGAATTACATGTGTATACCACCACATCCAGTTTATATAGGGCTGGGGAACCAAACCCAAGGCCTTGTGCTTGCTAGGCAAGTGCTTTAACCACTGTGCTATTCTTCAAGCCTGAACCTTATCTACTAAGAACTACATTTACGATGTACAGCTGGACAAGAAAAGCAAACTGAACTGGGCACAATAATGCGTGCCAGTAATCCCAGGACTCAGGAGGAAGCTAAGGCAGATGGATTACAAGTTCAGGACCCACTGGGCATGTTAGTGTCTTAAATTTTTTAAATCCCAAAATATAAATAAATAAAATTTATAATAAAGAAAAAAGGAAGCTGTCAACTCATTTAACTACTAGGAAAAGAAAGAGACTTGTGTCTGAACAAGGTTCAACTTTTTTGGAGGGAGGACAGGGTCTTATTATGTAGCTCAGGCTGACCTTGATTCACTATATAGTTTAGGCTGGCCTCCACTTCTCAAACCTCCTGAGTGGTAAGATTACAGCTAAGTGCCACCATACTCAGCAAGATCTAACTTTTTTTCTGGATAACAATCTGTCTAGCGCAGTACAGAGATACTTGCTGAAAGGCAGAGAATTAGATTGGGAAACTAGATCATATATATATATATATATATTTTTTTTTTTTTTTGAGACAGGGTCTAACACTATAGTCTAGGCTGGTCCTGAACTCACTGTGTAGCCCAGACTGGCCCTGGACTCAGGACAATCTGCTTGCCTCAGTTTCCCAAGTGCTGGGATCACGCCCAGCTTATGTGGTGCTGGGGAATTGAACTCCAGTACATTAGCACTTTTGTAGCACTTGGTTTTAACCACTGAGCTATTCCTCTAGCCTCAGATCATCTTTTAAAGTCTCTCCACCATTTCCTTCCTTTCTTAGTTGACATCACAGATAACTAGGTAAGGGGAAGGGTTTTTGTATGTTTGGTTGGTTTTCTGGTGCTGGAAATTAAAACTAGGATTTCCTGTATTCTCAGCAAATACTAGGCTGTGCCAATGAACTATATCCTCAGCCTAAAGGGTTTTCCTCCATCCAGCACTGGGATTAAAACCATGACCTCTGTAATTATCTACATCTCCAGCTCTCTAACCTTTTTTTTTTTAACTTTTATTTTGAGATACGGTCTAGGGTCTTGCTGAGTTGCTAAATTGCCCAAGCTAGTTCAAACTTAGAATCTCCTGATTCAACCTCCTACTGAGATTACACACATGCACCACCACACCTATCTAATGGCAGGTTTTTACCAGTCACTAGATAAACACTGGCACACAATAAGTAAAACATTCACTGCAAATCCAACAACACCAGAATAGTACAAAGGGCAAACCAAGAAGAGGAAAAGTATTAGCCAAAAAAAAAAAAAAAAAAACAGTGAACTACTGTTATCTAAGCACCTGTGACAATTTTTTTTCTGGTCAACTGTGGGACACACTCAACCTTTGACCTGGCAATAAAAGCAACAGAGCTAACAGGTAGGCATTTGCAAAATACAAGTTGTACCTCTGGAATTCACAGACAGTAATAACATATTTGCTCTCAGGCAAGAGAATATTCCCCTAGGGCCTAGCAAGAGTAGGATCCACCTCAATTCATTCCTCAACTGCTCCTAAAATAAATAGGTTCTTTAAATCCTAACTCAATTTTTTTAAATTTTACTTTTCTAAACTTTTCAAAAGGAACTTGTTTGTCCTTGCTATTGAAGCACATATATAGACATACTAAACTTTTCTCAAAAAAAAAAAAAAAAACAAGTTTCCAAAAGGTTCAGAAATGGTAGTATAACAGACTTCAGAGCAATGAAAACGAACTGCTAAAAATAACTACCTTTGGAAAAAACATGTGCTTAAGCCACTGAGAAACAAAACAAAGCAATACTCACCATAGCTTCAATATCAGCCCAAGTGGTATTTTCTGGATCCGAAACGAGAAAGCTTTGAGTTTCATTTTTAAAAGTCATATTCAGAGTGACCTGCGGTTCCATGCTGTGGGGCTGGAGTTAGGCAGTCAGGTGGAAGAGATAAGAGGCAGAAAGAGATCTACATTAGAAAGATTCTGTAAATCGTATAAACATTCATTCAACAAATACTTGGGAGGGGGGCTGGAGGAATGATTCAGTGGTTAAAGTGCTTGCTAAGTACCCGAGTTCTATTCCCCAGCATCACATAAGTTGGGCATGGTGGTGCACACCTATAATCCCAGCACTGGGGAGACTGAGGTAGGAGGATTGCCTTGAGTCCAAAGCCAGCCTGGGCACCAGAATGAGAACTTGTATCAAAAAAAAAAGAAATTAAAAAATACTTGGGAGGGTCTAATATGGTCACAGACTTGGAAGACACACCAGTAAAGAAGAGAAACAATGTCCCTGCTTTAACAAACTTAAAGCCAGCTTAATCACGTGTGATGGTGAAAGCCTCTCTGTAATTCTAGCACTCTGGGAGGCTGAAGGAGGAAAATCACAAGTTTGAGCCCAGTCTGGGCAAGTAGTAATTTTGTGAGACTCTACTTCTAATAACACACATACACACAAAAAGTCTGCTGAGATTGTATCATTACCATTTGTAAAATCTCAAAGGATTATGTATTATTGTATTTTATAATGCTCTCTTAGTTATTTGTAGCAGGAGATATCAAGACCAGTAAATTAGACAAAGTATCTACCCTACCCTTGGCAAACATATCCTTCTAAGACTTAAAAGTAACATTCTACATTTACCTGGGTGAAGCAGCTCTTCTCTAACTTGAGCAACCAAGATTGTTGTTGGAGCAATTTTAACAAACTAAAGGCTAAAGCACTAGTAGAGAAACTAAAAGGGGTAACATTCAACATTCTTTATCCAAAATACTAAGGTTTTTAGCTACTAATTTTTTTGTGGGAGAGGGCATTACTGGGCCTCCCCACTGATCTTAATCCCCAGTCCTTTCTGAGAAAGGGTCTCACTGAATTGTTCAGTTGCCCAAGGTGGACTCAAACTCTGAATCCTCCTGACTTAGCCTCCTATAGTACTGAAATTACAGGCATGTGCCACCAAATTTTGTGAAGAACATCGAGTACTCGTAAAAGTGACAGCAGTGAACTTCTACTGACGTAATAATCAGCTCAAGGCCACCTTCGTTTCATTTATACCCTTGTATTCTCCCTTCTTGCTGATACAGGACTGATTCTAGTTAATGAATTTTAATCAAAATAATTGGAGGAGGGGTAACAGGAAGGAACTCAGGGCCCCATACATGCTAGGAAATACTGTTCCACTGAGGTACATCCCCAGCCCTTTACCTGTGTCTTATTTTGAGACAAGGTCTCACTACACTGTCCAGGCTGGGCTCAAACTTGAAATCCTTCTGCCTTCCTCAATCTTCTGAGTAAGGAATTAGAGGCATGTGCCACCATACCCAGTTTATTATTTTTTAAAAATTATTAAAAATAACTGACGCTGGAGGAATATCACAGCCGTCAGAGTACTTGCCTAGCAGTGTAAGGCCCTAAGTTTGATTCCCTAGTACCACATAAGCCAGGTATGGTGACACACATCTAGGATCCCAGCACTTAGGACGCTGAAGCAGAAGGACTGTTGCAAGTTCAAGGCCAGCTTAGGATACTGAGTGATATCCTGCCTCAAAAAAAAAAAAAAATCCTATCATGGAAAAATTTAAACCTATACAAAAGTAGAGGGAATAATATAATGAATTCCTATGGACTTACCTGCTACTTTCCATAATTATCAACTCAGAACCAATTTTGTTTTAGTAATACCCCTTTCCACTGAATGCTGATTTTTTTTTCCAGTGCTGGGGACTAGAACTAGGGTTTAGAGCATGCTAAGCAAACATTTTTGTTTTGTTTCTGAGACAGGGTCTCACTCTGCAATTCAGGCTGGTCCTGAACTCCCGATGTTGTCCAGGCTGGCCTTGAACTCCAGGCAATCCTCCTGTCTTGGTCTCCCAGTATAGGCAAGCATTCTACCACTAAACCACATGCCTAGACACTCTACTGGATTATTTTAATATGACATTCCTTCACTATCCATAAGTAATTATCCACAAGTAATTAAAGATATTCATTCATTATCCATAAATAATTAAAAAATCAAAAATTAAAAGAACAAGGGGTTGGAGTAATAGCACAGTGGTTAGAGTGCTGGCCTAGCAAGTGTGAGGCCTTGAGTTCGATTCTCCAGCACCACATAAGCCTGGCACTTGCAATATTGCCAGCATTTGCAGGAGAACTGCTGTGAACTTGAGGTCAACCTGGGCTAGTGAGTTCAGGACCAGCCTGGACTACAAAAGGGAGACCTTGTCACAAAAAAGTTAAAACACTGGGTTTTGAGGGGTTTTTCTGAGTATCAGGTCTTTAATTAGAAACAAAGGATAGAGGGGTAAAAGCTCCTGCTATATGGGAGGGGATCCTGAGTGGACTGCCCCTTTAGTTTTTTAAACATATTCATCAATAGCAATACTTTTTTAAAAAATTTGATACAGGATCTTGATAAGTCACTAAGTTACACAGGCTGGGCTCAAACTTGGGATCCTTCTGTGTCAGTCTTCCAATGTTCTGGGATTGTAGCCTGCCCAAGAGTTGATCAATAATTTTTTTTTTTTTTTTGAGACAGGGTCTCACTCCACAATCTAAGCTGGTCTTAAACTCACTGTAGCCCAAGCAGGCCTCAAACTCATAGCAATCCTCCTAACTCACTCTCCAGAAGGCTGAAACTACAAATGTACGCTATCATGCCTGGCTATATGTGGTGCTGGGGAGTTGAATTTAGAGACATGTGCTTGCTAGGAAAGTGCTTTAACTGCTGAGCCATGCTTCCAGACCCTAGAATCTTAAAATAGTAGCAAGTTTTCCCAATATTATGCACTTCTCTGCAAAACAACATGAAATTGCAACTGTCATCTTTAAGGACCTTATAACCATCGGGGACTGTTTTAAACACAAACGAGACCCCAGTTTTTTTCCACTCTTTGCCTTCACCTAAAGTTAAACTCATCACCTAAATAAAACAAGTCTCTGCGAGCTGGCCTGGCTCAGTGAAGGGCCTGGGATGATCCCTAGTACAACAAAGGCTCCAGGACCTAACATCCTGACATCCGGTATTTATTCATGTGAAATGCAATTGCTGGGGTCTTCAAGATTTCAGGGCAGGATCCCTGTCAAACCTTCAGACACTGGGCAAAAAAAATTAGGAAAATAAAGCAACTGATTCCATCTGCCAGAAGTGGAATTCTGAAATATATTCTCATGTTCATATTCCAAGAAATATATCCACACTCTTAAGAATCTGGAAGAAAACTAAGTTTCCCCTCCTTTTTTCAAGGTACACAATTAGAAATTAGTTTGGATATGCTGGAGTGCATCCAGCTGCTCTACCAATGAGGGGAAACAGGAAGTGGGAGATTCTTGCTTACCTGGACCATATCCAAGTCTTAATTAAGAACTGCTTGTCCCTTTTTGGCTTACATATGAAAAATGTTCAGCAAGAGATTGCCTTTCAACTTGTGGAAATACAAAAGCTATGTTATTCCCATCTGTTCCTGTAGATTTAAAGCCAGTACAGTTGGGTAGCAGTGGCCTAACCCTTCCTTCAGCTTTCCTAACTGACATTATTCTAAGTTTATGCCACTGACTCACCTTCACTTGGCATTAAGTCAGCTTTTCCTCTTCGTCGATTTTTCAGCTTTAAATTATCTTTAATGAAGCGGACCTGAGAACCTGAGCTTTGATTATGGCCTCCACTACGCACTATCCATACTTTACAAATGTGTGTGACCTAAAAGCTGCATGTGTGACAAAAAAAAAAAAAAGAAAAAAATGGTCTCTTTCCAATACCGAAAATCCTAGACGGAGGCTAGGATTTGGTCTCAAAAAGAGGCGGATGAGATGAGGAAAATGTGTGGGTAGTGGCATTTCTCTCCTGAAGACTTAATTCTAGTCTTCGGTTATCTTTTCCTACTTCTCCACATTACCAAGACAGTGTCACCAAAGCCCTGAAGGAATCTCTCATTTTCTTTGCCTAGGCTGTTTTTATACTGGGAAATCTCAGCCTTACCGCGGCAGAAGCCAGGAGTCCTGAACCACGGATTCTCTGTCCCTCGGGTGCTATCCATCCCCACTGTCCCTCAGAACACAAATGGCACTCTCGGCCGGTCACTTAAAAAGCCTGGCCGTCCCTACACACTGAAAGTCAAACCACTTTTCAGAATTCCTTCCTTGAATTTCCCCAACGCTTCTTAGCGAGACGTGACGCCACCCCTAGGTAATCGTAGCTGCTTCCTTACCAGCTTCCTGCCCCCGGGGGGCGCCTGCCGAAGGCCAGTGCAAAGACCGTTCGCTGCCAGGACTGCTGCTTACCCCTACGGGGTGAATCTAACATGGCGGAGAGAAACAGGGACTAGTGCCTTGTTTCCTCTGAGTTTCTAACAAGAGGATTGGCTGATAACTCTTGTCCCTCAAAACTACTAGCTCGTTTATTGGTCGAGGCTGTATTGCGGGGACGGAGCAGAGGCAGCTGAACCGCACAACAATAACAAACACTGGGTGGAGGGGAGGAGCTATGAGTGCGCAGGCGTGGAACAGAACGAAATTTCCTTTACCCAGGCCTATTCAGCGCCTTCAGAGTTCCCTCAGGTCACCGACTTTAGAGGTCTACTTGCCCGAGACTCGCGGGGTTGCATGGGAATTGTGGTCGTCCTCAGAGTTGTAGGTTCTTTAGCTTAGTCTTTGCTCGCAAAAAACAAAATCACAACACTCCAGTTCATAGCTGTTGATGTGCATAACGCGAGATCTCCAATCTACCAAAAGAGACGTTGAAAATCGTGCCCGTTTCTGGTGTCGAAAGTTCCTTTTCATAGGACTGTAGTTTCTAAGAAACACTCTGGCGTAGGCCGTACGTTCAGTAATGCATGCTGGAAGTTGTAGTTTTGTTTTCTACAATCCTTTTATTTAACTAAACTGAAGGTTTCCATTGTAGCGGAAGTGGTAAGAGAAAGCTCTTCCTGAGCTGCTTCGGGCACTACACTGCGCTCATATTGGGCCTGAGGTAGTGATTTCGACCCTTGTACAGCAATACTGTGACGTAATAAGCCACAACGAGAAGCGTAGAGGAGATGGAACCGCCACCTAAATGGAGACTCGGAATTCTTCCTCTTCCGTCTCTTTTTAATTACATCATACACGGAAAATATGGGTGACCAATCCCGAGCCCCAAAAGATCTCGGGCTCTTAGTGTCCCGCCCTTCCGTCAACGTATTTTGCTTTCGTATTCTGAGAGCCCATCGCTTAGCGGCAAGCTGCTGGTTTCCGTGGCGACAGAAAGAGCGGGAATTACAGAGAAGTTGAAACTGCGCCTGCGCGGCGTGAGCTAGCAGAGGCTTTCCGGGCCGAAAATTGGCGGGGGTGGGTTTCTTAGGCAGCTGGGCTTCTGAGCCCAGGAAGCCCGAACTCTTCGGCCTTGGTGAAGGAGAAGCTGTGGGACAGGGTAAGGTGCCCAGTGAGTATTTGTGATGACAGACAGGAAGGTGATGTGGGGAGGAGAGCGGTCTTCTGAGGAAAGTCGGTATTTATCGGGCTGTAGGATGCAAGGAGTTTGGGGTTGAGACCCTTGGTACCCAGGACAGCATGCATCTGAGAGAAATCCTAAGGGAAGGACAATTTGTGAATTGTAGAAGGAACCGCTGAGCTACGTCCCCAACCCCATCCCATGCCTCCCTCCCCTCCTCCCCCTCTCCCCCCGCTTTGGAGAGGGTCTCAGCTCTGCCATCTCCCTTTCTTTAGGAAAGGAAAAGACCAATAGAAGAGGTTGGAAGTGGTGTATGAGACAATAGAGAATGCAAGTTACGAAAAGCAAACTGTTAGGGGTTTTGTTTGTTTTGAGACAGGATCTCTATATCCCAGGCTGGCCTTAGACTCAGGGGTCTCAGCCTCCCGAGTGCCGGTTTGCAGGTGTGCACCACCATGCCCAGTTTATGTGGTGCTGGGGAATTGAATTGAGGTAGTTACCTCTTGACAAAGGTGTGGGCTACTGCACCAGTTTGTGTGGTGCTGGGGGTATCCAACCCCTGGCCTCCTGGGGCTTAGCAAGCACTGTAACTGCTGAGCTGAGCCCACAGCCTCCCACCGCTCCCCCCACCCCCCTTTCTGAGATAGAGTCTCGCTCTTTAGACCAGGCTGCTCCTGAACTCCCTGGTGTAGCCCAAGCTGACCTGGAACTCAGGAGAATCCACTTACCACAGCCTTCCAAGTGCTGGGATTACAGGTGTGCGCCACCACGGCGTCCAGCTTTGGGTAGTGTTGGGTAATTGAACACAGGGCCTTGAGTTTACAAAACAAGTTTTTTAACCACTGTGCAATTTCTCCAGCCCCAGCCCACCCTATTTTTTAATTGAATGTTTTTTGTCATTAGGTCCATAGTTGAAACAGTTCTGAAGTACTCCAACCTTAAATATCTCTTATTTAGAATTTTTATTTATTTATTTTGTGATGTTAAGGAGCAAACCCAGAACCTTCTCATTGAGCCCACCCTATTTTTTAATTGAATGTTTTTTGTCATTAGGTCCATAGTTGAAACAGTTCTGAAGTACTCCAACCTTAAATATCTCTTATTTAGAATTTTTATTTATTTATTTTGTGATGTTAAGGAGCAAACCCAGAACCTTCTCATTGAGCTATATCCACAGCCCCTTTTTATGTTTGATTTTGAGGCAGTCTTGCCCAGTTCCACACACTGGGCCCTACTTGTGTTCTGAGCTCTGAGGGGGCTGGAAGTATACGTCTGCACCAGCAAACTCTGCTTCTTATTTAAAATTTAAAAATGATACTTAGGCTACTGTTTTGAAGGCAAAGGATTTATATAATCTGAAGAGAAACTAGAATATAGGCTATTGTTTCAATAAACCTTTTAAAGTAGTGTATTTATATATGTTTTAAATTTATGTGTTTAAGTTCAATGGAACAGAAAGAAATGGATTTGTCTGCAGTTCATGTTGAAGAAGTACAAAATGTCCTTAAAGCTATGCAGAAAATCTTAGAATGTCCAATCTGGTAAGTCAACAAAAGAATTATTATTTTAGAATCTTTCTTATACAATTATTTCCTAAGCAAATGAGTAGAATTAATCTTATGTGGTTGGTAGAAAAAACCTACTAAATTTATTAAAATTGGGCTTAGTTTCCATTTTTCTTAACCAAAGAGAGAGCTTTAAAAATAAAGAGAAGTACTCTTTTTTCTGCACTCTGCTCCTCGCACTTTTTCAGTCCACAGACTGTAGATTGGTTCTGCATTGGGGCAGGAACCTGATTTGGGCTTTTCTTACAGCTCTAAAACCAGCTTGATCACTTGGAGTGAATGTAATCAAAAATGGTAAAATCGCAAGTAGTTAGTTACTGTTTCTGAAGAAATAGATTGGGGCTAAGGGTGTTGCTCAGTGATTAGAACCCTTGCCTAGGAAGCATGAGGCTGCAGGTTCTGTCCCCCAGCACCATATAAAAACTAGCACGGTGTGGTGGCACATGCCTATAATCCCAACCCTAGGGAAGTTGAGGCAGGTGGGTTGCTGTTGCTAGTCAGGGCTACATTATGAGTTGAGGACCAGCCTAGGCTACAGAGTGAGACCCTGCCTCAAAAAAGGAAAGAAAGGAGATACGTCTTTGGAAGAACCTGTGATTCAAAGAAGCCATACACATTTAAATAAGAATATGGCAAGTCATCAAAGTTGTTAGCACATCTTACTGAAGAAAGGCGCTTTTATATTTGTATATAAAATGAACAAGGGACTGAACTATCAGGATTTTTTTTTCTTGAGATCTAATTTACATACAGTGAAATGCAGGGGTTCTTTTGTTTATTTTCTTGAGACAAGGTCTTGCTCTGTAGCCTATGTAACCTAGGCCGTTCCTGAACTCATTATGTAGCCCAGGCTGACCTTGGACTCAGGACAATCCTGCCTCAGCCAGCCCAAGTGCTGGGATTACAGGCATGCACCACCACTCCCAGCTTTATGTGGTGCTGAGGAATCGAACTCAGGACCTTCTAGCACTTTAACTACCATACCATTCCTCCAGCCCCAAAATGCAGAAATTGTTAAGTGTGCAAGGCCATGATTTCTTTTTGTTTTTGCTGTTGTTTGTTTTGGCAGTACTGGGAACTAAGTCCTGTCCTCCTCCATGCTAAGCGAGCTTTCTACATCCCTACCAACGCCTTACTTTAGACAAATGTATATATTTACATAATTCAGTTCCCAATCAATATATGGAACCCTTTCATTACTTTAGAAAGTATCCTTTATGGAATTTGTTTTGTTTCTCTTTGTTTTATGGTACTAAAGGATTGGATCCTGGGCTTTTTGCCTCAAGGACTCTACTACTGGGATGTATCTCTTAACGCATTCCACCCACCCTGTGTGTGTTGGGGGGATACTGGGGTTTGAACCTGGGACTTCACTTTGAACCACATCTCCAAGTGCTTATTTTATTTTATTTTGCAACAGGGTTGAAGTAGGTTCAAACTTTATGCGTTTGAAAGTATTATAAATCCTGGATGACAAGCCCACAAAATATTACCAATATTATGAAACCAGAACTGGGGAAGCAGGAAATAACATTGCAGGAAGAAAATTGCTTTTGAAAAAGCACAAAACTTATGGTAATTATAGTGATCAAAAAGTATTTAATAATGTGCCATTTGAGTCCATTTATTTTACATTTTCTTGGGACTCAGTCATAAAAATACAGTATTCTTTCTCATTCTGGCTAATTAGACCATCAATTGAAAATCGCAGATACATAAAGATTAAAGACATAAGAAAAAGATTCTGCTAAATTTTTATTTTGAGTTAACTTTCTGTATTTCTCTCTCTGTGTGTGTAGCTTGGTTTGAAAAGTGTCTAAAATATTTGAATTACTTTTTTTGTTCATTTTTTTGAGACAGGGTCTCACTCTATTTCAAGCTGGTCCATAATCCACTGTGTAGACCAGGCTGGCCTCGAACTCATGGCAGTATGGCTCAGCCTCCTGAATACTGACTGGCATTACAGGTGTGCACCACTGTGCCTGGCTTATTTGATGCTGGGGAACTGAACTCAGTAACTTGCACTTGCACTTGCTTCTATTCCTTCAGCCCCTGAATTGCTTTTTTAAAACTCACTTTTCAGGCTGGAAGAATGGTACAGTGGTAGCACAAGGCCCTGAATTCTATTCCCCAGCACCACATAAAGCTGGGCATGGTGGTACATGCCTGTAGTCCTAGCACTTGGGTGGCTGAGTCAGGTGGATTGTTCTGAGTCCAAGGCCAGCTTGGGCTACAGACCAAGACCCTGTCTCGAAAAATAAATAAAAAATAAAAATCACTTATAGTAAACTTTTACTTTCATCAGGTTCTAGAAAAGGGCCGTTTAAAAAAATTTTTTTTGCTCTTATTTCATCTTTAAGCTCTTCAACAGTCATTACCTTTTTACATGTTGGAGTTTTCATCTGTTCATGGTTTGTGTTTACAATGTGTTTGTATAGTTTGGATTATAATTACCATACTGAAATATAATTATTCCAGAATTGAGTCAGTGGTGAGAATGAAAGCCATCTGGTGTCATAGCTAAGTCCAGTTTCTCTTTTGCAGGGAACATCTTTGGTATCTAGCTTGTCTCAGAAGTAATGATTTAGTAACAAATTGGAATTCTCTTTTTTGGGATTGCTTTTCATTTATTTATTTGTTTATTTATTTATTTATTTATTTTTGAGACATGGTCTCGCCCCACAGCCCTGGCTGGTCCTGAACTCACTATGGAGCCCAGACTAGCCTTAGACTCGTGGCAATCTTCCTGTCTCAGCCTCTCCAATGCTGGGATTATATGCATGCACTATCACACTCAGCTTATGTGGTTCTGGGGAACCCAGGTCTTGAGCTTGTAAGGCAAGCACTTAACCGCTAAGCTATTCCTCCAGCCCCATTTTACTTCTTAAAGTCACAATTTTTCCCAGTAAAAACACCAATATTGATATAAGACTTTTTATGCTGTCAAGTATTTTCCTAGGTAGTGTTTAATTTTGTTTGTACAGTAGCCTCTAGAAGGCCGGCATGGGGGCTAACAGAAGGAAAATGAGGTTCACGTAGTTTGCTTGGCCTGAGGTGGCTCTGTTACTTTTCCTTAAAGTTTGTAGTAGAAACCCAGCCTCCTGATTTAGTCTAGTGTTTTACTTCCCATTGTCCTGTGCTGCGTCAGAAACCCCATGATTCCAAGAGTTGTATTACCAAACTGTTTACAACAAGACTATTGTTCTTCAGCTTTTCTTGTGATCCTTTTCTAAAAAGTTAAACACTTAATGAAAAGAAACATATTCCTGTCACACTACCAGGTAACCTGTTCTTTAATGTCCTACCTGGACTTCACCATGGAAAATCACTTTCTAAAGGGTTTATTCAGAATAAAGCTAAAGATTTAAAATAGGAGGCTGGAGGAATGACACAGTGGTTAATGCACTTGCCTAGCAATCACAAGGCCCTGAGCTCAATTCCCCAACACCACATAAAGCTGTGAGTGGTGACACATGCCTATAATCCCAGCACTCAGGGAGGCTGAGGTAAGAGGATTGCCATGAGCCCAAGGCTAGCCTGGGCTACAGAGTGATACCCTGTCTCAAAAAAAAAAAAAAAGACTTAAAATTGCCAACAGGATTCTACTGCTCAGGCTGCCAACTTCATCTGTGTGGTCTTTTATATCCCCT
This sequence comes from Ctenodactylus gundi, assembly GCA_004027205.1. NCBI lineage: Eukaryota > Metazoa > Chordata > Mammalia > Rodentia > Ctenodactylidae > Ctenodactylus > Ctenodactylus gundi. The sequence goes on along the minus strand of PVKB01002512.1, from coordinate 211,637 downwards.
GTGGTCATTCCACCCTAATGCCCTGGGTTATCTGTTGTGCTGCACAAGCATTAGGCATGATCCTTCTTAGTTTATCATCTCTATCCCACTGCTGGGATGGTCTTCCCCCGTCATTGTATAACTTGTTTCCTCATATTATGCACCTGTCTCTTAAGGTCACCTTTTTAGTAAAGCCTCTGTCACTGCCCTGTTCATACCATCCCATCACATACCCATGGTGCTCTGTGTTGCCCTCCCCTGCTTTATTTTTCTCTGTTCTCTGTTCTTCTGTCAGCCGTCTACCACAACTAGAATGTGAATTCTGTGAGGACAGCTTTTATGTTCACTACAGTATTTCTATCCCCAAAATCAGTGCTTACATGTAGTAGATATTTAATAAATGTGTGTTACATGGTTGGAGGTGGTGGTGCACTCTGTCATCTCAGTATTTCGAGAGGCTGTCAGGATGATCACAAGTTCAAGCCCAGGCTGGGATATTTAGTGACATAGAGAGGCCTTCTCTTAAAGTTAAAAGTCATATTGCTCTGCATTAATTTCAGAAAAACTTTGAGATTTTGTGACTAGTCAGGTAAAGGTGGAATTTCCTTAGTGGGCATCTGTTACACAGCTTTTACAAAGTAAAGTATACTCACCAAACATTGAAGCTGAATTTGATCAAACCTGAAGGTATAGTTTACAGGAAATCAAAACGGCGAGGAACATGTTAAACCACTCTATGGGGGTAAAACTGGCAAAATCCACTATGTGGGGAATTCTGCAGGTTAAGTGATCTAGGGTTTTTTTTTTTAAGTAAATGAAAAGAAGGAAAAAAAGGAGAGGAAAGCTATATATTGAAAGAGACTTGAGGCATATCAACCAAATACGAAGTGCAAATCTTGTTTGGGTCCTGTTTTTAACATACCCAACTACTGGGACTGAGGGCACAGTGCAGTGGATATAGTAGTGCTTGTCTAGCAAGCTCAAGGCTCTGGTTTCAGTTCCCCAAGACCACATAAACTGAGTGTGGTAGCTCATGCCTATAATCCCAGAAGGCTAAGGCTGGAGGATTGCTATGGGTTTAAGGCCATTCTGGACCACAAAATGAGACCCTGTCTCAAAAAACAGACCAAAAAATCCAACTATTAATGAGTCAATGAAGTAAGTTAAAACATTATCTGTATATTAAATGATATTAAGGTAATTGTTAATTTTGGGAAGTGATACAGTATTATGAAAAAAAAGCCTCTAGCTAGGTGCAGTGGCTCACGCCTGTAACCCAGCCACTTGGGAGGCTGAGGCAGGAGGATTACAAGTTCAAGGGCAGCCTGAGCAATTCTTCAAGACTCTAAAAAAAAATTTTTTTAGAGGGCTAGAGATGTAGCTAAGTAGTAGAGTGTCTTGAATTCAATCCCCAGTGTTGAGCAAATACATATATGTATTTTCTTTGAAGATATAATTAAAATATTTGTAAACAAAAGGATGCAATGGCTAGGACTTATTTTCAAATAATTTAAGGCTGTGGCATGTGTAGATGACACAAGATTGTTCATTTGATAGTTGCTGAAACTGGGTGATGGTACATGGAATTTGTTTTACATGTATGTATATATGTATTTTTTAGCATTGGGTCTCACTATGTAACCCAGACTGACTTTGACCTACAGATTCTCCTACTGTAATCACTGAGCTATGTCCCCAGACCCTATAATTCTTTTTTAATATCTGAAAACTCAGTAAAGGAAAAGAGCATATTTTCTTAGCTCCTAGTCCTTATGGATATTTAATAAGTACTGAGTAAACTTAAAGCCATACCATGACTAAGTGATGGCAACTTAAAGGTAAATTTCTTTACTAAAAATATATTTATTGTTAAGTACAGTATTGAGCCTTGTTTATTTTTTCTTATTTTTGTTTTCTCTATTACTCTAGTCTGGAATTGATTAAGGAGCCTGTTTCTACAAAATGTGACCACATATTTTGCAAGTAAGTTTAACAGGTTTTTGTGGCTGTGTTATTAGCTTGTGCTTGTCCTTTATAATACAACACCTGACTATGTAGAAGCTTTAACTTCTTCAGCTGACAACAGAAAATTCAACTGTATTCATTCTTATTATTGTTCTTATTCATGACTTATAAAGTCATTATAAATTGATGGTAGTCAGTTCTTGGTAAAGTACTGACATAGCTTATCTAGGTGTAAATCATGATGTAAAAATCACTTTGAGCAGCTATTTGTTTTTTGTATCCCAGGGCAAAAGCAAATTTCAAGCAATTTTGAAATAAGCAAATAGTGTTTCAGCCTTCCCAGTTTCTCCTTTCTAATCATTTCTGCATGCCCATCTAAGGTTCAGTCTTTCCCTGCTTTGTAATCTTTGTGAAGATTAGAATGAATCTGATATCAGTTTATATTGAGGTTGAAATTAATTCACGCCAATGATTTGAATTACACAGTTGGCCTTGCATATCTCTTCCATATCTGTGGGCTCAGTATCTGGATTCAACCAACTATGGGTAGGAGTATTCAGATAAAAATTATGCCCAGCCTGAACATGTATATAGAACTTTTGTTCTTTTCCTTATTCCCTAAAGCAATACAGTACAGTTAACTAGGTAGCATTTACGTTGTACTGTAAGTAATCTAGCAATGACTTAAGATAAGGGTACATTGTGCTTGTGTACAAATACCATATTTTATAAAAGGGACTTGGGCATCTGACGATTTTAGTATCTGTAGTGTGCATGTATTGAACCTAATCCCCTTCCCCTCATACTTAGAGATGGCTGTTTTCTTAGTTACATTTTGTTGTTGTGGGCAAAATACCTGACATACACAAATTAGGCGAGAAAGGGTTTATTTTGCCTCACAGTTTCAAAGGTCACAGTCCATTTATAGCCAGCCAGCAACAGTGGAAGTACATGGTGAAGTCAGAGGTGGAGGTACCTCCTCATGGCATTGCAAACAAAAAGCCAGGTCCCAGAGGAAGAGAGGAAGTAGCATATATCCTTCCAGGTCCTATCCCAGTGAGCTGCCCCTTCTGGGTCCAGCCTCTGTTCCACCCCTTACAGGTTTAACCTTTAATTCCACCACACACATCTGTCTTCTGCCATACCCCTACATTCCCATAATCTACCTCTCCAGACCTGTCCCCCATCTCCTAACAGCACATGGTTCTATAGGTAATCCATAATACCGAAATGCATAAGATTTTTGGGGGACATTTCAGATCCAAATCACAATAGCTGTATTTACATATTTAAGTATCTTGCCCTTTGAAATGCTTTTTTCTGCCAGTGCCAAGAATTGGGCCTGCGGCCTTTGCCTTGTGCTACATTCCCAGCCCTTTATTTTATTTATTTATTATTTACGCATGCATGCGTGTAGAACAGTGGCTTGAGCCCAGGGCCTTCACACTGACCTGCATCCCCAGCCCATTTTTATTTTTGACTTTGAAACAAGATCTTGCTAAATTGCCCAGGATGTGCTCAAACTTACCATCCTCCTGCCTCAACCTACCAGAGTGCTGGACTTACAGGCCTCTGCCACAAGGCCTGGCTCTTTTGTTTTGTTTAAGATAATGTCTTGCTAAGTTGAGAGGCTGCCCTCTAACTTGTGATTCTTTTTTTTTCAAACTTGTGATTCTTGCCAGGCCTGGTGGCAACTTAGTGAGACCCTTTCTCACAATAAAAAAGAATTAATGGGGCTGGGAGCAGAGCAAGACCCTGTCTCAAAAAAGGGAGTGGTTATGGGCTTGTGGATATATATCTCAGTATAAAGGCCCTTGGCTCAATCCTCAATACAAAAACAACAACTTGGGTTTCTTTCTTCTGCCTCAGCTTCTTAGAGTAAGATTATAAGCATGTGCTACCATGTCCAGGTAAAAATGTTTTTTTTAAATGAAAGAATTTCAGAAAAAGTGTAGTAGGTAATTTAATGGAAGAAGCCTTTTTCCTTTTCCTGACGTTAAGATACTGTCTTGACATGAATGTTCATGAGGGGTTTTTTTTTGTTCTTTTTTCTTTTTTTGAGGTATTACAGATTGAGTCCCTACATTGAGCTACAACCCTAGTCGTTTCTGTTTTTGATTTTGAGACAGGGTCTCTCTGAGCTGCCCATGTTGGGTTTGAATTTTCAGTCTTTCTGCTTTAGCCTTCTACTGTGCTATACTTACAAGTGTAGGCCCCCATGCTCAGCTTTCAATGAATTTGTTTTTTAAGTATTTTTTTCTGAATTGAAAAAGCCAACCATTTACCTAATAATGAGCACATAAATACAAAATATGTGGTACGAAATATGTTTTCTTTTCTCCCCATCCCTTTCCAGAGACAACTACAGATATTAATTTCTTATATATTGTTTTAGGAATTTTTAATTCAGGATTTTTTTTTTTCAAGGCAGGATCTCCATCTGTAATCCAGGCTGGTCCTGAGCTCACTATGTAGCCCAGACTGGTGTCATGGCAACCCTTCTGCCTCAGCCTCCTGAGTGCTGGGATTTCAGGGCATGCAGTGCCATGCCCAGTTTATGTGGTGCTGGGGAATCAAACTCAGGGCCTTGTGTTTACTAGGCAAGTGCTATAACCGCTGAGCTGTGCTCCTAGCCCCTCAGGAGTTCTTAACTTGGAGTTTGTGAATGGTCTTAACTTGGAGTTGGTGAATTTCCTAAAACTATTTTCAATTTTAAATTTGGTCACATTAAAAACTACAGGCATATACTTTTTCTGAGAATAGTCCGTAATTTTCATCAGTCTTTAGATATTTCCATAATCTAAAAAAGGGAACAGCTGCTCCTTCAAGGATGATCAGTACTGGCTGAAGCTGCAAGAAACCTGTTCCTTTTGGAGGAATACCCTCTGAGCACAAGTTAGCCAGTTAGCTGGTATCTTCCTCCCTCTGAATTCACCTCTCCCCTCCCTCCAACTACTCTGTCCCAACAATGACCCATAAGTCCATTTCTACTGTCTTTTACTTCTTTCCATGTCACCCTGTTGGTTTAGATATGGTTTCAATGGTTTCTTACAAATCTTCAGTTCCCACCTAGTCATGTGCCTAGACCACACAGTTTTGTTTTGTTTTTTTTCTTGGGGGGGGGGGGGGGTGAGGTGTTGTTTTATTTGAGACAGAGTTCTCTTTATGGTGTGGGCTGGTCTTGAACTCAATATGTAGCCTATAATGGCCTTGAACTTACAGCACTTCTCCTCTCAGCCTTCTAAGTACTGGGATTACAAGCATGTACCACAATGCCAAGCTTTTTTGCTTTTTTTTTTTTTTTTTTTTTTTTTGAGACAGGGTATTGCTCTATAGCCCAGGCTGATCTTGAACTCACTTTGGAGCCCAGGCTAGCCTTGGACTCAGGGCAGTCCTCTTGTCTCATCCTTCCCAAGTACTGGGATTACCGGCAGGCATATGCCACCATACCCAGCTTTATGTGGTTCTGGGGAATCGAACTCAGCTGCCTTACACTTGTAAGGGAAACACTTTAACCGCTATGACATTTCTGCTTCCCCTCAGCTAATTTTTTGTAGTGTTAAGGAGTGGAACCTAGGGCCTTATGCATGCTAGGCAAGTACTGTAACAACTGAGCTATGCTCCTAACTTCTATTTTATTTTGAGACAGGATCTTGCTAAGTCAATGGTATTTCTCTGCCTTAAGAATTCTTGCACGCTGATCAGAGAAATGCAAATTAAAGCAACTCTGATATTCCATCTAACTCTATTAAGAATAGCTGCTACTGGGGCTAAGGTATAGTATAGTGGTTAAAGTGCTTGCTTAGCAAGATCACAGCCCTGAGTTCAATTCCTCAGGCTAAGGCAGGAGGTTTGTTGTGAGTCCAAGGCCAGCCTGGGCTACAGAGCAAGACTGTCTCAAAAAAAAAAGGAATGGCTACTATTAAGAACTCAAAAAATGGGCTGGAGGAATGATGCAGTGGTTAAAGCTCTTGCCTAGCAAGCATATCACCCTGGATCGATTTCCCAATACCACATAAACTGGGCATGGTGGCACATGCCTGTAATCTCAGCACTTGGGAGGCTGAGGCAGGAGGATTGCTTAAGGCCAAGGCCAGCCTGGGCTCCATAGTGAGTTCAGAACCAGGAAAAAAAAAAAAAAAAAAAAAAAAAAAACCTCAAACAGCTACTGCTGGTGAGGCTGTGGGGAAAAGAAACTCCTACATTGCTGGTGGGACTGTAAACTAGTACAACCCCTATGGAAAGCAGTATGGAAATTTCTCGAAAAAACTGAAAATTGATATTCCATTTGACCTAGCCAAACCTCTTCTGGGTATCTTCCCAGAAGATCTAAAGTCCTCATACAGTAGTGATACATGCATATCCATGTTTATAGTAGCACAGTTTATAATAGCCAGATCTTGAAAGAAGCCAATATGCTCTTAATACAGATGACTAGATAAAGAAGATACAGTATATATACACATTTGAGTATTACTCTACCATTAAGTATGACAAATTTGAGTCATTAACTTTTGGAAAAAAGGTCATGTGTTGAGAACATTATGCTCAGCGAAGTGAATCAGACCCAGAAAGTTAAATATATAATTTTTCCAATATGAGAAAAACAAGCCATAAAAAATATAAGATATGGAAGAAAGTAAGAAGATGGGGCTGAGGATGTAGCTCAGTGGTACAGCACTTGCCTACCACTCATAAGGCCCTAGGTTCAATCTCTGGTTCCAAAACAAAACAAAAGACCACCAAAAAAAGAAGATGGACTTCGTGGAGAGAGAAAGGAAAAGTGGGGGCCAGAGAGGGCAGGAAGAGGACAAGGATGTGATATGTAAATAAATAAAAATTTCTTTAAAATAATAAAAGCTCATTGGATATTGCAAAAAAAACAAAAACAAAACCAAAACCTTTCGGGCTTGAAGAATAGCACAGAGTTTAGAGCACTTGCCTAGCAAGTGCAAGGCCTAAGTTCATTTCTCCAGTACCTCATAAACCAGGTGTGGTAGCACATGCCTGTAATCTCAGCACTTGGGAAGCTGAGGCAGGAAGAGTGCCCTGAGTTTGTGGTTACCCCAGGCTACATGGTGGGTTCAGGACCAGCCTAGACTACAGAACAAGAACCTATCTCAAAAAAAAAAAAAAAAAAATCTTGTGCCTGGGCAGCTGAGGCAGGAGAATTACTGTGAGTTCGAGGCCAACTAGACCTTGCTGCAGGCCTGCAATCTTAGCACTCAGGGAGGCTGAGAGACAAGAGGATTACAAGTTTGAGCCCAGCCTGGGAAAATTACAGACCTGGTCACAAAATCAAAAATTTAAAAATGGTCTGGGGATGTAGCTCAATGTGAAGGCCCTGAACTCAATTTTTAGTACCACCAAAAATAAATTTTTAAAAGATTTTTTTTGATAGCCTTGTGACCTCTAGGAACAGTATTCCTTTCTGTATCGTGTAGGACCAGTTTCTTCATAGGTTGATACTTTATAAGACAAAAATAATGAAGTTCTAGTATTTAAAAAGGTATAAATAGTTGAAGATTAATGTGTGTGTGCATGTGCAGGTGTCCATTATTAGAGATCAAATGCAGTCACCTGTATCCTAGGCCACTAGTCTACCATTGAGTGATATCCCATCCCTAAAAATTAACCTTTTCAGGCTGGAGGAATGGCTCAGCAGTTAAAGCACTCGCATAGCATGCACTAAGTCAAGCAGTAAAAACCCAAGTTTGATTTCCCCGCACCACATAAGCCAGGCGTGGTGGCGCACGCCTGTAATCCCAGCACCAAGGCCAGCCTGGGCTCCGTAGTTAGTTCATGACCAGCCTGGGCTATAGAGCTAGACCCTGCCTCAAAAAAAAAAAAAAAAAAAAAAAAATTGAGACAGGGTCTCACTAATGGACTAGGTTGCCCTGGCTGGGCTAGAATTTGTAAATCCGCTTCAGCTTCCCTGAGTGCTGGGATTACAGGCCCCACTTTGTCAGGGTTTTCTAAAGACCTAAAGTCAGTTTTTGAAAACTTACTGCATTTTTCTTTAAAGCTTTGGGCTTTAGCAACCCAGAAGGCCAAAACTTGCCTCAGGCTTTTTGTTTTATTTTTTTCTTGTGTTACTAGAGATTGAATTTGGGACCTTCACACCAACTTCATCTTCAGCCCTTTATTTATTTATTTATTTATTTATTTATTTATTTATTTGTTTGTTTGTTTGTTTTGGAGACAGGGTCTTGCTCTATAGCCCAGGCTGGTCCCGAACTCACTATGGAACACAGGCTGGCCTTGGACTCATGGTAGTCCTCCTGCCTCAGCTTCCCAAGTGTGGCATTACTGGCATGCATCACCACACCCAGTTTTATGTGGTGCTGGGGATGGGAATTAAACTCTTGACCTTGAGCTTACAAGGCAAGTGCTTAAATAGTTGTGTCATGCCTCTCGTTCTTCAGTCCTCTTTAATTTTGAGACAGGGTCCTACTTAATTGTCCAAGCTGGCCTTAAGCTGGGCTTCCTTTTGCCTCAGTCTCCCAGAGTACTAGGATTACAGGCATGCACCACCATACTCAGCCAAAACTTACATCAGACCTTTTTACTGAGAACTTTTGTAGAATTTATGTATGTTTTCTTTTAATTAGTATACCACATAGACTCCCTAAAATCCTAAAATAGAACTTAATGAATTCCTTTTCTGAGTCCTGAAAGATGCATCAGTATCCTGTTGATCTGTCAATATTTTCCTTAACACAGTCTTTTATCTACAAACTCATTCTCTCTTTATTCTCTCCTTTTTTCTTTTTTTCTTCTCTTTTTTTTGAGGGGTGCTGGGAATTGAACCCAGGGTCTTCATACTGAACAGCCATGTTTTAATTTTTTGTTTTGAGACAATGTCTCATTAAGTTGCTAGATTTCCCAGACTGGGCTTGACATTGGGATCCTCCTGCCTCAGGCTCCCGAGTGCATATCGTAAAGATGTGCACCATATCCAGATTCATTTTCTCTTTTGAGTTACTTTGTGGTTTTTTTATGTGTTGTTTTATTAGTATAAAGAAAGGGGAGGGTCCATATTTTGGTTGGTATCTGTATCTGTAGGTCCCCTGCATTATTTATGTAAGTGTCATGTAGTCTGCAACATGATACAGTTTAGCTTGCCACTGTACTGTATTTGGCAGTACGTTACCAGGGAATTCCTGGCCTGTTATATTATGAGTTCTTCAGTTATGCCATTTATCTGGGTAATAACATTGATGCTTCCTTGTCCCATTAAATTAGAGGTAGTATTTTTACCTTCTCATCCAGTGGTTGCCTCCATTCTGTGTCTGTAAAGGATAGTGAAATGCAATGCGGGTAGCCTTTGATACCATCATCCACCAAGTTATTTTAATACAAGGCCCTTGCCATGCTAGGCCAGTACTGTACCACTGAGGCACATCCTCAACACCAAGTGTTGAATTTTTTAACTAATTATAATCATTTTACATTAACTACATAATAATTTTATCTTAGGCATCATGACATAACTGTGGTCATTAAATAAGCCATATTAATTTTTAGTAAGTTTATTTGATTCTAACAATAAGCCAGGTAAGTTGTTTTCGTAGATTATTTCTTACCTAGTTTGATTTTTCTGCTTATGCAGTATTTAAAAACAATTAAAATTATTAGTTATAATTTACCTGTCATTATGTTTTAATGGCTCTTAAAGGCAATTGTGGGATTTTTTTTAATGGCTGTTTGTCTTCTGAGTGTTTTCTTTACAAAAGAAAGTAAATTGTTCTTTCTCTATAATTCATAGATTTTGTATGCTGAAACTTCTGAACCAGAAGAGAGGGCCTTCACAGTGTCCTTTGTGTAAGCATGATATAACCAAAAGGTATATAATTTGTATAATGATAAGTGGTTGGAAGTGACAATGGCAGGAAAAAGAAAGTCTTTAATAACATAGCTGGTGTTCCAATCAAACCATTCATCAGTAGAAAAATGTAAAGTTATTCTCATGAAAGTCTTATAGGATATCTATGTTATGCAGATATTGACAATTTGATAATGCCTTTTTCTCCCATCCAAGCACTAACCAGGCCTAATCCTGCTTAGCTGCTTCTGTCATCAGATGAGGCTAGGTGCATTCAGAGTGGTATAGATGAATACAATTTATTGCTTTTATCTAGTGTTTCTGAATAATCAAAGAACTTGAAATTTTATATAAAAGAGCTGTATTCCCCTGCCCCAACTGTCTACTATTCCTATTATTCTACTATTCATTTCTTTTTTCTATTTCTGCTGTGCTGGGCATGGAACTCAGAGCCTTAATACCAAGCTTTATCCTCAGCCCAGTGATTTTTGATTTTGAGACAGGGTCTCACTGAGTCATGACATTCATTGCCCAGGGTGGGCTTGAGCTTGCAGTCTTCCTGCCCCAGAATACTGGAAAACAGCTGCCAGGCCTGGTTTATTTTTCAGCATTACAATTATTCCTATCTAATTATTTACCTCCATACTATGTGTTCATATAATGTACATCTCTTCAGATAAAATGTAATTTCTGTAGAGCAGTTGCTTTGTCTCAGTAAGTCCTTTTTATCCAATGTCCTGTGCATAGGAGGCACTTGTATAATTAAAGGAATGAATATAAATGATATTTTTCTAAACTCAACTCTCTCTTTGAATGTTTTTATGTGTTTTCAGAGTAATATAGTCATCATGTGATGGAAATCCCTGAAAAGCAGAACTAATAATGAAGGATTGGGCAGGGATTAGACTTAAAAAATAGTAAATGTTTTGTCAAACCCAGTGGCACAGGCATGTAATCCCAATACTGTGGGAGGCTAAAGCAGGAGAACTGCAAATTTGAACCCAGTCTGGCGAATTTAATGACTTCATGAGACCCTGTCTCAAAGTCAAAATGGAAATGGGCTGGGATGCATTGGTCCACATTAACCTCCAGCCCCCCAAACAAAAAGGAATAATAAAATTTCTGTGCAGTGGACTTATATCTACTATAGATTCAGAGTAAGTAATATGATATTGGATAATTTTAGACTTTTGATGGACTCTCACAAATGACAGAAATATAAAAGTAATCCATACTGCAATACAATTTATTTTGACGTCAGTGATACGTGGATTATAGCATAATTTCAGTAATAGTTCTATTCTTTTGAGTACGGGTTTTCTACGATGGCTGTAGTAGAAAAGCTAGTGTTATTTTTGCTTATATGTGTTTCCTTATTTTAGCGCTCTTAAAAAGTTGATAATCATTTGCTAAGTGTGGCTCTTACAATTTAATTTCAGAAGTCTACAAGAGAGTACAAGATTTAGTCAACTTATTGAAGAGCTACTAAAAATCATTCATGCCTTTGAGCTTGACACAGGATTACAGTGTAAGTGTTACATAGCCCCATAAGCAGTGGTCAAGGTCCAAAAAAAGTCGGGAAGTTTGTAATTATTTTCTATGAATAGGTGATAAGACCATTCTATGTTAATTGTCAATCCTAAATTGCGCATCTTTTTTTTCATGTACATCTTAACATTTTTCAAATTGGAAGTATTTTACCATCGGTGGTGCATCATTGGGTAATTTATTATTTCTCTTTTTTTCCTTTTTTTTACACCATCTTTATTGATATACATTTGCTCTACATAATATTTACAACGAATTCGAGTGTTTTGTGTACATATACGTCACACCAACTTTACAAGCCTTTTCCATTTTTGGTGCTTCCACACCCTTCCCATCCCCACTAACTCCCATTATCACACCCATTTGGTTCTATAGAATTCCTGTATTATGGGTTTCCCAAATCAGAGAAAACATGTGATACCTAACATGTTTAATCTTCTGCGTCTGACTCATTTCACTCAAATCACCACTCTTTAGCTTAGCTTCCCACCCCTAGAATAGGGTGCAGTGGCCAAATCTTGATGCCTCTTCTCTGAGTCTGGCAGAGCTCCTTTATTGGGACATTTGCCAAAAGTTCTTTTTTTCTATATCTTACTATATCTTTGTTAATATTCTTTAACATGGCCTCACCAACCAGTCCACAAGCTGTTTTTTCCCCCCACTTCCAGTCTTCTTGCGGGATCTCTGATCTTTTCCTGGCTTCCTTTTGGTTGTTGGGGCAGTCCTCCCTCTCCTAGCTAGGTGGTATTTGACTATATTCTCAATTTTTTAAGTGGTTCCAGGAGGAGACATTGTGCAGTCCTGTTACTTGGTTGCCATCTTGACCCCAAGTCCCTAGTATTTTATTTCTTAATGGTACAGAAAATGATGGTTCATTTTAAATTGTTCCTGTTTCAGGTTCAAGGAAATATGGTTATAATATGCAGATTTATTAAGATGAAAATGCCATTTCATCTACAAAACAGGTTACAGATCTCAATCTGGAAGTTATGAGAAACAAGGTCACAATATAATGATTGTGTTAAGACTTTACAAAGTAGAACATGTGGGATGTAATAACTCATGCTCACTGTTTCTGATAGTTGTTAAAGAACAATGAATGAATCTCATTTCTGGTCAAAGCTACTGTGCATGCTTTTAACGCAGCTACAGCAACGTTTGCCAAAATGAATAGAATTAATGTTGACAGCTTGTAATCCCAGCACTTGGGATGCTGAGGCAGGAGCAATGCCTGAGTTCAAGACCAGCCTGGGTTATAGAGTAATATCTTGCCCTAAAAACAAGCAAAAGAACAAGAATAACCTGACAGTCTTTGTGTTTGTTTTCTAAAAATAGAATTTCCAAAGTTGATTTTTTAAAAATTACAGGTAACCATAATGCAGTATTGTAACACAAGAAAGAATATACGTAGCATTTTTCTTAGTTTCTTTAATGAACACTAATACTTATATACAAAAGTAATGGTCCCTTGTAATTCACAGTTGCAAACAATTATAACTTTTTAAGAAAGGGAAATAACTCACCTGAACATTCAAAAGAAGAGATTTCTATCATTCAGAGTTTGGGCTACCGAAATCGTACCAAAAGACTTCGCCAGAGTGAACTTGAAAATTCTTCATTGGTAAATATTTTTGTTTATTCTGACATCTCTTTATTGAATATGTGAGTTGTTGAAGGTGCTAGATGCTCATGGATTTACAGGATTTATATGAAAGTTCTGTAAAGAAAGAGTAGTAAATTAAGCAGTTGGACAAGTCTTCTTATCAGTAAGAGTTAGATGACTTTGGAAAGGTCAGGCTACTTGATGTGGTCAGGAAAGAGATTACAGGCCCTCTGTACTTTAGAGCTTCATCATCTCTGCTGCTTATCGATAATAGCCACAAGGTCCCTGATCTTTTTAAGCACTTGAAAATGACTTCAGCTTAAAATGTACTGATCTGCCCTGTTCTTATTCATTTGCAAATGAATAATGGAGATTTTTCAAATAATAGTTCTCAAGATATCAGAATTCATTTTTCAGTAGATGTAGAAGGGTAAAATAGGAAGAAAAAAGCATCATTACAGTTACGTAGGACTTTTAAGTATTTAAAAGGTTGGGGGCTGGAAGAATAGCACAGTAGTTAGAGAGCTTGCCTAGCAAGTGTCAGGCCTTGAGCGCAATTCCCTAGCACCACATAAATTGGGCATGATGGCACACACCAGTGATCCCAGCACTTGGGAGGCTGAGGCAGGAGTATTGCTGTGAATTTGAGGTTTCCTGGGCTACATAGTCAGCTCAGGACCAGCCTGGTTTACAGAGTGAGACCCTGTCTCAAAAAATAAGGACAGTGGAGATAGCTCAGTGTTTAAATGCCTTACCTAGCAAGTGTAAGGCTCTGGATTCAGTTCCCCTGGCACCACATAAACTGTAAGTGGCGGTGCATACCTGTAATTCCAGCACTCAAGAGGTTGAGGCCAGAGGATTGCCATGAGTTCAAGGCCAGCCCTGGGCTACATAATGAGTTCAGGATCAATTTGACTATAGAGCAAGACTATCTCAATAGCAAAAGAAAGAAAGGAAGAGGGCTGGAGGAATGGCTCAGTGGTTAAAGCGCTTGCCTAGCAAGCTCTAAGTACCCTAGTTCGATTCCCCAGCACCACAGAATCTGGGCGTGGTGGCACACGCCTGTAATCCCAGTACTCGGGAGGCTGAGACAGGAGGATTGCCTTGAGTCCAAGGCCATCCTGGGCTCCAAAGTGAGTTCAGGACCAGCCTGGACCACAGAGTGAGACCCTGTCACAAAAAAAAAGGAAGAGTGTGATATAGCTCTGTATTAAGAGTGCTTACATTGTATTCTTGAAGCCTTAGGTTCAGTCCTTGGTACCACCAAAAAAAAAAGAGAGAGAAATTAATGTTTTCTTTTATTAAATATACTTAAGAATACTGGGATTGATTTACTTAGCTGTTTATTGGTACTGAGTATTGAACCCAGGGCCTTTTTGCTGAGCTGTATTCACAGTCCTTTTTTTATTTTTTTAAGATAGGGTTTTATTCTAGTCCAGGCTAGTCTTGAATTCCCAACACAGCACAGACTAGCCTCGAACACGCAGTAATCTTCCTACTTCAACATCCTGAGTGCTGAGATTATAGGTGCATATCAGCATGCCTGGCTTACGTGGGACCAGGGAATTGAACCTGAGGCACTCTTATCCTTTTTGTTTTGGTTTGTTTGTTTGTTTGTTTCTGAGACTGCACTTAGGCCAGCCTTGAACTTCTTAAGTAACCAAAGCTAGCCTCAAAAATATTTGGATAATGTAGCTCAAAGCAAAGATCCTGGGTTCCATCCCCAGTACATACATACGCACACACCCTATATTAGTTCTTTAAAAAATTATATGTAATAATGTGGAATCAGTGTATTAGTCAACATACTATTGCTCAGGCAAAATACTCAATCTTAAAATGGTTATAGTGGCATATGCCTGTAATCCCAGCACTCAGGAGGCTGAAACAAGAGGACTACTGTGAGTTCTAGGGCTCCATAGTGACTTCAGGACCAACCTGGACTATAGAGCAAGACACTGCCTCAAGGGAGGAAAAAAAATATCTGACCTCCAAAACTTAAAGAAGTTTGTTTTGCCTCATGGTTTTCAGAGGATTCAATCCAAGGTTGATTGGCTCCGAGACAAAAACAGCATGGCAGAAAGGCGTGACAGATGACAGCTCATCTCATGGCTGTCAGGAAGAAGAAAGAAGGGAATAGCCTGGTCACACCTCCTGTGAACTTTCACCTCCAATCAGGTCCCACTCCCTAAAAGCACATTCAGCCTTGAACTCATCAATGAATTAATCCGTGGGCATATGCTGCGCTCCTGTGATATAATCACATTTGGTTGCTGTACTTCTGAACACATTAAACTTCCTGGGGACATTTTCTATCTGTCTGTCTGTCTGTCTATTTATTTATTTATTTTGAGATAGGGTCTCATTCTGTAATTCAGGCTGGTCCTAAACTCACTATGTAGCCCAGGCTGGCCTTGAACTCAACACAGTCCTCTTGTCTCAGCCTACTTAGTGCTAGGATTACAGCCATGCCCAACATACCCAGCTTATGTGGTATTGAGGAATCAACTCAGGCTTTGAGCTTGTTAAGCAATCCCTTTAACCCCTGAACTAAGCCCTACATTTCTATCTAAACTGCAGTAATGAGTTTGGAAATTTTTAAAGCAGTAGGAAGGGAAAAATACTGAAATCAAATAACCTAAACATTTTAGTGCATACTTTGCCAGACATTTTTCTCTAGGAAAAAAGCACAGACCAGCCAAAAGTTGTTTGACATTTTTGAGGCTGGATCTCCCTTCTCACTTTGTAGCCCAGGCTGGTACTAAACTCACTTTGTAGCCCCGGCTACCCTTGCACTCCTGCCTCAGGCTCCCAAGTGCTGGGATTACAGGCATGCGCCACCACACCCAGCTTTATGTGCTGCTGGGGAATCAGACTCAGCCTTGTGCTTGTAATGCAAGCGCTTTTAACTGCTGTGCCATTTCTGCAGCACCCAGGTTGACCATTCTTTACTTTATTGTTTAGCAGGAAACCAGTCTGAGTGTCCGACATTCTAACCCAGGAATTGTAAGATCTCAGAGAACAAACCAGCAGGTGCAATCTCAAAATAAATCTGTCTACATTGAATTGGGTAAGAGCCTCACATTTTGTAAGTTAAGAATAATAGTTGCTACATTGCTTATAGTTTTACTATAAACCTTGGTCATAGCTTATACATCTGTCAGGAAGTTTGGGGAAGTGAAAATAATTTTATGGGCCCAGTGGTGAGTTACAAATAATGTAAAAGATGTAGTTCCCATCTTGAACAGCCTTACTCTGTAACAGGAACAAAAGACAGGATATCAAGTTATAAGTATGTATAAATTAATTTTTGAAAAATAGAAAGTAACAATAAGAAAGTGCATGATTGGTAGCTATAGCATTTGGAAAATTTCAGGGTACATTATACAAGATTAGGAAACCTTTAAAAAAGAGTTGAGCTGAATTCAAACATGTGTCTTAGAACTGAGAAGAATGGTCCTCTTGAGCTGCTAAGCACTACTCTATATATACAGCAACACTGGATAGCATTGAAATTACCTGCTTGTCTCTCAAGTAGAAGATAATAGACATGTGGCCCATAGGTGTTGTGTTATAAAAATAACAAAGTAATTATTGTCTTTAGTGCTTGGGAATATTTACCTGTATTCCACATAATGCAGTGCTTCTACAGTTAAGATGCATGTCATCCTAGTACTAGGGAGGCTGAAGCAGACAGATAGTGAGTTTGATATAATCTGAGGTACATAGCAAGTTCAAGATCAGACTGGTCCACAGGAGGAAGATTTTGTCTTTAAAAAAAGTATCAAACCTTTGCAGTTGTTGTTATTACTTACTTTACAGGTGAGATGAAGACATTCACAGGATATTTCATAAATTTTTACTAAGTTAATAAAGCTATGAAGTTGCAGAACCATGTATTCAAACCTCAAGCCGAATCTTTCAGTCACCTCTTTTTGTATGTTATGCCTGACACATAGTGAATATTGAATAAATATTTCTAGATAAAGCTGGGCCCAGGTCCATAATCCGTAAGTTTATGAGGCTGAGACTGGAGGACCACAATTCTGAGACCAACCTTAGCAGCTTAATAACTTAGTGAGAGCCTGTCTCAAAATCAGAATTAAAAATGAAGCAGGTCTATTGCCTTGGGCCTGTAATCCTAGCCCTTTGGGAGATGTAAGACAGGACAATTGCATGTTTGAGCCCAGTCAGGGATGCTTAGCAACTTACAAAGACTTTGTCTCAAACAAATGACATTTTTTTTAAGGGCTAGTGGTGTAGCTCAGAGCAGACACTCTATGTTGAATTCTCAGTACAAAATAAAAATAAAAATAAAATGGAACCAGGCCTAGTGGTGCAGGCCTGCAAACCCAGCAGTGTGGGAGGCAGAGGCAGGAGGATCACAAGTATGAGCTTAACCTGGGAAATTTATTTAATTTATTTTTGAACTGGGTCTTGCTCTGCTGTCCAGGCTGGTCCTGAACTCACTGTGGAGCCCAGGCTGGCCTTGAACTCAATGCTGGACCCATGCACCACCATACCCAGCTTTGTATGTGGTGCTGGGGAATCGAACCTAGGGCCTTGAGTGCTTTAACCATCGAACTATTGCTCTGCCTAACCTGGGCAATTCAGCACCCTAGCCAGACCCTGTCTTAAAGTTAAAAATGGGCTGTAATGTAGCTCAATGTGAAGGTTCTGTGTTCAATCCCCATTATCAAAAAAAGAAAAAAAAATCTAGGTAAATGAAAATCTGTTATGCAACAAGTACTTTTTTAAGTTTAACCCTAACCACCCCCCCCCCCCCCCCCCCAACATACACACAAAGAAAACTCAAAGAAAAAAAAAGAAACTTTATTGATTTGTCTTTGGGGGGATTTTGGGGAAATATTTTCAGGATCTGATTCTTCTGAAGATACGGTTAATGAGGCATATTATTGCAGGTGAGTCAAAAAGAGACTTTGTCTATGGAGCTGATATTTTCATATTAGTTTTCCCTAGTTTGTTTCATTCTCTCATTATCTAGCTGAGCAAATATCTTTTGTGTTTATGTGGTAGTCATACCCAAAAGAGTTTAAGATGACAGTGTACATAGTTAAAGATAACAGTATGCAGAATACACACTAATGTATCTATTGTGCCTGACACATAGTGGGACCTCAGTAAATATTTGTAGATAAAGCTGAGCCCCGTGGTACAGGGCTATAATCCCAGCGCTTTGGGAGGCTGAGGCAGGAGAATTGCAAGTTTGAGCCCAGTCTCGGCAGCTTAACAATTTAATGAGACTCTGTCTCAAACAATAGAAAGGGTCTAGTTGTATAGCTCAGAGTGCGGAGACCGTGTCTTGAATCCTATACATGCTATATACTTGGTTTTAGCAGGTGTTTATTGTCTAGCTGAATTCCTCCTGTAAAGTAGTATTAATATAATGGTAGTTGTAACTGATGAAAATATTAGAGGACTCCATTTTCAGCTTTCTTTTCTCTCTGTTCCTTAATTCTGTATCTCTGTAACTATCTATATATAAACTTTATATGACAGTCTATTAGCAGTCTCTAAGTAGATTACCTGTCAGATGATTTCCTTGGGAATTATTGGTTGACCTTAAGATCTGTAATAATTGATCTGAATAATGGTGATGTTACTGTCAATCAGTTTGTTTTTGCAAATGACTTTTTTATAATCTTAACCCCTGGGAGGAAATTCCCAGATGTAGTGACATAAGCCTATAATGCCGGTACTTTGAGAGGCTAAGACATGAGGCTTGCCGTGTGTTCAAGACCCGCCTGGGTTACATAGTGAGTTCAGGACCAAACTAGACAACAGAATAAGAACCTGTCTCAATAAATAAACAATGAGTTAGATTAGTCAGCCACTACAATGCTACCTAGAAGACTGAAAATATTTGGTGCTCATTTCACAGTTTTGTGAGTGTATAGTTAGTGTTTTTTATTAGTTCTTTTGTCTTTTCCCTATAGTGTGAGAGACCAAGAATTGTTACTAATCACCCCTCAAGGAACCAGGGCTGAAGTCAATTTGGATTCTGCAAAAAAGGATAATGGCAAGTCTTCCCAACTAAATAGGCACTGACGGGGGGCGGGGGGTGTTAGATATAGTATTGTAATTAGATTATTCTGTAGATCATTTGGGACATTAATAATTTACAACCTCTCGACAGAGTTAAGATGTCATTCTCAGGATGTCATAGTTAGAGCCCCATATTTTAATAAAATAAAATAAGATTGCTGTGATGATGATGCTCCCTTCACTTTTTTTCTTATTTTTCTGAGACAGGGCCTCACTTTGTAGTCCAGGCTGGTTCTGAGCTCACTATGTAGCCCAGACTAGTCTTGAACTCACAGCAACTCTGTCTCAGCCTCCCAACTGCTAGGATTGCACGTATGCACCACCATGCGTGGCTTATGTGGTGCTGGGAAATCAAACTCGGGGACTTAGTGCTTGCTAGATAAGTACTTAAACTGCTGAACTATTCCTCCAGCCCTTCCTTCATTTTAAATTGATGTATTTCTATCTCATCTTTTGTCAGCTGGGTTTTAAATGCAGGGAGTATGAGTCTTTAAATAAAGGGGAATGCTGTGTATTTGATGACCACTGTGCTTTTAGTATTCTCTTAAAAGTTAGGGGGAGGGGACAACCCACTTGGGACCCCTTCCCAGATAGTGGGAGTTTTTATTCCTCTATCCTTTGTTTCTTAATAAAGAGCTGTTACTTTCCAAAAAAAAAAAAAAAAAAAGTTAAAGTAAAAGGCAATGTGGTTTATGCATAGGGATAATTCTGACATCTCTTTAATTGTCTTGAGGGGTTAGAAGAATGACACAGTAAGGCCCTGAGCTCAGTTCCCCAGTACTACATAAATCCAAACATGGTGACGTACGCTTGTAATCCCAGCACTGGAGGCTGAGGCAGCTGAGACAGGAGGATTGCCTTGAGTTCAAAGCCAGCCTGGATTGCTTAGTGAGTTCAGGACCAGCCTTAGCTACAGTGAGAACCTGTCTCAACAGAAACAAAAGAATTGTCTTGAGTAGAAATAATGAGAATCTAGGTTCACATGAAAGACTATGAACTATATCTTCAGTATACTTGGTAGGTTATGAGTTTAGTTTGTCTAAAGCTTATTGCTTAATTTCCATACCCAAGTTCATTTTATTTTGTATGTGTGTTTTCATAATTCACTTCTGAAGCACCTCGTTACTTTTGTATATTTTCAGATGCTCCTGAGATTTCTGAGGAGGACATAACAAATATTGACCATCATCAATCCTGTAATAAAGATTTGAACACTGTCAAGAAGCATGCCTCTCAGAAACATCCAGAAAAGTATCAGGGTGATTCTGTTTCAGGCTTGCATGTGGAGCCATGTGGCACAAATGATCATGCCAGCTCATTACAGCATGAGAACAGTTTATTACCCACAAAAGACAGAATAACTGTAGAAAAGGCTGAATTCTGTAATAAAAGCAAACAGCCTGGCTTAGCAAGGAGCCAGCAAAACAGATGGGCTGAGAGTAAGGGAACATACAATGATGGACCAATTCCCAGCACAGAGAAGAAGGTAGATCTGAATGCTGATCCTGTGTATGAGAGAAAAGAACAGGGAAAGCAGAAACCTCCATGCTCAGAAAATCTTACAGATGCCCAAGATGTTGCTCAGAATACACTAGATAGCATTCAGAAAGTCAGTGAGTGGTTTTCCAGAAGTGATGAGATGTTAACTTCTGGTAACTCCCATGATCAGGGGTCTGAATCAAGTGCTGAAGTATCCAGTGCATTAGAATTTCCAAATGAAGTAGTTAATTATTCTGGTTCTTCAGAGAAAATGAACTTATTAGCCCAAACTCATAGTGCTTTAATATGTAAAAATGAAAGTGTTTGCACCAAACCAATAGAGAGTAATATTAAAGATAAAATATTTGGGAGGACCTATCGCAAAAAGACAAGTCTCCCTAGCATGAGCCATGTAACTGAAGATCTAACCATAGGAGCATTTGGTATAGATCCCCAGATAACAAAAGAGCATCGCCCCACAAATAAGTTAAAGCGAAAGAGGAGAACTGCATCATGCCTCCATCCTGAGGATTTTATCAAGAAAGCAGATTTGGCAGTTGTTCGAAAGACTCCTGAAAAGATAAATCAAGGATTTGACCAAATGGAGCAAAATGGTCAAGTGATGAATATTAATAATAGCGGTCATGAGAATGAAACAAAAGTTGATTATGATCAGAGGCAGAAAAATCCTGACTCAGTAGAATTGTTAGAAAAAGAGACTTCTTCCAGAACTAAAGCAGACCCTTTAAGCAGCAGTATCAATAATATGGAACTAGAATTAAATGTCCGTAATTCAGAAGCACCTAAGAAAAATAGGCTGAAAAAATCGTCTACCAGACATACACACGCACTTGAAGTAGTAGTCAACAGAAGTCCAAGCCCACCTGAGCTGCAAATTGATAGTTTTAGTAGCAGTGAAGAAATAAACAAACAAAATTCTGACCAAATGCCAGTCAAGCACAAAAGAAAATGTCAACGTAGGGAAGGTGAAGAACCTGCATCTGGAGCCACAAAAAGTAACAAGCCAAGTGAACAAATAAGTAAGAGCCATTCCAGGGATGCTTTCCCAGGATCAAGGTTAATAAACATACCTTGTTCTTATACTAACTGTTCAAGTTCTGATAAGCTTCAAGAATTTGTCAAACCTTGCCTTCAGAGGGAAGAAGCAGAAGAGAACCTAGAAACACTTCCAGTATCTAATAGTATCAGAGACACCAAGGATCCAGTATCAAGTGGAGAAAAGTGTTTGCAAACTGAAAGATCTGCAGAGAGTACTAGTGTTTCATTAGTACCTGATACTGACCATAGTACTCAGGACAGTATCTCGTTACTGGAAGCTAGCACCCTCAGAAAGAAACAAACAGCATCAAATCTATGTGTGACTGAGTGTGTAGCAATTGAAAACCCCAAGGAACTTGGTCATGGTTGTTCTAAAGATAGTGGAAATGACACAGAGGGCCTTAAGGATCCATTGAGATGTGACATTAACCACAGTGAGGACACAAACATAGAAATGGGAGATAGTGAACTTGATACTCAGCATTTACAGGTTACATTCCAGGTTTCAAAGCGCCAGTCATTTGCTCTGTTTTCACATCCAGAAAATCCAGAAAAGGAATCTACAACAGTCTCTGCTCACTCCAGTCCCAAAGTCTCTCTTGAATGCAAACAAAAAGAAGAAAGAGAGGAAAAGGAAGAGAGTAAAAATCTACAAGTTATGGCACTCACTGCCCCTTCAGGCTTGCCTGTGGCTTGTCAGAAAGATAAACCATGTGATGATGCCAAATGTAGGCTTTGTGGATCATCTCAGTTCAGAGGCGGTGAAACTGAACTCATTACTGCTGATAAATGTGAAATTTTGCAAAACCCATATCACATATCATCATTTTCTCCCATCAGGTCGTCTCTTAAAGCTAAATGTAAGAAAAACCTGTCAGAGGAAAGGTTTGAGAAATGTTCTGTGTCACCTGAAAAAGCAGCAGGAAATGAAAGCATCATTCAAAATACAGTGAGCACAGTCATGTACAATAATAGAGAATGTGCTTTTAAAGAAGCTAGCTCAGGCAGTATTAATGAAATAAGTTCTAGTACTAATGAAGTGGGTCCCAGTGGTGAAAATACTCAAGTAGAGCTAGGTAGAAACAGGGGGCCTAAATTAAATGCTGTGCTTAGGTTAGGTCTGATGCAACCTGACCTCAGTAAGCAAAGTGATCCTGTAAGTAGTTACAAGCATCCTGAAATTAAAAAACAAGGAGAAAATGAAAGCATAGATCAGGCTATAAATGCAGATTTCTTCCCATGTGTAAGTTCAGATAACATAGAACAACGTATGAGAAGTAGTCCTGCTCAGATTTGTTCTAAGAGGCCTGATGACCTATTAGATGGTGATGATGAATTAAAGGAAAATGCTAGCTTTATTGAAGGAGACATTAAGGAAACTTCTGCTGTCTTCAGTAAAAGTGTCCAGAGAAGAGAATCCAGCAGAAGTCCTAGCCCTTTGACCCATAGGTCTATGGATCAAGGTCACCAAAGAAAGGCTAGGAAATTAGAGTCCTTGGAAGAGAGCATATCTAGTGAAGATGAAGAACTTCCCTGCTTCCAACACTTACTATTTGGTAAAGTAACCAATACACCTCAGTGTACCAGGCATAGCACTGTTGCAACAGAGTATCCATCTAAGGAAACAGGGCAGAACTTGGTAGCACTGAAAAACAGCTTTAATGACTGTAATATTGAGCTCCTATCAGCAAAGGCATCTCAGGAACATCACCTTGGTGAAGAAGCAAAATACTCTGGTAGCTTGTTTTCTTCGCAGTGTAGTTCTCTGGAAGACTCAGCTGCAAATACCAACTCCCAGAATCCCTTGTTGGTGCTTCATCCATGTTCCAAACAAATGGGACATCAGTCTGAAAATGAGGAAGTTGCTGTGAGTGACAAGGAATTGGTTTCAGATGATGAGGAAAAGAAACTTGGCCTGGAGGAAGATATTGATCAAGAAGAGATTATGGATTCAAATTTAGGTATTAGACCCAGGTTTTTCTGTTTGACTCAGTCTATATAGAACTGCATTAAATGCTTATGTCTTAAAGGGAGTACATTTTATGTGTTTCCAAGTACAGTTCAGTGAACTGCTACTTAAACTTCCTCCTAAGACTTAGAAGTCAAAGCCTTTCCTTCACCCAACTACGCTATCTTGAGTGAGTTTTAATGATTTAATAGTCTTGGACTGTTCTGGGGTTTATTGTTAGGATTTCTAAGAGGAAATTCTGGCAACCCAAAGCAAGGAGTTTAATCATTTAGTGTGTCATGAAAGTGATATTAGTCCTGCCAAATTGCGTTGTTTACAGCCTGTTTTTACATAGGAACTTATGTTTTTATCAATTTAAGGTAAAGCTGCATGTGAGTATGAGAGCGAAACAGACCTTTCTGAAGACTCTTCAGTGCTGTCTTCACAGAGTGATATTTTAACCACTCAGGTAAAAGTGCATGTGCATAGGTGTGTGCGGTATTCATTGCAGTCAATGGCATATATTCTGTGTTTTTAAATTGCTAATGTCTTTTTTTTTTTTGAAACAGGCTCTTACTCTGTAGTCCAGTCTAGTTCTGAACTATGTAGCCCAGGGAGGCTTTGAATCCGCAGCAATCCTCCTGCTGAAATTATAGACATGTGCTACTATGCCCAGCTTATGTGGTGCTCTGGAATCACACCCAGGGCCTGTACTTGCGAGGCTAGCCACTTTAACCACTGAGCTATACCCATAGCCCCGCTAATGTCTTCTTTGAATTAATGGCATAATGGTTGTGCATGCTGCCTTGTCCCCTCAAATGAGGTTGTAAACACCTCCATGGAACTCACACTACCTTTTGTAGTGTATATTCATATAAATACTGCATAACTTACTGCAGAACACTGGATACTGAGTTCAGTGAATACACTTTGGTCTTGTTGCAAAACAGAGAAGGGGGAACACTGAGGCTTAAGCAGGAAGTAGCTTTTACTAGTGCTGACCCTTTGACCCAGTGGATTATTACCCAGAGGCTGGGCCCAGAACAAAGGAGGGCTCCCTCTTATATACAGTTCTGATCCGTTTGTCTCCCCTGTGTAGTTATCCAAGTATGAGGTTATCTAGAGTCACCAAAGCCACAGGTACATACACCCACACCCACCCCACACCTGGCTGGGTTCAAGAAGGTGCTGACCAGGTTGGTTTTGATTTGATAAATGCACTTAACCCTCCCCCAGGGGATGTATACCCTATATGGTAACAGGTGAATTGTGATTTGGTACTTGGAAGCTGCCAGGCAGTGACACTAAGGTTACAGTGTTAAGTTACAGGATGGTACTTGAAGTTACAAGGTGTTACTAGAGCAGGCATATGTGCTTGGTGCTTTGCTACTGGCAAGGTCTTGCTGCCTCCACCGATATGACCATGCTGCCTTGTTTCTTTGTTCTGGAAGGGGCAAGCCCAGGCCTTTCCACGCCCTAAATCAAAAACCTGTTAAAAGCATTATTATATCAAGAAAGGAGTATAATCTGGGTATGTTGGAAGATATCTGCAATCCCAGTTGCTCTGGAGGCTGAGACAGGAGGATCACAAGTTTGAGGCTGCCTTAGGCAATTTAGTGTGACCTTATCTCAAAATGAAATTAAATTAATTTTTTAAAATAATTAAGTTATGGCTCAGTTAGGAAGCATTTGCCTAGCATGTACAAGGCCCTGGGCTCAATCCCTGGTACTACAAAAAGAAAAGATAGGGATATGTTTATTCTTAATACCAAATTGGAGTCTATATAAAACTTTCTTCCTAATAGAAAAAAAAAGAGAGAATATCTTTTTTTTGAGACAGGGTATCTTTCTGTAGCCGAGACGACTCCTGACTTCACTTTGTAGCCCAGGGTTGCTTTAGACTCATGGCAGAATGCTGGGATTACAGGCATGCACCACTACACCCAGCTTATCTTTTTACAGTTTTGTGATATTCCTTTTGGTTGTCCCAAAATAAAATTGATTTTTAATTTATTTTGTTGTTGAGACAGGGCCTTACTCTGTAGTCCATGTTGGTCCTGAACTCACTGTGGAGCACAGCTAGCAATCTTCCTGCTTCAGCCTCTGAGTTCTGGAATTACAGGTGTACATCACCATGCCCAGTTTATGTGGTGCTGGGGAATTGAGCCTTGGGCTTGCTAGGCAAGTGCTTTAGCCACTGAGCTATTCCTCTAATCCCTCAAAAATTTTTTTTTGCAGGCTAAGGGATAGCTCATTGGTAGAGTGCTTGCCTAGTATGCATGAGGACCTGGGTTCAAAAGAGAGAGAGAGAGAGAGACAAAAATTTTGTGTCAGTGCATTCTTTCTTTTTTTGTGCTGGAGATTGAATCTAGGGACTCATGTTAGTAATGAATGTGTGTTACACCACTGAGCTGCACTCAGCCCACATACCTTATCATTAAAAAAATATTCAGATGGGGCTGGAGGAATGGCACAAGGTACAAGGCTCTGAGTTCGATTCCCCAGCACCACGTAAAGCCAGGCATGGTGGTACACGCCTGTAATCCCAGCACTCTGGAGGCTGAGGCAGGAGGAGGATTGCCAAATTCAAGGCCAACCTGGGGTACATAGTGAGTTCAGGACCAGCGTGGGCTACAGAGAAATGCCCTGTCTTAAAACAAAACAAAACAAAACAAAACAAAAGTTCACATAATACTCAAAATACTTAGATTATAATCCAGCTTCTACTGTGCCATTGATATTCTTTAATGATTTTAATTTCTGTAGCACTCTGTCTTTGGGTATATCATGATTTATTTGACCTGTTGCTGAATGTTGAGTGTTTCAGAGTGAAAGTCAGAGTTTTGTTGTTATGTACAGTTTTGCTATTATAACAGACATCCTGGTAGGTAAATATTTGCCTACGTCCGTAATGATATCTTTAGTATAGATTCCTAGTATTGGGTTTTTTACCTTTGGTATATATTATTAAGTTGTTCTTTAGAAAGACTAAACTAATTCATACTTCTGGCCCCTCTGGTGTTTGATAGTTTGTATTTTCCTGTACATTGCCAACACTTGGTGGTATCCAGTTTAGAATCTTCAAATCTTGGCATTTCTGTGAGAACTACAGATAGGGAGAGATTTG
This sequence comes from Ctenodactylus gundi, assembly GCA_004027205.1. Classification (NCBI taxonomy): domain Eukaryota; kingdom Metazoa; phylum Chordata; class Mammalia; order Rodentia; family Ctenodactylidae; genus Ctenodactylus; species Ctenodactylus gundi. Next base: position 185,038 of record PVKB01002512.1, on the reverse strand, counting down.
CCCATTCTGTATTCAGAGTAAATCTGTGTAGGCCTAAAGCCAATTGGAGTTGGGAAAAGCCTTTAAGATGATCACCCACCTGTACCTGAGTTGTTATCAGTATTCTCCGCTTTTACAAAATCAGCATAGTAATTGATGAAAGGACCTGTCTAATCTTTTTTGGATGGGGATTTGGTACTCTTTCAATATACCTGTCACCTAATTCTATCCCTGTGTTTTAAAGTTTTTAGCTTCCAGTTTTTTATTCCATCTGCCTTAGCCAGACTGTTATTATATTTGACATTCAATATATTTCTTCTTTGTTTTTTGTAGCCATGATGTTACTCTTAGAGATTTGTCTGTTTATTCAGGATTCATTTTGCTGAGAGTTTTTATCAAGCATCTATTGAAAATAGAGGTTACATCAGATTGTGGGTTAATTTAAATTGAGAGTAGCACAGACATGAGTGAAGTGAGGTTTTTCTCCTCTGTTGTTATACAAAACTTCAAAGTAAACAGGAGGTAAGTAATGCGTAATTGGTATCATTAGTATCTGCCTTATCTTTCCCAAAGATTAATTCAGTATATTCATTCATTCATTCATTCATTCATTCATTTCTACATCAAACATTTGCTGAGTACTTACTGACTATAAAGTGTTGGAAACAAAAATGATCAAGAGATGTTTCTATCAGGGAGTCAGGTGTTCCACTTGGATAAACCAATGCATTAGTGTGATTCATATAATGATGGATCCACTGTTTCTTATAGGTTATTTGTGGGGACTTCTGAAGGAGACATTTAAGCAGAGCCTTGAAAAATGAGAACTTTTCCAAGTGGAAAAGGGGGGAGGAGGCAACAATTGAGGCAAAGGTACAGGACCATGGAATGCACAGGAAGCAAAGTGGTCCTGTGTCATTGCAAAGGGGAATATTGGGGAAATGTTGGGGGAGAGACAAGATATAAGGGGCTCGTGAATGCTATGCTTAGGAATTTAAACTTTCTCTTGAAGGCAGTAATGAATAATAACTATATAGTGTTCAGAAAGTATTTGAGTAGTGATAAACCACCGGAAGACCTATAAGGAAGAGCCATGATGTATACATGGCTTTTACGGAATGGTGCAGTAATATTGTTGTATTAAAAGTAGATATCAAAGTAGCATAGTAGGAATAGAAAGAATGGAACTAATTAAGAGAACATTTCAACATTAGAATCAAGAAGACTTGATAACCTGTTTGGTTTTATTCTCCCTAATGTATTTGAGCAGTTAATTACCTGTAGGGGAATTTAAGTTACTAGGTAATTCTTTTGGTAAAATATAAAAAGCCTAATTCTGATTATCTCATTATTATTCTGATTTTCTGGTCTATTTAATGATCACATAGAGGTTAGATATGATGGTCATGGCAGTGCCAATTCAGCTTCTGAAGTATTGGCAAGTATCTGTGTGTGGTTTTATTCTGGGCTTCTGAAGCAAGGCCTTGGCCAGGATTTGATTAGTGATGTAAGTACACTCGAGAACCACGTGGTGGCAATGAAGTTGCTGCAGAAATTGGGAGCAAAGCAGTCTCAGGGCAGCAGCGCAAAGCTTTGTGAAACTGGAAATAATTTTCTGGTCATAAAAACCTCCTGAAAACTGAAGTCAGTGTAGAAAGAGAAAGAAAATGCCTTGTTTTTGGTAGTGGGCAAAGTCATTTTCAAGGATTAAAAAAGATTACACCCTAGTTTGTGTTTTACTGTGCCTCCCATCCATCCAGCTTTCTGACAACTATCAGTGCTCTAGTCATGAAAAAATGATATATTTTGGAAAATTCCTTATGTACCTAAATTCTTTGTTTACTAAATGCCTTCAGATGCTTCTTGAAATGGAACAGTAAACAATAGGAGCCCCATCAGCAAGAAAACCCCATTACCTTGGATTGAATTTAGTAACTGTCCTTAGCACCTTTCTTAGGACTCTTTCTGTTGTATACTTTGCTCTTTAGCGGCTTCTTCTCAAATGAACTCTAGGTATCCAGTCCCTGTTTAGAATGTCACCATGAGGTTTTTGTCACCAGCACTGGGACACTGCCTGTTACAGTAAATAGTGAGAAAGCTGAACAAATAGCTAAATCGGGTCTTTGCTTTTTCAGTTAGAAACTGGAGTGAAAAGAATCCCCAGAAAGGAAGAGTCTTCATATGCCAGCAATATAAGCAGAATTGCTGATAGTGTTTTTCTTAAATGCCATTAATATATTCAGCATTTTATCAGTTTAAAAATTCACTGTTTTTCCTCAGTACTGGAAGTTGAACATGAGACCTTCACACATGCTAGACAAGAACTCTTCAACTGAACAGTACCTTTGGGCTGGAGGAATGGCTCAGCGGTTAAAGCACTTGCTAGTACCCTATCTCCATTCCCCAGCACCACATAAGCTGGGCGTGGTGGTGCATGCCTGTAATCCCAGCACTCTGGAGGCTGAGGCAGGAGGATTGCCTTGAGCCTAGGCTCTGCCAGCCTGGACCACAGAGTGAGACCCTGTCTCAAAGAATAAAAAATAAAAATAAAGAATAAACAGTACCTTTGTCCCTTTTATTTTATTTTGAGGCAAGATTTCACTAAATTGTCCATGTCAGCCTCCAACTTGGGGTCCTCCTACTTCATTCTCCTAGGTAGAACTAGGATTACAGGTTTCTGTCACACCTGGCAGCTTTTTTAAAAATCACATATTTTAAGCTGAGCATGGTAGCATATTCTTATAATCCCAGCATTTGGGAGGATGAGGCAGGAAGAGTGTCATGATTTCAAGGTCACCTTGGGCTACACAGTTCAGAACTATCTTGGATTTGAGAATGAGACCTTATTTCAAGACTTGTTTCAAAAAAAACCCACATATTTTATGTAGACCAACCAAAGTGGCTTATGAATCTCATAATACTAAATACTTGAAATATAACCTGTATAAAATTTTAACAAATACATGTTGATTTTAAATATAAACAGGGTAAAGTACCTTAATTATTTGCATCCTAATTTTGTTTCTGAGTTTTATTTGCTTGCTTGTTTCTTTGTTTTTGGTTGTTTTCCCTCTGTACTGGAGGATCCAATCCATCAAGCTGCATCTCTAGCCTCTACTCATTAGCTTTAAAAGAAAGTAACCAGGGTTGCAGGACTAGTCCAGAGGTTAGAGTGCCTGCCAACCAAGCTCAAGGCCCTGGGTTTGATTCCCTATCCCCATATAAGCCGGGCATGGTAGCGCATGTCTGTAATCCCAGCACTTGGGAGGCTGAAGCAGGAGGATTGCCGTGAGTTCAGGACCAGCCTGGACTACAAAGTGAAACCCTTTTCCAAAAAAAGAAAACAAACAGAAAATAATCAACTGCAAAAGGACATCACAATAAAGCAGATCTGCTTGGGAGAATTGTAGGATTGCTTTCCACCAATAATGTCATTCTGAAATAAAGGACATTACAATCAAGATGCAATTTCTTGAGCTGATTGTTGCTAGTATTGCAAATACATATTAGTAAAAGAATTAATTCTAGTAAATATATCAGTGTGAGCAGGACATTTATTTGCTTGGATATGGTTGGATTGAGAGGTAGTCAGAACTCATAATTCAATAGTAGGTGACATCAGTTCCCATGCTAAAATTAATTGCTGTAACATTTTCACCTTATGTTAAGTTTCTTGTAGGGTAACTTGGTATCCTTTCTTGTTTTTGCAGCAGAGGGATACCATGCAAGATAACCTGATAAAGCTCCAACAGGAAATGGCCCAACTGGAAGCTGTACTAGAGCAGCACGGGAGCCAGTCTGTGGACAACTCTTCTCTGGTAGCTGACTCTTGTGCCCATGAGCACCTGCTGGATCTGGAACGAAGCATATCAAGAAAAGGTTTGTAATATTGGCCAAATACCAGTAGCCTGGGTAAAGTGTTTCTCCTATGTCTTTATCTGCTTTTATTTATTTGTTCATTTGAACAGGGTCTTAACTTTACTCCGGGTTTGGTCCTAAACTCACTTTGTAGCCCAGCTGACCTCACACAGTAATCCTGCCTCAGCCTCCCAAGTGCTGGGATTGCGGGCATGTACCACCATCTCCAACTAATTTTTATATGGTGCTGGGGAATCAAACTCAGGGCCTCTCCTTGCTAAGCAAGCCCTTTAGCCACTGAGCTATACCCCCAGCCCTCCTTTATTTCCTTCTGAAAAATGATAAAATGGTTACCCGACTGACATTTTCTAATCATTCTTCAGCAGATATTTACTGAGTCGCTTTATGGGTAATAACAAGTTTGAGCCTAGTCTGGGCAACCTAGCAAGAACCTGTCTCAAAAAAACTAAAATGGGGTTGGGTGTGTAGCTCAAAGAGAAAGCCCTGGGTTCAATCCCTAGTACTGCTTAAAAAAAAAAAAAAAAAAGAAAAAAAAGCACGTTAGGACATCAGGCAGATGGGGCAAACATGTAGATGCTTTGAAGCTTAAACACTGTGCGTTATGATACATACCTATAATCCCAGCACTGTGGGAGGTTGAGGCAGGAGGGTTACCAATTGGAGTTCTGCCTAGTGATTTAAAGAGTTCCTATCCCAAAATATAAACATTAGAAGAAAGAGGGCTTGGCATATGTTCATGATCAGCCTGGGCTCCATAATGAGTTCAGGACCAGCCTGGACTATAGAGTGAAACCTTCTCTCAAAAATAAATAAAAAAGAGAGAATCCAAAAAAAAAAAAGGCTCGTTTGTAGCTCAACTGTGAAGGCCCAGAGTTTAATCCATAGTACCCAATACCTTGGGTTTAATCAGTATCCAAAGAGAGAAAAAAAGTGAGACTAGACCCACGTAGAGAGCTTTGGTGTCTAGACATAGGCAGCAGGGGTGGTGAACCCTCCCAAAGTGCTCCTTAAGACTGTCAGATTACTGCCTGCCTTGGTATTAAAATACCTTCTTCACTACTTCCTTCCAGTCTTCGTAGTAACTCAAGTCTGTTAATTTTTCAGAACAGTGGTCTTAGTCCCTGAGTATATCTTGCAGAATTTTTATATTCAGGAAGATACCGTAGCTTGTATATGAGAAGCTAGGAGCACTGTTGCTATGACGGTGCTTCAAAATGTATTTTTTAAATGATTTCTTTGTAACTACATCTTCATTTAGTCCATCCCCCCCATATAATGAAGCCCAGAGTCCCATCCCCATGACAGTCTTCCTTGGGGGTGCTTTCACTGTCTCTATTCAGAAAACAGACTGGACTTTCAATTCTAATACACAAGATATGAAATGTTACTGTCCGGCTGTGAATATCTGAATAATCTACTATCTCATCTATAGAGTTTGTGTTTATTTTGTTCTCAAGATTTATACATAAAATGTTTCTTTGTGAAACAAAATGGTTTTTTGTGGCTTCTGAAACATTCTAAGCAGCAGCTTAATTCCAACTTTTTTTTTTTTTTTTTGAGACAGGCATGTGCCACCATGCCCAGCTTTTGTGGTGCTAAGGAATTGAACCCAGGGTGTTGCCCTTCCTGGGCGAGTGCTTTAACAGCTGTGCCATTCCTCCAGCCTAATTCCAATCAAATTTTGAGGATTTTGCTTAGCTTAATTGAAATATAATTTCTCAATCCTAGGACAACGTATTGTTTACCTTTTGCTATACGCATGATTTCTGTGCCCCTGCCCCAGTGGAAGGGATTGAACCCAGGGCCTGTTTCATGTAACACAAGTGCTCTACCACTGAGCAACATCCCTGGCCATTTTATTTTGAGACAGTGTCTTGATAAGTTTTGCGCAGGGCTGACACCTCGGACTTGATGCTCCTGCGTCAGCCCTTTGAACAGCTGGAATTTCAGTTGTGCATCAACACTCCTAGCTCATAGCTTTTAGTTTTTTTGAGATAGGGTTGCCCTGTGTAGTCTAAGCTGGCCTCACACTGTGTGTACTCTGGGCTGGCCTTGAATTTGGTAATCTCTTGTTTCAGCCTCCCTTACCTAAATTTTCAGACTTATTTTTGAAGAATTTTTAATTTACAGGGGGGAAGAAAGGCAAAAGTAGTGCTCCTACATACCCCTCACCCAGTTTCAGCTTCTCCCTAATGTTCTATTGTATTACTGTGGTGCTTTTTTGAGACAGCATCTCGCTCTATAGCTCAGGCTGGTCATGATCTCCCTCTGGAGCCTAGGCTGGCCTTGTACTCACAGCAAACCTCCTGTCTCAGCCTTGGAGTGCTGGGGTTACAGGTGTGTGCCACCACACCCATCTGGTATATGATCTTTTTGACAATTTGTTGCATTCTGTTTGTATCTTATCAAAGATTTTTGTTTCTATGTTCATTAAGGAAATTGACTTGTAATTTTCTTTCTTTGTTGGGTCTTTATCTGGTTTTGGGATCAAGGTGATACAGCTAGAAAGGAGTCCTTTTTTAAAAAAATTTTATGGAAGAGTTTGAGAAGCATTATCACTAGCTTTTCCCTGAAGTTTTGATAGAATTCTGTGGTGAATTCATCGGGTCCTGGTTTTTCTTTGTTTGTAGACCCCTTATTACTGCCCCAATTTCATTCCTGGTTATCACTATTCAGGGTATTTATATTTCCCTGGTTCAATTTTGTATATCATATGTGTCTAGGAATTTATCTCTTTAATCTAGGTTCTTGAATTTATTAGAGTATAGGTTTTCAAAATAGTTTCTTAGCATTCTCTGGATTTTAACAGCATTAAGATTTTGTCTTTTAAAAATTATATGTATATTTTCCTTTTTGTGAGTTTGGCTAGAGTTTTATCAATCTTATTTATTGTTTCAAAGAAACAGCTCAGAATCATTCTTTGTGGTTTTTTAGTTCAGTTTCATTTATAGTTTATTTGTTTATTTATTTATTGAGACAAGGTCCTGCACTATAGCCCAGGTCTTACTGGTTTTAGATTTGACTTGTTCTTGTTTCTCTAGACCTTTGAGTTGCATCATTACATTATTTGTGGTTGCTTTTTTATTATGTGTGTATTTGTAGCTCTAAATTTGTATCTTAGTACTGCTTTCATTGTGTCCCACAGGTTCTGGTACAGTGTGTTTCTGTTGTCATTTGATTTTAAGAAATTTTTTATTTCTTTGTTGCTTTCTACTATGGCTCATCACTTCTTTAGTAATCTCCATGTATTTGTATAGTTTCTGTAGTTTCTTTTGCTGTTGATTTCTAGTTCCAATCCACGACGATCTGAAAGTACGCAGCGTTATTTCAGTTCTTTTTTATTTATTTAATCATGTCTTACAGCTAAGGATATGATCTATTTTGGAAAAAGTTCCAGGTGCTGCTGAGAAAAATGATATATTCTGTTGATGTTGTATAGAACACTCTATAGGTACTTACTAAGTCATTTATTCCATGGTGTGATTTACCTCTAATATTTCTTTGTTAATCTTTTTTGTGTGATTGACTTGTCTAATTGTGAGAGTGGGCCATTAAAGTCCCCGTATGATTGTATTAGGATCTGTGTGCCCTTTCATGTCCAGTAGTTTGTTTTCTGTAATTGGATACATCTACACTAAGCACATATATATTTATAATTATGAGCTTTTCCTGTTGGATTATTCCTTTCACCAATATACAGTGTCCGTCATTGTCTTTTCTGATCTTCTTTTGTTTGAAATCTGCATGTCTGAGAATAGTGTAGCTACTCCAACTTGTTTCTGAGCTCTTGTAGCATGGAGTATTAATTCTGTCCTTTTACCTTCAATCTTTGTGCTTCTTTGTGGGTGAAGTTTGTCTCTTGCAGACAACAAATAGTTGGGTTTTGTTTCTTGATCCACTCTGCCAGTATGTGTATTAATTGGCAAGTTAAGACTGTTAGCATTAAGAGTAATTATTATGACAGTTTTTGTTTTTTGTTTTTGTTTGTTTGAGATAAGGTCTTGCTCTGTAGTCCAGACTGATCCCTGAACTCACTACGTAGCCCAGGGTAGCCTTGGACTCATGGAAGTCCTGCCTCAGTTCTGGGATTGCAAGCATGAGCCACCATGCCCAGCTTTATGTGATGCTTGACATGGGGTCAGTAGGCAAGCACTTTAACCACTGTGCCATTCTTACAGCCCTATTATAAGATTTTTACTGAATCTTGTCATTGTCTTGTTTTCCTGATTGTTTTTTTTTTCTTCTTTTTGTTACTTTGCCTTTCAGTGTTTCCTTTCCTTTGTATTCTTTGGTGCTGCTCTGCTTTTCCTCTCAAAGATTCCTTCAGGTAGTTTCTGCAATGCTACACTAGTGGTTGCACATTTCTTTAGGGATCCTAGGTCGAGAAAAAATTTTACTTCTCCAACAATTTTCAGGAATAATTTTTCTGGATACAATAAAATGGGTTGGCACGTGCTTTCTTATTGAAAAGAATAAATTTGAAATTTTTGTTCCATGTGCTCGCCATGTAGTCCAGACTGGCCCTGAATTCTCAGCAGTCCTTCTGCCTCAGCCTCTGAAGTGCTGGGATTACAAGTACATGCCTCTTCGCTTGGTTTGTGTGGTGCTAGAGAATTGACCCTAGGCTTTCAACTTGGTAGTCAAATATTCCTAAGTGCTGAGCTATTCTTCCAGCCTTGTGATCGCTCTAGCCCCTATTTATGTTTTTTATAAATTTTGTAAACTTTGTATTTATTAGGGCCATTATTTGTTCAATAAGTTCCTCTTCAAGCTTGATTTGTTTAAGAATATATTGCTTGAGGCTGGAGGAATGGCTCAGCTGTAAAAACACTTGCCTAGCAAGTGCTAAATCAAGCACTAAGTACTGGAGTTCAATTCCCCAGCATTACATAAACTGGGCATGGGATAACACACTTGTAATCCCAGCCTTCAGGAGGCTGAGGCAGGAGAATTGCTATGAGTCCAAGGCCAGCCTGGGCTCCGTAGTGAATTTAGGACTAGCCTGGACTGCAGAGCAAGACCCTGTCTCAAAAATGAAAAAGAATATCTTATTTGAACTTGCTGTTGACATAAACCAATTGGTCTTCTAAAAGGCCATTATGCTCACCTGAATTATCACCATCAGGACAAAGAAGTAAACTAGATTTTTGTTTTGTTTTGTTTTCTCATTCCATTTAAGCATTATTACCTTCAGAGAAAAGTAATAAGTATCCTGTAATTGAGAATCAAGAAAGCCTTTCTGCTGCTAAGTTCCACGTATCTCCAGAAGTTTTTACCAGTAAAAATAAAAATAAGGAGTCAGGAGCTGAAAGGTAAGAAATGTCAAGTTGTGGTAACTGAAGTAACATTTTTACCTATGTTAAACTCTCATTGGTAATTTTTTCTCACATACTTCCTATAGCTTTTAGTAAACCAATATTTATAACCTCTGATTGCTCTAGGACACTTCTTTGTTTAATTGTTGAACCTGCATAAAGTATAAGCTACACTATGAGAAATATGCAGGCAAATCTGTACTTCTAAAAGTCAGAATAAAATATAGTAGATTAAAACCTGAACAAATCTGGAGACTGATAGTAGATTTTCCCAAGGCAACCTTTGCCCTAACTGAAGTTTTTGCATTTCTCGAAAAAAAAGTCATCTGGTGATTTACCTCAGAAAATATTCAGAATGTTATTCATATTACTATTAATAAGACTACATGAGGCTAGAGGAATAGCACAACAGTTAAAAGTACTTGTCTAGCAAGCTCAAGGCCCTACGTTCAGTGCCTCAGCACCATCAATGCTGGGTGCCTCGCTGTAATCCCAGGACTCAGGCTGCTGAGGCAAGAGAGTTGCTGTGAGTTCAGAGACAGCCTAGTCTACACATAGTGAATTCAGGACCAGCCTGAACTGTGTAGACTGAAACCCTGTCTCAAAAAAATAAAATAAAAAAGACTTTATGACACTTTTCCAATGCCCAAAGCTATTAAGATCACACATCTTAACAGTATCTAATGGAAAAGGAGTTTGTTTATTGAATTCTTGCTCTTTGTATGTATTTTTTTTTAATCTTTTGGGAATGGTGGTAGATTGTCAATAATATAACCATATGATCTTTTCCAAGCTCCTCAGACTTAGAGCTAAAGATATATTTTTGAGGCTAGAGTACTAGCATTGTTTTTCACAACAAATGATCTGGCTTCCATAGGCACCCAGACCATGTTTAAATTGGTGAACTTTAACCAAAAAAGCTAACTTCCCATTTAATATTCAGAAAAATAACCCTGTTCCTTCTCTTCCCATAGGCACCTTACAGAGATTTTTGTCATAGAACTGACATACTAGTTGAACTTTCTCCCTTTTCTAGACTCTTGAGCAGCAATTCAGATCTTTCTCGTCTTCAGTTCCAGTGCCTAGCTATAATGTCCCACTCATACTAATAATCCAATAACTGAATTCAGGGGTGAACATAAAATACAATAAGTTATCTCCATGTAGCAGGAAATAAATTTATTCTTTGTCTGTATTTTGAAAATGTCTTCAGTAAACATGTATTATTTTCTAATATAAATCCAAATGAAAGTTAAGTAATTTTATTTGTATAGATATATCACATTGAGATGGTGATGTTAAGAAATCAGCTTGCTGTTTTAATGTCCAGCACTATTAATTAGCCTTTGTGCGACATGGATGAGTGTTAAAGGATAGAGGGAAGATGTAGTTAACACTGTGTCAGGGGTAGAGTAATGGCACAGTGGTTAAAGCACTACCCTAACATGTACATGGCCCTGAGTTAGATTACCCTGCACAACATAAAGCTGGGCATGATGGCACACACTTGTAATCCCAGCACTCAGAGGCTGAGGCAGAAGGATTGCCCTGAGTCCAAGGCCAGCCTGGGTTCCATAAATAAAAAATTAATAAATAAATAAACACAATAAAACTGTCTCAGCTAAGTAGATGTAACTATAGCTTTTGGGTTTATAGCATGAAAGGTACATCTGTAACTGTATGGTGGTAATTAGAGCTAAAGGCAGAGTGGTGTCATCATAACTTTTGTATGGAGAGCTCTATGACTGGCAAGTCTCAGCTTTCTTGATTATAAAATAAAAGGAATTGAATTAGCTCTAAGAAGAAAATTAATATTTAACTTAATCTCTGAGGCTCTTTAGACCTATTGATAGTTATCCTTTTTTTTTTTCTAATTACTGGAGATTGTGAAGTCTGAACCCAGGGCCTCTTCTAGAGCAAGTGCTCTACCACTGAGCTGTATCCCCAGCCCTTGACAGTTACCTTAATTTTACGAAGTTCTAAATACCTGAAAGAATAAAAGAGCTGCTTACTGGATACAGGTGTTTTGTAACAAAAATTAGTTGGTTTCCTTTTACCCAACTTCCACTTCTCCCTGTGCTAAAGATCAAACCTGGGACTTGAGTGCATTGTCTACTGTGGAGCTATGCCTTAGACGTAATCGTTATCTTTTGTTTTTGAAATGACTTTGGACATTGAAAAGGCAAGGACTAAGGGCAATTTAATAAATTCTGACAAGATTGGGAAGAAAGAATGAGTATTACAGAGATGTCAACATTAATCAACTTTCTGTCTTCATTAGATATCTGATGCTAGCACATCCATTTGACCTCAAGTGGAATAGTGTGGATAACTTGATAAAAATTGCTGACATGTATTTAAACAGCTCAGAGACATAGTGCTTCAAACCAGCCCCGAAGTGGAGATGCTGTATGTCAGCTGTGACGTGTTGGCAGGCAGCATGAATCTAGTCTTCTAGGGCTGTCACATAGGCTCTTTTTGTTAGTCATTCCTCATTTCTCTGGCAGTGGGCTGTTTCACTTATGCTTTGGCTGCCAGGAATTATGATTCATCCTTTTAGAATTGATGGTGATGGTTTTTTCATTTCATCTGTCTTTCCAGGTCTTTTCGTCCTAAGACCCATTTGGTAAATAGTAGGTGGTGTAAGCACAGCCACCAGAAGAGTCTTCAGAACAGACATCACCCACCTCAAGAGGGACTTCTAAAGGCTACTGATACGGAAGAGCAACAGCTGAAAAAGTCCACACCACACAATTTAGTGGAGCACCAATCTTACTTGCCAAGGCAGGATCTAGGTACTATTTCATCTACTCTAAAAGTACCTTTTTTTTTTTTTTTTTTTTGGAGACAGGATCACATCTTGTAGTCCAGGCTGGTCTTAAACTACTATGGAGCCCACACTGGCCTCAATCTCTCAGCAGTCCCCCTGCCTCAGCCTCCTGAGTGCTGGGATTACAGGATATGCCAACATGCCCAGTTCATGTGGTGCTGGGGAATCAAACTGAAGTTCTTGAACTTGCTAGGCACGCTCTTTAACCACTGAGCTATTTCTTCAGCCCTGTGTTTTATTTTTCTTTGAATCCTATATAAAGATAGTCTATTAATCAACTTTCAGATGTGCTCATCTATCATGAATGCTTATGTTATTCTTTTTTTTTTTTTCTTGTTTTAAGATAGTGTCTTGCTTTTTAGCCCAAGCTAGTCCTGAATTCACTGGTGTAGCTCAGGTAGGCCTTGGACTCAGGGCAGTCCACCTGCATCAGCCTCCTGGGTGCAGGGATTACAGGTGTGTGCTACCAGCCAGCTCATGTTTGCTCTACTTTATGTGGTGCTGGGGAATTGAACTCAGGCCCTTGTGCTTGCAAGGCAAACGCTTTAACCACTGAGCCATTTCTCCAGCCCCATTCATGTTATATTTAAGCCCCCCCCCCCTTTTTTTTTTTTAAGAATTTGAGCATTAATCCAAGTTTACTTAAAAATTTATGGAGGCTCTTAAGTCAAGCATGATAGTGCATACCTGTAACTCCAGCACTCAGGGGGCTGAAGCAGGAGGATTGCAATGAATTCAAGTCCAGCCTGGGCTACATGATGAGTCCAGGGGCAACCTAGACTTCAAGACCCTGTCTCAAAAAAGAAGAAAAGAAAAGAAAAAGAAAAGTATTGCAGTATATGTAACTGTTTTGAGGATAGGAGAAAATTGTGTTGTGAATATTTTATATCAACTGTTAAAATAAGAGTTCTAAAGTCTCCGCCCAATAAAGTAGTTGTCAGCCTATCTTTTATTGACAAAAGGAGTCAAATCCCAAAACAAGCTTTTTTATGTATATAAACTAATTACTATAAGTAACTATGCTGTGCAAGTCACTTTTAATAAATGGTGTATTTTATGCCTATAAATCAAAGTTGTAATCAGGAAAGTGAATTTTTAATTCATTCGCAAAATGTTATTCTAAATGGCACTATTTAACATCAGAAGTGGCTTTTGGCCATATCCGTTGGGGTTATGTCAGGAGTCTCAGAGTTTCTGTTTAGCTGCTCGATTCTTGACAGTGACACTTTGTGAAATGATTCATGGATAGTCTGTCTGAAGTTCTTAGTTTGATTCTAATAAGCTTTTGGGGCTTTGTGTTTGGTTGGTTGGTTGGTTGGTTGGTTTTGGTTTTTTAAGACAGGTTCTTGTTTTTCCAGGCTGGTTCTAAACTCACTGTTGAGCCCAGGCTGCCCTTGAACTCACTGTAATCTTCCTGTCTCATCCTCCCGGGTGCTGGGATTACAGGCATGCACCATTACACCCAGCTTTATGTGGTACTAGGGAGTCTAACTCAGAGTCCTGAGCTTGTTACACAAGCATTTTAACCTGTGCTCTGTACCTCCAGTCCTTGGTCTGTTGGTTTATGAATTTTAAAAATGTCATCGTAAGTGAAACAAAAATACTGTTTGTCATAATTTTCAACATTGTACTATATGTGGGAGTTGGGGAATATCTCATTGGTTAGCGCACTTAACCAAGCAGGTACAAAGCCCTGGGTTTGATTCCCAGCACCACATAAAAATTAACTGACTGGGCTTGGTAGTACACACCTATTATCCTAGCACTCAGGAGGCTGGTGCAAGGGGATTGCTCTGAGCCGGGGTTACATGTAGTGAGTTCAGGACCAGCCGGGACTACAGAATGAGACCCTGTCTCAGAAAGAAAGAAAGAGAAGGAAAGGAAGGGAAGGGAAAGGAAAGGAAAGGAAGGGGTGTGGCTCACAATTAGAGTGCTTACCAAGAAAGTGCAGGGCTCTGAGTTCAATTCCCCAGCATCACATAAACTGGGTATGGTGGCACACACCTGTAATCCCAATGCTTAAGAGGCTGAGGCAGGAGAGTTGCCATGTGTTTGAGGCTAGCTTTAGGTTTCATAGTGAGTTCAGGACTATTCTGGACAATAGAGCAATACCCTGTCTCAAAAAAAAGGTACTATGTGTTCATTGCCCAAAACCTAAGACAATGAGGGTGTAGCTCAGTAATTAAAACACGTGTCTACCATGTATAAATCCTGAGGCTTGATTCCCAAGCACCACATAAAAATTACCTGAGAAAAAAATTGTGAGTAGTAAAGCTAGGCAGATGTTAGGGTCCTGTAATCCCAATTCTCAGGAGGCTGAGTGAGGCAGGAGGATCTTGATATTGAGGCCATTCTGGGGTGTACAGTGTGTAGCAAAAACCCTATCTCAAACAAAATGTGGATAGCATATTTGTCAAAAATTAAATTTAAAAAATAAAAATTAGCTGGACATGCTGGTACACACTTGTAATTCCAGCACTGAGGAGACTCAGACAAGAGGATTGACGTGATTTAGAGGCCAACATGAGCTACAGTAGTACATTTAGAACCAGCCTGACTGCAGAGTGAGACCCAGTCCAAAGAAAAGGGAGGAATACTAAAATTAACTGTATTCCTATCAGTTAACAATAAAATAAGTTTTTAGTTGTTTTGCTTAAAATTTTATTTAAAAATAAAGTTGCAAGCTGGGCATAGTGGTACAGGCTTATAGCTACTCAGGTTGCTGAGGCAGGAAATTGCATGAGCTGAGGAGTTCATGGTTAGCGTGGGCTACATATAATCGTGAAAAAGACCCTGCCTCAATCAACCAATAAACACAAAATATAGCCAAGGATAATTAATATTTCTCAGCTATGATCGCTATTATATTAGGAACATTTCATTTTCTTTTTTATGAGTGTTTATAGTCAAATTGCAGTAAGTGAGAATACTCCATTGGAATAGATAATCAATTTATTTAAGAATATTTGACATCTAGTCTTTTCTTTGGTTATACTAGTTGCATATGTCTCTTTATTTCCCTGGGGTACATTCCTAAAACTAGAAGGATTGACTGAAAGTGTAAACATACTAAGGCTTTTGCTACATGCTGTATTATCTCTTAGAAAAGTTAAGCCACCACACCAACAATATACTGGTATAACTATTTCTTATTTTTCTTCTTTCTTGTAACTTATTTTTGAATTATTGATTATTGAACCCAGGGCCTTTGCACTAAGCTGTATCTCCATCCCTTTTTATTTTGAGATAGGATTTCTCTAAGTTACCAAGACTGGTCTTGGCATTTGCAATCCTACTTCAGTTTCTCAGGGATTGGGGATTATGGGTCTGTACCACCAGACCCCACCCACTTCTTCCCTCTTCTCCCCTCCCTTCCCTTCCCTTCTCCACCCTTCCCTCCCTTCCCTTCCCTTCTCTTCTCTGAGACCTGGACTTACTCTGTAGCCCAGACCGGTGATGGGCTCTGGCAATCCTCCTGTCTCTTCCTTCTTAGTGCTGGGATTACACACATTGCCCATCACGCCCAGTTTATGTGGTACTGGGGGAATTGAATTTAGGGCTGTTCACTTGATAAGCAAGCACTTTAACACAGTCATTCTTCCAGCCCCATCCTCATTTCTTTTCTTATTCTAACTTTAGGGATCTTTTTAATTCTTAGCAGGGACTATAACATTGTAATTTAAGATTCCATGTCATGTAAATTAAATTTTTGTTCCTTTCAGAGGGAAACCCTTTCCAGAAGTCTACAGGCAGCCTCTTTGTTAACCCTAAATCTGATCCCACTGAAGATAGAACCCCTGAGCCAGCTCATGTTTGTAATGTACCACCAACTTCAAACTCAACATTGAAAATATCCCAACTTCAAGTCGCGGAATCTGAGAAGAGTCGAGCTGCTGCTCATACCACTAATACTGCTGGGTCTGATACAAAGGAAAAAAACGTGAACAGAGAAAAGCCAGAATTGACACATGCAACAGAAAGGGTCAACAAAAGAATATCAATGGTGGTGTCAGGCTTGACACCTAAAGAATTTGTAAGTATATCCACATCTATCTCTGAGATGAGTAGGCCTTAAGCAATATATTGCAGGGGCTGGGAGAATAGCACAGTAGTTCTAGCACTTAAAAAAAAATAGTTCTAGTACTTGCCTAGCAAATGCAAGGTCCTGAACTCAATTTCCTAGCATCACATAAACTGGGCATGGACTACATAGTAGGGTAAAATATAGGAGAAAAATAAAAAACATACCACAGAGTTGGGCCTAATAGCACAGGGCAATAATACCAGCACTCTGAGAGGCAGAGGCAGAAGGATCACAAGTTCAAGCCCAATTTGGGCAATTTAGTGAAACTCTGTCAAAATCAAAAATAAAATTGGGCTGAAGATGTAGCTCATGTGAAGGACCTGGGATTGGATCTCTAGTACCAAAACAATAACATACTCAATTTTGGGAGGCTGAAGGATGGCACAGTGGTTAAAGCACTTGCCTTGCAAGGCCCTGAGTTTGATTCCCAGCACCACATAAAGCTGGGCATGGTGGCGCATGCCTGAGTTCCCAGAACTCAGGAGGCTGAGGCAGCAGGATTGCCATGAGTCCAAGGCACACCTGGGCTATATATGAGTTCAGGACCAGCACCCTGTCTCAAAAAAAAAAAAATAATTTTATATAGACACTAGCAGTTAGTAATCTGTAGGAGGAAATCTAGCACAATTCTATAGGATTTAATTTCCAAAGAAAAATTTCAGTTTCTGGTTTCTGAAAGCTTACATTAAAGTAAAAGGCAAAGAATAGAATTTTTTATATATTTATTCAGAAAAATAGTTACTAAATATTAGTAGAAAATGTATATTTTGGGATGTAAGTCTTTTAATTGAGAATTTTTTTCTTTTTTTTTGAGACAGGGTCTAACTCTATAGCCTAGGCTGGTTCTGAACTCACTGGTATTGCCCAGGCTGGCCTTCGACTCAGGACAATCCACCTGCCTCAGCCTCCCAAGTAAATTTTTCTTTTTATATAAAAATGCAGGGCCAAAAATAAAAAGAAAAGAAATAAAAATTAAAATGCAAGGCCAGAGGAGTGGCTCAGCAGTAAACTGCTTGCCTAGCAAGTGCTAAGTCAAGCACTAAGTACCTGAGTTCAGTTCCCCAACGCCACATAAACCAGTCATGGTGACACACACCTGTAATCCAGCACTCATGGAGGCTGAGGCAGGAAGATTGCGATTACCATGAAACCATAGCCAGCCTGACCTCCGTGGTGAGTTTAGGACCAGCCTGGGCTACAGAGCAAAACTGTCTCAAAAAATATAAATAAAATAAAATAAACATGCAGGTAAGTGTAGCCCTTCTTTCTTGGGGCAACTTTTTTTCCTCCTCAGCTTACATCTGAGTGAATTTACCAGCGTGTTGAACTAAATCCAGGCTGGTTCCAAGCATACTGCCAGACAGTAGCATTTCCCCAGTGTTTGTTTGGCTTTATTCTGGCTTGTAAGACAGCTACTCAGTAGCCTGCCCTGTCATTTCTGCCCTATAACACCCCTTGCTATTGGGATTTTGGCATCTCCTTGGGCCCCATGTGCCAGAAAGGGGAATTGTTACACACTGTGGAAAATACCTATTAAAAAACACCACTGAAGCTTCATATCTCCTTAAGTTACTTATAATAGACTTCAGACATCCTGGAAAATTTGCTTCCCTCTCTGTAATTGTCATTGGTAACATCTTATAATAAGTGAATTTCTTTAGAATACAGTAACACACCAGACTTATCGGCTGTGTGCCATTTATTGCACCTGAAAGACAAGTCATTCTGAAGTACCTTTCATAGTATATCCTTTGGATAAGAACCATTTCTCACCCCAACTTTTCTAAGTAGTGACAGCATGACATTTTCTGGACAGCTATGTCCCACTGCTGAAAGCAAAGCAAACAGAATCTGCCCTGAGAGATAACAATGTGTAAGTGCAAGGAGATGGTTATTGATGTTCTCAACTCACAGCCCCATCGCCAGACCAGCTATTTGCTCTAAAAATTCTTATCTATGTCTCTTTAAATGATTCTTGATCATTTGCCTATGCATCTAGATTTCCCATTTATTTATTGAAATTAGTATTCCTTATTCCTTTGTTTTGTGGGTTCAACTTTTCAAAGATGGCAGAACAAAAAGGTCTAACCTTTCTTGCCCTTGGGCAGTTCCAGCCCACAGACTAGACTACAAGTGGTTTTGGTACATGTTGTCTTTTAAACAAGCAAATAAGAAAACTGGGCTCTATTTGGGCTTGCTGAAGTGTGGTAAATTTATGATGAAAGCTACTGACTGCGTTACACATGATTAATGCTGAAGCCTGTGTAAAGATGATCTTTTCAGCAGTTGCTCTTGTAACTGAACAGTGTCTCAAGACTGAAATTTCAGCAGTTAATCATTCAGAATTGCTAATGATCCTGGCAGAGGGCAGTGGCAAAAGGGGGAGGACCTCATTAGTTTCTCTAGCTTGCCTTTTTTTCAGTGCCCTATGACGGTGTAGAGTGAGGCAACCTGAAAGAAAGATGGCCTGACCTCCACTGCAGTATGGTGCAGCACAGAAATATTGGTGTGGCTAGTGATGGTTTTAAATTATGGCCCCCTTCTAAGTAAAGTTATTGACCAAAGAGTAGCTACCAGTTATGCCGACTGTGCTCATAGTGGATCTGGTTATTTCTTTTACTGACTATTGATTTTTATTTGGTTAATAGATAATAACTAGAAGACTCTAGGTTCTCTAGAGAAGAACATGAGTTCTAGTCCTTCTCTGTAAAAGAAAATTGATAGTTTTGTTCTGACCTTCAAAAACATCTTGGGCTGGAGGAATTGCTCAGCAGTTAAAGTCACTTGCCTAGGCAGGTGCTAAGTACCCAAGTTCATTTGCCCAGCACCACATAAACTGGGCGTGGTGGTGCACAGCTGTAATCTCAGCACTTGAGGCGGCAGATTGTCCTGAGCCCAAGACCAGTTTGGGCTACAGAGTGAGACCCTATCTCAAAAAAAAAAAAAAAAAAAGCAAGCTGGAGGAATAGCTCAGCAGTTAAAGTGCTTGCCTAGCAAGCACTAATTCAAGTGCTAAGTACCTGAGTTCAGTTCCCCAGCACCACATAAGCCAGGCGTGGTGGTATAATCCCAGCACTCAGGAGGCTGAGGCAGGAAAATTGCTATGATTCCAAGGCCAAGCTGGGCTCCCTAATTAGTTCAGGACCAGCCTGGGCTGTAGAGTGAGACCCTGTCTCAAAAAAAAAATCTTCAAAGTTTTGTAAGACACATATATCTGTAGCAAAACTTTCTCTGCAGATTAGTTACCTGCCAGTTAATAAAGGATAGACTGGGGACTTGAGGAATGGCTCAGCAGTTACAGCACTTGCCTAGCAAGTTCTAAATCAAGCGCTAAGTACCTGAGTTTGATTCCCCAGCACCACAAGCCGGATGTGATGGTACACCTGGTAATCTCAGTACTCGGGAGGCTGAGGCAGGAGGATTGCTATGACTCCGAAGCCAGCCTAGACTACAGAGTGAGACCCTGTCTCAAAAAATAAATAAATAAATTAAGGATAGACTGAAAAAAAAAAACTAAATTTTTGTGTAATAGAATGTTAACTATACAAAGGGAGTAGTTTATAAAATCAAATGATGTCTGCTACTATACATGAAATTAGTATCGAATATCATGTTGGTGTAATCAGAACTATAAGACTATATACTAGGATATCTTCCTCTGATTGTATATAATTTTTATTAAATTACTCATTTTGAGACCTAAACATAATTAATAAAAAATATATATACCTTTCTTGTGAAAAATAGAGACCCAAAGCTAGGAAAGTAATACTGTAAGCTAAGGTACTACAGGTAGTTATTATAATGTAATATTTTAATTGATTTCAGGCATTTGTGCAGAAGTTTGCCAGAAAAAATCAAATCACTTTAACTAATACAGTTACTGAAGAGACTACTCATGTCGTCATAAAAACAGGTATGCTAAGAGCCTTTACAGAATATATTGTACCTGATACATAAATAACATGAGGAAAGAGGAATCAGGTTGAGCATCCCTAATCTAAAAATCTAAAATCTGCAACTGTCACTGCTCTGATAAAACATTGCAACTGGAAAATTCAGTATCTGACCTCTAACAAATTATGTACAACCAGGTCACAGTCAAAACACAGACACATTATTCGGGGGCTAGTGGTGAAGCTCAGTGGTAGATCACTTGCCTAGCATACAACATAGCCAGTGATCTATCTCCAGCACTGCAAAAATAAAATATAATAAGTAAAACTA
Source organism: Ctenodactylus gundi (assembly GCA_004027205.1). NCBI lineage: Eukaryota > Metazoa > Chordata > Mammalia > Rodentia > Ctenodactylidae > Ctenodactylus > Ctenodactylus gundi. The sequence goes on along the minus strand of PVKB01002512.1, from coordinate 164,724 downwards.
TCATCAAGTAATGCATATAAGGTATATATAAAGCATAAATGCATTAGACTTGGAACTTATTCCCGGGGTACGTTATGTATATGCCAGTAATTCAAAATCCAAAAATTTCCAAAGAACTTTGCTCCCGAGCATTTCAGATAATGTATATTTCTTGTTAGACATATTATGGGCACTAGTATTCTAGTAGTCAGTCGCTATAACTTTGTGAAAAACAAACAATAGTTTTGCTACCTCCTGGTCCCCTTTTGGATTAAGACTTGATGAACTGCTCTTTCTGTTTCCCTGAATTAGGGGGTGAGACTTTTTGGTGAAACAAAGGCTAAGCCTTAAGGATGAGTAAGGCAAAGAGGGGGTTGGGGTATAAGCAAATTTTCACTCCAAATCTGGGAAGTCAGCCAGACATGGTAATCACACTTATAATTCTAGCATCTGGAAGGCTGAGGCAGGAAGATAATAAATTCAAGGGCAGCCTAAACTATACAGTAAGGCCCTCAAAAAAATAATACCTAGTTGCATATAATACTTACGACTGTGGCTGAAAGTTTTTCAAGAAATAAATCAAGAGGCTGGAGATGTGGCTGAGCAGTTAAAGCGCTAACTACTCGACTTGTATATCCCAGCACCACATAAGCTGGGCATGGTGGCACACACCTGTAATCCCAGCACTGGGGCGGCTGAGACAGGAGGATCACTGGTAAGTCCAAGGCCAGCCTGGGCTCCATAGTCAGTTCAAGACCGCCCTGGGCTGCAGAGTGAGACCCTGTTTCAAAAAAAAATTAAATAATAGCTCTGACCTAGCACTAACATATGAGGAAGGAAGAAACAAAGGTAATGGTTCAGTTGTTCTGTAATTTTCCTTTTTAAACCATAATTTTGTGGGAGGCCATGGCTGGAAGATCCCCAGTTTGAGGCATAAGCAACTTAATAAGACCCTGTTTTAAAATAAAAAGGCCTGATGATAAAGCTCAGTGGTAGAGTGCTTCTCTAGCATGTTCAAGGCCCTGGATTCATTTATTCCCCAGTACTGTGAACAAAAGTAAAATGCAGGGTTTTTTTCTTAGTATTAGGGATTGAATTCCAGTCCTTCACACTGTATTACATCCCCTGTCCCCCCCCTTGAGATAAGGTCTCATTGAGTTGCTTAGTTAACCAAGGTGGGTTTGAATTTGTAAGTTCTCCTGTCTCAGCCCCCCAGAGTAATAGGATTACAATGCGTGTCACTGCGTCCAACGTCCAATGGTAAGTCTTAATTGTGACTTGTGTGATAAAGGAGACCTCTGGGAGTTTTTAGTTAATGGTAAGCTACATCTGATTAAACATTTCAGGACTGCTTCAAACGCTTATATTAAATATAAATACATATTTATGAACTTTGATCCCAAACTATAGCTTAAAATATATTATATATTGAATATTTTATATTTATTTTAAGCTATAGTTTTGGGTCAGAGCTCATAAAAGGTGGCTGGAGGAATGGCTCAGCATTTAAAGTGAAGAATTATGTCAAGGGCTAAGTACCTGAGTTTAATTCACCAGCACACCACAAAAGCTGGATGTGGTAGCGCACACCTGTAATCCCAGTATTTGGGAGTCCGAGACAAGAGGGTTTCCAGAAGTCTAAGGCCAGCCTGGGCTCTATATTTGTAAGGTCAGGACCAGCCTGGGCCACATACTGGGAGCCTGTCTCAAAAAAAAAAAAAAAAAAAGTTCGTGAAAGATTGAGATAAATGGCTTTAAAAATGCAAATTAAATCTAACATAATTTAGTCTTTAAACTCAAAGGCAATACAAAATTCACTACATTTGGACTCAAAATGAGCTAAAGTTTCTGAGTTTAAAGCATATCATTTAAGTCAGCTTTTGCAGCAGTTACACAAAGGGCTTCAAAAATTATTAGGAATTCTGTGAGGGAGAATGGCTGCTGCTGCTACTTGTAGATGACCTGCTGTGTTTAGTTTTTAAATACACTTCTTTTTTAAAGCTATAAATGGTCTTTTCTCGGTTTGCTTGGTTCTTCTAAAGGGCCTTTGAAATACTAGGAAATAAACAGAAGAGATTCTTCAGCTACTGCCTTCTGAAGTACTTACATAGGAAAGAAAACCCTCTCAGGAATATTAGGAGATTAAGATTCCCCAAGTAGAAGTGTTGGTTTCACTCTATTTCAGGCTGGTCCTGAACTCACTGTAGCCCAGACTGGCCTCTAACTCACCCACCTCAGCCTCCCAGATGCTGGAATTATAGACATGGGCCACCATGCCCAGCTATTATATGGTACGGGGGATCAAACTCAGCGTCTTGGGCTTCCTAAACAGATAGGAATCACTGAGCTATGTCCTTAGTTTCCCACATATAAGTTTTGTGAGTGAATACTTATCACATCAACATTTCAGACTTAGGATTTCAACAAGGTTTTCTTCTTTAATGTATTCCCATGCAGTAAGTAGACCCCTCCACTGGTGCTAACATGGATGGCTCCTTGTACACAATGGTGGAAACTCCGTAGCCTTCACCTCTAGAAGATTGGGCAGACATTCCCTCTAGTATCTGTTCCTTCCAAGCTTCCAAAGATCCACATGTACTGGCTGTAGGTAGCGGCATTTCTAGTCTCTGCTCCTATCTGTGGCATGGGAATCATCAGTTCAGATTGATTTTGAGAGCAAAAGGAGCTGGGGTTCTAAGCTTTTTAGGACAGCACTTTCTGATTTTTTTTCCTTCTAATCTTTTGGATGTTTTCATTCTGTAGATGTTGAGTTTGTATGTGAACGGACGCTGAAATATTTTCAGGGAATTGCAGGAGGAAAATGGGTAGTAAGCTATTTCTGTAAGTATAATGCGATTTCTCCCCTTCTCCCTTTAACACCTCAGAATTGCATTTTTTACACTTATTTTAACACCTAATATTTTTGCTGATGCTGAGCCTGAACTACCAAAAAATCTTTCATAGTAACACAAAACTGGCCTTATCTTTAATGTGTATCGTTTTGTTCAAATAAGCAGGTGATGCTGGGAAAATGGATTTCTTTTGTAACTAATAGTACCTAGTCTGTTCCTAGCAATGTTAGCATATGAACAAGGGATTTATTTAATAGTGGGTAGAAATCCATGTGCACCAGGCATTTCTATAATGTTTACATTAGCATTAATGGTGTCTTCAGAAGATTTCTGCCACAAGACTTACTGAAGAGCCGTGCTTCAAGGGAGAGAATAGCCCTCCCATTGTCTTTTGCAAATTTCTCAGTTCTCCACCTCAATGAAATGAGTGGGTTCCTTTGCTCTAGATGACCTGTCTTTTCTGTGATCTCTTTAGGGGTGACTCAATCTATTAAAGAAAGAAGGATTCTGGATGAGGTAAGTATTTAATGTTTCAAACTAATCAGAGACACTTACTCTCATTAAGTCAGACAATAAAAATAATTTATCTGCTTCTTTCCATCAAAGCATTACTTTCCATAGATTTTCTTTGATAATAGGATCAAGAGTAATGCAGAGCCAACCAGGACACTTCCTGTCATAGTCGTTCTAGGTTTCAGAAGAAACATTCCTTTCTTTGAGGAGAAGGGAAAGGTATTTATAAACCAAGCAATTCAAACCGGGCGTAGTATCAGACGCCTATAATCCCAAGACTTGGGAGGCTGAGGCAGGAGGATTGCTGTGAGTTTGGACTAGAGCGAGACTCTTGTTCCCCCCCCCCCCAAAAAAAAAAAAGCATGATTCATGTGGACAAGAAACAGGTACTTCCTAAGTGTTATATGTGTGAACCTTTGTAGAAAACTGGCTGTTCTCCATTGCTAAAAACAGACTTCATATTAGTATGCTTAGAAATCAAGTTTTCGGGGCTGGAGGGATGGCACAGCAGTTAAAGGGCTTGCCTTGTAAGCGCAGGGTCCTGAGTTCAATTCCCCAGCACCACGTAAGCCTGGGTGTGGTAGCTCATCCGTGGGAGGCTAAGGCAGGTGGATTGTCCTGAATCCAAGGCCAGCCTGGGCTACACCAGTGAGTTCAGGACCAGCCTGGGCTACAGAGTGAGACCCTATCTAAAAAAACAAATCAAATTCCTTCAGAGATGTTGCTTTTTATGATACTGAGAACAGTGAGAGGTAAAGAAGATAAAGTGTAGGAGGAGAATAATTTTAGAATAGCCAAGAGCTGCTAGTCACAATAGATCAGGCAATATGAAATTAGTGAAAATAGTTTTAAACTATCATACACTAGTATGTTCATAAAAAGTTAAATGACATTTTTGTTGGTTTTAACTTTCACTCGCTGACCATCTGTTGGGAGCCTACTATGTGCCAGGTCCTAAGAATATAACAGTAAACAAGACTAGCTAGGCTTGGTGGTGCAGGCCTATAATCACAGCACTGACAGCTGAGGCAGATGCAGGAGGATCACAAGTTTGAGCCTATTCCACACAACTTAATGAAATTACTCACCATGTCGTGCTAAAGGTCTTGAGATAGGAATGAGATTGGCTTATTAAAGGAAAATAGAGGGCCTGGAGGAATGGCACAGTGGTTAAAGCGCTTGCCTTGCAAGTACAAGGTTCTGAGTTCAATTCTCCAGTACCACGTCAAGATGAGCATGGTGGCGCCCACCTGTAATCCCGGTATTCGAAGGCCTAGACGACCAGATTGTCCTGAGTCCAAGGCTAGCCCCATGGGCTATACCAGTGAGTTCAGGACCAGCCTGGACTATAAAGCAAGACCCTGTCTCAAAAATAAATGAATATATATATGAAAATAGAGCACTAGCAGGGCATGGGGGCTCGCACCTGTAATTCCGGCACATGGGAGGCCATTTCAAATATAAGTGTAGGGGCTGGAGGAATGGCTCAGTGGTTAAAGTGCTCAGGTACTAAGTACCCAAGCTAGATTCCTCAGCACCTGATAAACTGGGCATGGTGGCATACACCTGTAATCTCTAGAGGCTGAGACAGGAGGATTGCCGTGAATCCAAGGCCAGTCAGCTACAGAGTGAGACCCTGTCTCAAAAAAAATCAATATCAATTTAAAAATAAAGGACAATAGAGATAATTGTGAGAGAATTTGGTGAATTCTGTGTTAGAGGCAGAGGTTATAGGGTGGGATCAGTTGGAAAAGTCAGATGGGCCAGATAAAGTAAGAGTTGTGAGGCACTCTGAGGACTCATTCTTAAGATAAGGGAGGCTGGAGCAGTGGCATAGTGGAGGCCGGAGCAGTGGCATAGTGGAGGCCCTGGGTTCAGTTGTGCAGCACCACATAAGTTGGGTATGGTGGCACACACCTGTAATCCCAGCACACACGGGGCTGAGGCAGGAGGATTGCCACAAATTCAAGGCTAGCCTGGGCTATAGAGCAAGACCGTTTCTCAAAAAAAAAAAAAAAAAAAGATACAGGAAGAATGACGACTGGAAGGAAAGATTAATTTGGGAAATGTGTGAAAACAGGTTTTGCTAATTAATTAAGTTTGAAGGATAATGTTAATAGAGGAATCAAGGGGATAATTCCTGGGTTTTGGACCTGAACAACAGGATTGTTTTAGTTACTTTATTGTTGCTGTCACAAAATATCCTTTATTGTGTGCTGTCACAAAATATCCGACATCCACAATTTAAGGGAGGAAAGATTTATTTAGCTCACAATTTCAGAAGGTCTTTCACACACACAGTCTGTTGATGGGGCACCCAGCAACAAAGGTACATGGCAGAGACTAGAGAACTGCTCACCCCCTTGTAGATAGAAGCCAAGTCTGAAGACTCAGGCAAAATCCAGAGCTTTCCCTGGAAGAAGCTAATAACAGTGTTTCTTCTTCTTCCTTTAATAACTTCAAGCTGCTGGGCTGGAGCAGTGGCTCTGCAGGGGAGGCTGAGGCAAGAGAATTGCTGTGAGTCCAAGGCCAGCCTGGGCTCCATAGTAAATTCAGGATCAGCCTGGGCTATAGAGCCAGACCTGGTCTATAGATAAATAAATAGAAAAATAACTTCAAGCTGTGAGCAGCTGCACATGGTCCCCCACCCCCACATGCCCCACCCCCACACACACACTTCCTGACCCACAAGTCAACAACACAATTCCAACTACCGGAGGCTTTGGGGGACACTTAAGATCCAAATCATAGCAAGGATGGTTAGTATTAAATTAGATGAGATGAGGGAGGAGCATCCTGAGAGAAAGGAGGGTAGGAATAGGATCAGGGACCCTATGTTAGATGGGTTATTTTTTGTTTGTTTGTTGGTTTTGATGTTGGGGTCTTCAGGGCCCGAGAGTCTCAGCATCACTGACCTTGGCCGAATTCTTTCCTTCCCACGAACAAATGTTACTGCTTGTAAGTTAAGCCAGGTGTTGTTTTGCTTAAGCTCCTGGAACTGCTCCTTATCGCATCCCCCTTTCTCTACTCCTTCCCTCCCCCTGGGTGACCCCACGCTGGTTGAGGCCTTGCTGATTGCCCCAAGGTAACTACCTCAGTCTATTTAAGCCCTTGTACTTCCCTAAGTGGACGAGACAGCGGCGATGACTGAATCGACTCCCAGAATGTGTTACTCTGTCCTCCCATACCTCCTCTGAGGGAGACCCCTACAGGTTTTGTTTGTTTTGTTTTGTTGGGGGTTTTTGGAGATAGGGTGTCTCTCTGTAGCCTGCGCTGGTCCTGAACTCATTATATAGTCCAGGCTGGCCTCGAACTCATGGCAATCCTCCTGCCGCAGCCTCCTGAGATTGCAGGTGTACACCCAGCTTTATGTGGTGTTGGGGAATCAAAGTTCAGGGCCTTGCTCAGGCAAGCTCTTTAACCACTGTGCCATTCCTCTAGCCCCTAAATAAAATTTTGAGAGCTGGGGTTTTAGCTCCGTGATTAGAGCACTTGCCTAGGCAAGTAACAAGAGGTAATGGATTCATTTCCCCAGTACCACGTAAGCCAGGCATGGTGGTGCACACCTGTGGTTGCAGCACTCAGGAGACTTAGGCAGGATGATTGTCAAGTGTTTGAGGTGAGCCTGGGCTATAGAGCAAGACCTTGTCCCAAAAAAGAATGAGATTTTGAAATGTGTACTAGACATCTGAATAGTGGATTAAGTAGTCAGTTGGACACATTAAAAAGCTCAAGGATAATCACAACAATAAATATGGCAACTTCAAATAGATGACATATTTGTCACTAGGTTCTTCTCATTTAAGTGACTAGGACATGTAAGATTCTTTCCCTTAGGAATAGCTGGTAGTTATTTAAAATCCCGATTTTATTTTTCTTTATAATATTCTTAGCAGTACAGACAATTTTCCCTATAATCTGAGTTTCAGTGAGAATTATTTCTAAGTATTCTTCCCTGAATGTCTTCCCAAAACTCTAAACTGTGCAATCTCATTATTATTCTTTCTTCCTTGACCGGTCAAAATATCAATTGTTAAAAACTGTATATTCTATCATTTTGCCCTCATTAACTTCGTCAATCTCTCAATGGAAATCTAAAAACCCTTTTTTTTTAAGTGGTAATATACAATTGATTTACGAGATCAGGAATTCTCCAGTTGTCTTTTGTAATAGCACAGCATTAGCGGTTCAATCTAAATGCTAAGTGAATGTTTGGAGAAGAGATAGATGTTGAAAATTAAAATACATTAAGTCCCAGTGAGGGGAAAAGCCAGTTGTTAATTTTTGCACACCAGAATTTGCCTCGGTGATTTCAATAGCTGAGATCCTGGTTGTTTCATCCAGACCACCAAAAGGAATGTTTTATTTACTTTTCTTACTTTTGGAATGAACTCTGGCAATTCATAAGTGGTCTTCATTTCCACTGAAGGAGGCTTTTCTTTTCTGATCCCAGTGATTTGTATTTTTCAGCATGATTTTGAAGTCAGAGGAGATGTGGTAAATGGAGGAAACCACCAAGGTCCAAAGAAAGCAAGAGAATCCCCGGACAGACAGGTAAAGCCCCTTCCCTCATGTTGACAGAAACCCCACCCACAGCTCTACACTCTGGCCCCTGTGTAGAGATGGTCTTCATCAGGTAAGGTGTTGCACACACAAACTGGTAGAGCACCAGCTTAACTCTTGCACTTAGGCTGTTCTCCCAGCCTAAAAAGCGAGTAAGTATTGCTTCTGCCTTATTTATGACAGAACTTAGGTTTAGAGTGCCATCTACTCTGGGGTTCAAATCTCAGCTAATAAGTGACAGAACTAGGATTTTATTTTGTTAGAGACAGGGTGTAAGTATGTAGCCCAGGCTGGTCTTGAGCTCATATAGTAGCCTGTGTAGCCCAGGCTGGCCTCAAATTCACAGCAATACTCCTGCATCAGCCTCGCAAGTGCTAAGATTACAGGTGTGTGCCACTATACCTAGCTTATGTGGTACGGGGGAATTGAATCCAGGGTCATATACTTGCAGGCACACACTATCCACTGAGCAATGCCCTCAGCCTGAGCTAGATATGAATCTAAAGCCTTCGCTTTTTCCACTTCACCGTGGTGTCTTTCTCTAAAACAGTACAGTAAGAGCTGATCAGGGTACACATAGGTATATGGAAGCATAGAAAAATAAATGTATTTTAACAGTAAGGCAAGCATGGTAGTGTACACCTATGATCTCTAGCTAATCAAGAGGCTAAGGCAGGAAGCAAGGTTAACTTGGGGAACTTGGTGAGGCCCTGTTTCAAATTAAAGTAAAAAGAGCTAGGAATGTAGCCTAGTTGTAAAGCACTTGCCTAACATGAGCACGGCTGTAGGTTCGATCTATGTACTTTCAAAAAAAAAAAGCCAACATTTATATAATCTTAACTATATGCAAAGGGTACTCTAAATGATCAATCATTTTCAACTAATTTTTACTTATATAATAACCTTATGAAGTGAGCACTATTGTGTTGCATAGGCTGGCCTCAGACTTATAATTCAGCTTCCCAAGCATTGGGATTACAAACATGTACCACTCCTGGTTTGTTACGACCTATTTTACATAGGAGAAAATATCAAAGCATTATAAGCACCTAGATCCTGTCTACAGGTTGAGGATGCATTTTATTCATGCAGTTAGAGGGAGTGGCACAGATAGGAACTGTCAGTTAAAACACTAATGGACTTGGTCTGCTATCCTTTCTTTTTCCACTGACAATTAAAGTGAGGGATTGGGGGAATTTTCGTATAAGGCCATCAGAGTGGCTTTAGCTTCTTGAATTTTCTCTATCTCAGCCTCACTTCCATATTAAAGATTACGTAGGTTGCCCGAAGATATAATGACCATTTTCAGAGCAGTGTGAAGGAAGAGATGTTTGGGAACCAGAGAAAGTCAGAGCAGAAAAGGAGCATAATAGATGGACCCAGGGTCGGGTCCTATCTTAAAAATAAAAATGGGCTGGGGTTTAGCTCAGCATAAAGGCCCTGAGCTCAATCTTTATTTTCACATAAATATATACATACATACTACTCTGCTGGCTGGGATCAGGGTTGGTATTGGTATGCCAAGTCTGGGTAGACATTAGACTTAATAGCTTGTGTTGCTTGCCATCCTGTTTATTTTTTGTTGTTGTTGTTTGTCTTGGTTTGTTGTTTGCTTTTGTTGAGTTAGGGTCTTGCTCTATGTAGTCCAGAATGGTCCTGAACTCACTATTTGTGAACTATGTAGGGAGGCCTCAACTTCAAGCAGTCTTCCTGCCTAAGCCTCCCAAATTCCAGATGCTGAGTTACAGGTACCATCACACCTAGCTAAAATCCTGGGCTTTTACTGAACATAAGAGCCAGGTGGAGGGCCTAGAGGATTGGCACAATAATTAAAGCACTAAGGCAAGTGCAAGGCCCTGAGTTCGATACCCCAGCACCACATAAAGCTAGGTGTGGAGGCACACATCTGTAATTCCAGCACTAGGGAGGCTGAGAGAGGAGAATTACTGTGAGTCCAAGGTTAGCCTAGTCTATATAGTGAGTCTAGGACCAGCCTGGGTTGCAGAGCGAGACCCTATCTCAATAAATAAATAAAATTACTATTTTATTTTATTTGAGACAGCGTCTCACTCTGTAACTCAGACAGATCCCGTACTCACAGCAATGCTCCTGTCTCAGCCTCCTGAGTGCTGCTGGGATTACAGGCTTGTGCCACCACGCCCAGTTTATGTGGTACTTGGGACTTGAACTCTGGTACTTAGTTAGCACTTGCTAGGCAAGTGCTTTAACTGCTGAGCCATTCTTCCAACCCTGATAATAAATTATGGAGTCTTTTGGTTCTAACTATGTTTCTCTCCATCCCCTGTCCTTCTCTCTCTTCCTCTCATTAGCAGATCTTCAGAGGCCTACAAATATGTTGCTATGGGCCATTTACCAACATGCCCACAGGTAAGAGCCTGGTATAACTGCACAGTTCAGCATCAGCCCTCTTAGGTACAAGAGTAGCATAGGCAGGATCATTGCATGTGGTTCCTCAGATTGGAGAGATATTCTGGGGATATTGCTGCATACTGCCCTCTAAACAAAATGACAAAACTGTTCTTTTGCTGGAACCTGTGGACCTGGCAAGATGGGCAAGTGTTGCAGTGTTTGTACTGCTAGGAAGCTCCATAGCTACCGATGGGACCAGAAGTGGCAAGATGAACAGTAAAAGAAAGCCCATCTGGGCACAGCCCTGAAGGCCAACCCTTTTGGGGATGCATCTTATGCAAAGGGAATTATGCTGGAAAAAGTAGGGTTTGGAGCCAAGCAACCAAATTCTGTCATCAGGAAGTGTGTCAGGGTTCAGCTGATCAAGAATGGCAAGAAAATCACAGCTTTTGTTCCTAATGATGGTTCCTTAAACTTTATTGAGGAAAATGATGTTCTGGTTGCTGGATTTGGACAGAAAGGCCATGCTGTTGGTAACATCCCTGGCATTTGCTTTAAGGTTGTTGAGGTAGACAATGTCTCTTTTTGGCCTTGTACAAAGGCAGGAAGGAAAGACCTAGATCATAAACTTTGATGTAAACTTAGTAAGGATAAATTTTCATATTCCAAAAAAATACATATGACAAAGTTAGGGCTTGTGCCCTTTTTCAAAAGCCTAACTGCAAGCCAGTCATGGTGGCACAACCCTGTAATACTAGCGGTCTGAAGGCTAAGGTGGAAGAGGCACAAGTGAGAGAGAGAGAGAGAGAGAGAGAGAGAGAGAGAGAGAGAGAACGAGAACCGCACCCAAGCACGTGACAGCAATAAAGAGTTAGGATTTAGGATAGTGTCTTCTATACTCACATGGAGTTGAGCATTGGTTATTCCTGTTTTGGACTAAGGAAGGGGCAAAGGTAATAAATTACAGAGAAAATAGTGGGTTTTGGGCTTAGCAGTTAAAGCTCTTGCTTAGCAAGTGCTAAGTACCTGAGTTCACTTCCCCAGCAAACCGCATAAGCTGGGTGTGGTGGTGCATGCCTGTAATGGAGGCTGAGATAGGACCGTCGAGAGTCCAAGGCTGTCCTGGGTGGGCTACACCAGTAAGTTCAGGACCAGCCTGGGCTACAGAGCAAAACCCTGTCTCGAAAGGAAGGGAGGGAGGGAGGGAGGAAAGGGGTTTTTAAATGTCAAAATGTCAAAAAGCTATCCTGCCCTTCCTAAACCCTCTTCATTTAAAACAGAAGAAAACATAGCAGCTGCCTAAGCTCTGTGGGTCTGGGGCCACTCACAGGCCCAGAGCAGCAGAAGATTCTTGATGAGTATTTTCTAATTAAATTTGACATTGAGTGTGATGTTACGATTAGGACCCCTGTGGGACTTTACTCCAGTTTTGTACATCACTAAGTTCCTTGTGTACATAAATTTTATTCCTCTTCAAAACAAAGATGACCTTTGCCTCTTGGGCTGCACTTCTGCCCCAGAGTCTCTGGTCCTCTATTCCTAAGAGGAAGGTCTTAGCATCTAGTCAGGAACAGATGAGTGGCAGCAAGAGATCCTGACAATGTTATTTTGCTTCCTTCTTAACTGATTGTTGATTAGAGTTTTATGTTATTTCCAAGTGCCACTCAAATATTTCTCAATGGGGAGTTTTTTCTTCTTTTCTTCTGATTTTTTTTTTTTTTTAACACTTTGGAAGGCAGCTGGGCTCACTACACCAACAGGGCAGCACTTTTTTTTGGCTTTGTTGGTTTCTGTGATACTCGGGATTGAACACAGGGTTTCACAATGAGCTACATTCCCAGTTCATTTTTTTTTTCAGGTTTTTTTCTTTGTTTTGTTTTGTTTACTTTGAGACAGGGTCTCATTAAATCACCAAGTTGCCCAGACTGGGCTCAAATTTACAATATATAGGGATGCACCACCACTTCCAGGTTCTCTGTTTTGTGTTTTGGCCTTTTTGTTGTTTTGTTTTGTTTTGTTTTGTTCTTTTTCTTGTTTTGAGACAGAGTCTCACTCTAGCCCAAGCTGGCCATGGACTCAGTATGATCCTCCTGCCTCGGCTTTCCAACTGCTGGGATTACAGGTAGACACCACCACACCCAGCTTCATGTGGTGCTGGAGAATTGAACTCAGAACCTTGTGCTTGCAAGGCAAGTGCTTTAACTGCTGTGCCATTCCTCCAGCCCCCAGGTTCTCTGTTTTTATACTTTGGTGTTTTTGTTTATTGGTTGGTTTGTTTCAAGACAGTCTCCCTCTTATAGTCCAGCCTGGCCCTGAACTCACTGTGTAACCCAGGCTGACCTCAAACTCATAGCAATCCTCCTGCCTCAGCCTCCTGAGTGTTGGGTTTACAGGCATGCACTACCATGCCTGGCTTATATTGTGCTGGGAATACCCTGAAGAGCACAAGCAGAGGCCGAAAAGACACCCAGTGGGCAGTTCTCCAGGTGCAAATCAAACCTCTGTATTCTTTCCCTTTTTTTATTTTATTTTATTATTTATTTATTTGTTTGTTTTGTAGTACTAGAGGTTGAACCCGAGGCTGGAAGAATAGCTCAGCATTAAAGTACTTGCCTAGCAAGCTCAAGGCTTTGAGTTCCATTCCCCAGCACCATGTCAGCTAGGCATGGTGGCACAGGCCTAATAATCCTACCACTTGGGAGGCTGAGGCTGGAGGATTGCTTTTGAGTTCAAGGCCAGCCTGGGCTCCATAGTGAATTCAGGACTAGCCTGGGCTACAGAGCTAGACCCTGTGTCAAAATCAAAACAAAACAACATATTGAACCCAGGTCCTCTATACAGAGCTACATTCCCAGTCCTTTTTGTTTTTTATTTTGAAACAAGGTCTCACTAAGTTACCCAGGCTGGCCTTAACTTGTGATCCTCCTGCCTCAGCTTCTAAGTGGCTGGGATTTTCGGTATGCCCCATTAGGCCAAGCTTGCAAACCCTTCCAATTTCTGTTCCCCTTAGTATGTTGATTGCAATCCAACATGTGTATGGCCTTTGCCCACTGAGTTCCTGTCTGGAGTGACGTGTATTTTTTTTTCCCCCACTGGGTGAATTATCTTCCTGTCTGTTGACATTTACAGTAATTATCACCATGTATGGTTCTCTCAGTGGCTGTGATTATCAATTCCCAACACAGAATTAGGCTACAGGAAAGGAAGGAAGGAAGATGGTATTTTTTCCACACAGTATCTTAGCCAGCCACTTAGCAAATTAATGGAAATTGGATCTTGGCTGGGTTTTGTTGTTGTCCTCCCCCCACTCCAAGCTTTTTATTTGAAAGACTATGAAACCTTATCTACCAAGTGATCTTACGAACATTGATGTGCATAGTAGCATATCGATGGAAAATTGACTTAGAGTTCTTTATAGCCTTCCCATCTTTTGGAGCAGACAGACAAATTCTCACTAAGAAGTCTTGCTATCAGCCTTTCTCCAGAGGAGTATGTCACAGAGTGCCCAGGTTATGCATATGAATCACCATGGTGACTTTAGGCCTGATTGTCATATTTAGATCAACTGGAGTGGATGTTGCAGCTCTGTGGGGCTTCTGTGGTGAAAGAACTTTCGTCATTCACCCTTGGCAAGGTAAGTGTTTGGTGCCCTGTATGAGAGAAGACTCAGTACTCTTTCCTGTGATTGAGCAAGGCTGTACCCAGTTCCCACAAGCATTTCTAATGTAACCTAGGGATCACATGCCCGTGCCAGAAGACTCCATCTGGGGGATAAGTAAAGACTTGAGAACTATGAATATTTTAATAGTCTGAGGGGATCCTTTTCCTTCTACCCCTTTTTGCCTAGTGCCCTTCCTTCCTTTCTCGGGTTGCCCCCAGCACAGTCTGCTTTAGCAAATGATCAGGAACTGGTGAAATGACCAAAGTTCTGCTCTGATACCTTCAATACTCTTTCATTCCTGGGGATGCAGGGTGCTCACGCAGTTGTGGTTGTGCAGCCAGACGCCTGGACAGAGGACAGTGGCTTCCATGGTAAGGTGCCTAGTTTTACTTTCTGTTTTGAGACAGTGTCTCACTATATTTCCCAGCGTGCCCTCAAACTCCTGAGCTCAGATAATCATCCTGCCTCAGTCTACTGAGTAGCTGGGACTACAGGTGTGCAACACATGTAGGTGTTGAGAGGGTGGATAATATTCATCACAGAAAGTGTAATCTAGCCCAGAAACAGTTAAGCCTGGCCTGGTGATACAGGCTTGAAATCCCAGCACTAAGGGAAGCTGACACAAGAGGATTATAAATTTGAGCCCAGACTGGGCAACTTAGTGACTTAGACCCTGTCTCAAAATCAAAATGAGGGCTGGAGTAATGGCACAAAGGTTAAAGTGCAAGCACAGGGCCCCTGGGTTCGATTTCCCCAGAACTACATAGCTGGGCGTGGTGGCGCACACTAGTAATCCCAACATTCAGGAGGCTGAGGCAGTCCAAGGCCAGCCTGTGCTGCAGAGCAAGACCCTGTCTCAAAAAAGGGAAAAAAAAAAAAAATCACAGTAATCCCTCACTTACAGATGATTACCACAAAATTCTTCCAGGGGGTATATATATGTCACACAAATGAGGTCATGTTCATCATACCACTATGCTTTCTACATTGTTAAGTTGCACTGTTGTTTTGCTCTTTCTGGTGGCTTTTTCCCTGACACATTTAAAGCCCACATTAGTACAACTGCAAGAGACTGGGCTTTCACTAGAAGTCACTCCTCAGGCTTCCTGTGTCCTAAAGCTTTACTTAGGAGTCATGTCTTAGTCATTTTCTTGTTGAGACACAATGCCCAGCACCCATAACTTAAGGGAGAAAAGGTTTATTTTAGCTCAGTTTCAGGAGGTTTCAGTCCATTCATAGGTAGCTCAGCAGTGGCAAGAAGGATCCTAGGAGAGAACAGCTGTTGACAACGTCACAAGACCTCACAAGAGGAAGGATGAGAGCTTGGGGAGATGCTGAGACAGGAGTATGTCCCTGCTGGCCACACCATCAGTAATCTACTGTCCCAACCAGCCCCCACCTCCTAGTTGATATGAAACCCATAAAAAATCCATAGATCTGAATACATGAAGCTTTTGGGGGACAGATCCAAATCTTAACAGGTAACAACTTGGCTCCTACCTGATTAACCCTAAGAACTCATATAACCAGGTCCTTAGAGTAGGTTAGTTCAAACCTGTTCTCAGAGAATGAGTTGACACTAATCTGCTTGTGTTTTGTCCCCAGCAATTGGACAGATGTGTGAAGCACCTGTGGTGACCCGAGAGTGGGTGTTGGACAGCATATCCCTCTGTGAGTGCCGGGGGTTGGACACCTACCTGATACCACAGATCCCCCACAGACACTGTTGATTGCACCCAGACACATGTCTAGAGCCACAGGACTCCAAGGATGCACTTAAGAAATGGCCTTTCCAGGCCTGCGGAGTACCTTTCTCTCTTGATTCCTTTCATAGTCCTGGCTGCTAAATCTTTTTATGTATTTCAGCCTGAGGGGAACTTCTTGCTATGTGAAGGTCCCTTGAAGATTTCCTGCTTTAAGTCTCTACGACATGTGCTCAAAATTATGTTAATTTTATACCTGAAAAGAATTTAGAACCATATAAACCCCAATTAAACAAGATGCTGATTCATTACTTATTGTCCCGATTCTTGATATTGGGCTTAGAGTTGGAGGCACAAAGTGGCTCGGCCTCATGAAAATATTTGGTCCCATTAAGCTTGTTTCTCTAAAACCGTGTGCTCATAAAGGCCAACAGGCAGGCCTTGTTGCAGGAGGAGTGTTTGTGATCCGTGAGGTGACAGAATCAGAACCAGCTCTCAGATGTTGGAGTGGAGATGTGGAGAGGAAATTAAGAAGACAATAATGGAAATAAATGTGAAAATTGAGGATTAATTAGAGGAGAGGTTCTCCAAAAGTTTGGACTATAGTTGCTGGTTTTATAAAGAATGTGTTCTAAGTTTTTGGTTTTTTTTTTCAGAACCAGTATCCAGAGATAGCCTTCTAATTCCCCAATAGTAATAAATAAAAGATTTATTGTTGTAGCTCTGGTGTGTAACCCACCCCTCTCAAAATATAAGATTCTTCATATGAATATTTCATGTCATAAAATGACAGATCCCACCAGAAAAGGAGCTGTTGCTTTCTTTGAGGTAAAGTTTTTTCCTTTACTCACTATTGCTGAACCATACAGCTGCTTAATTAATTTTGCTTGCTGAAGAAAAGAGAAAGTGGTTTTTATAAACTCATTATCCAGGACTGTTTAAAGCTGATGGAAAGCCTAGGCCTTGCTCAGTACCCTCCTTCTTCAAAATAAGCAAGGGCAGTACAGACTCAATTGTGCAATATATTTTGTAAATGTTGTGCTACTAATGCTACAAATAAACTTGGTAGCAAACACTTCCACCAAGAGTAACTGTTCTTGAGATGTAGACCTGCATACTTTCTCAGTCATGCATATTTGTATTCATGTGTATATATGCACATTATTGGAATTGAACCCATGGCCTTCCTACTGGGTTACATCCCCAGCCTTTTTTTTTTTTTTTTTTTTCTGGAATGAGTCTTAGTTGCTCACCTGCCCAGACTGAGCTCAAATTTGCAATCCTGCCTCAGACCTCCCAGAATGATGGAATTATAAGGGTGCACCAGCATGCCCAGCTTCTCAGTCTTTTTACTGTGCTTCTGTATTCTCACCTATAAAGTGGGAGTAAGAATAGCTTCTACCACCTAGAGTTATTAAGGCCCCCTTAAGTACCTGTTGTGTATTCTATTGCTAGCATAACAGATTGTCACAAATTTAGTGACTTACAACATCTGTTCATTATTTCACAGTTCTGTATGTCTGTAGTCCCAGGATGGACTGGAGATATGGTTCAGTGATGGAGTGTGTCTTTGGCATGCATAAAGCCCTGAGTTTGATCCAAAGCCAGATGTCAGCAAACTATGTTCCTTTCTAGAGGCTCTGGAGTAAATCTGCTTCAAGCTTGAATTCATGTTGGATAAATTATCCCCATTGGTTGCAGGAATGAGATCCTTGGCTTCAACTTGGTTGTTAGCAAGGGGCCGTTTTCAGCTTCTGAAGGCTACCTTACATTCTTAGGCTGCTCCATCTTCAAAGCTAGCTATAGCTGACCAAGATTTTTTGTTGCTGTAGAGATGTTTTTGTTGTTTTGGTTTCAGTTTTTAAGACAAGATCTCACTGTGTAGTCCAGATTGGTCCTGAACTCAATATGTAGCCCAGGCTGGCCTCAAACTTAATGCAATCCTCCTGCCTCAGCCTTCTGAGTGCTGGGATTACAGATGTGTGCCACCAGGCATGGTTTATGTGGTGCTGGGAAATCGAAACCGGGGCCAAGACTTTTGCCACTGAGCTAAGCCCCCAGCCTGCAAGGTTTTCTTCCATACTCCATCTCTGCTGCATCTTTCTGATTTCTTTCTAAGGTAGTTCTGTCTTTAAAGACTCATGTAATTAAGTTATACCAACTAGATAATCACAGGGTAGTGATCGCCCTGTTTTAAGGTCTTAATCTTGGTTATAGCTACAAATGTCCTTCACAGTAGTATCTAGATAAGTGCTGGATTAAATAACCTGGAGGCAACAATTGAGGGAGAACATCTTCAGAACTGGCTATCATTTCTATTGAACGTGTTTAATCTAGCCAAATCCAGTGAAGGCCTGTAATCCCAGCAGTCTGGAAGCTGAGGCAGGAGGATTGCAGGTTCAAGCCAGACTTGGCTGATTTAATAAGGGAAGTCTCAAGATAGAAAAAAAAAAGGGGGGTGGGGTGGGGTGGGCTGGGGTTGTAGCTGAATGCAAGGGGCTTGGTTTAATCCCCAATTCTACTTTAAAAAAAAAGAGAGAGAACAACATCTCCCTAGTTCATTCTTTCAGAAATCCTAGATGGAAGAAGATTTGATTAAACACACTTTATTTGGGTGTGTTACTAGGGATTTAATACACTGAGCTACATTCCCAGCCCATTTTTATCTTTGATTTTGAATAATGGGCTGGGAGCATAGCTTAGCAATTGAGCACTTGCCTAGCAAACTCAAAGTGCTTGGTTCTGCACTGTAGCACCACATAAAAATTTAGCTGGGGGCTGGAGGAATAGCATAACTATTAGAGCACTTGCCTAGCAACCACAAGGTCCTGGGTTCAATTCCCCAGCACCACGTAAATTGGGCATTGTGGTACATGCCTATAATCCTAGCATTTGGGAAGCTGAGGCAAGAGGACTGAGTCTGAGGCCAACCTGAGCTATATAGTGAGCTCAGGACCAGCAAGGCTACAGAGTAAGACCCTATCTCAAAAAGAAAAAGAGGCTGGAGGAATGGCACAGCGGTTAAAGCTTGCCTGGCAAAAAGCAGGGCCCTGAGCTCAATTCCCCAGCACCACAAAAGCCGGGTGTGGTGGTACACGCCTGTAATCCCAGCACTTGGGAGGCCGAGGCAGGAGGATTGCCTTAAGTCTGAGGCCAGCCTGGAATACAGAGCGAGACCCTGTCTCAAAAAAATTTCTGGAGCAGAGCTGAGGAAGTGGCTCAGTGGTTGAAACACTTGCCTAGCAAGCACAAGCCCCTAGGTTCAATTCCCCCACATTACATAAACTGGATGTGGTAATGCACACTTATAATTCCAGGGATGTTGAGGCAGGAAGATTGACCCTGTCTCAAGTCTTCTGTATGTCAATGTGCCACACACATATAATCCCAGCATTCTGGGAGGCTGAAGTAGAGTGTCAAATTCAAGCCTTCCCTGGGCAACTTAGTAGAATTCTGTCAAAAAAATTTAAAGAGTTGGAGATGTAGGTCAGTGTGAAGACACTGGGTTCAATCTTCACTACAGTGCGCTTTCCTGTAGTCAGTCTCCGCTACTGTACTTGAGAAGCTAAGGTGGATATAAGGGCAGCTTGGGCAATTTAGTGAATTTTGTCTCAAAAATAAAAATGAGCTGAGAATATAGCTCTGTGGTAAAGCGTTTGTCTACCATAAACTGGGCCCTGTTTAATCCCCAGTACTGAAGAAAAGAAAAGCCTCTGTAATTGTTTCTCAAGGTCTTTCAACAAATGTGTGCCCCATCTGATTCAAGCTCGGTGTAACTTCCCAAAAGTCAGCTTCTGACCCTGTCCTCATGATGCCTGGCCTAGTTTAGGAATCCTATCTGATGAGTAGATCTACTTGTTCCTTTAGCCTGACTTTAAGATGTCCCACTTTTCCACCCCACAATCTCTATAGTCTCTGGGCACAGCAGCACATAGGAACTAGTTTCTGTGCTGCCTTTTATCGCACTTCACAAAATGAACTGCAAAGAAGCTGGAAAGGAAAGAGAAGGAAGAGGATTATCATGCAGGCACAGGGAGGGGGCCTAGCAAAGAGCTCCCACAGATTATCTCTCTCATAAAAAAAATGCAACCAGAATCAAAGTATCTGCTCAAAAACATGCAAGAGAAAAAGAAAGGAATCAGTGTTGGGGTAGTTGAAGCGGAAGGGGCCAGGCTGCCTAGAAGGCATCCCGTGAAGGCTGCAGGGAACAGATAAGGACTGACTGAGAAGCGGAAGGCACAGAGAAGGGCAGGGTGAGGGGGACCAGAGAGAATGGGGCCTGCTACCCAGGGAATGCAGGGGTTCACTTTCAATGGCTGTAAAATGGCTGAGTTAGAGGCCTCCTCAAGGATTCTTAGCTTCTGCCAACAGCCTGTAAATCTGCCTGTAACAAGGAGAAATTTAAAGAAATGGATCTGAACAAATAGAAAATGAAGGGGGACTGGAAACAGCCAGCTCTGCAGAGAGCAGGGATTGGGGAAGTATAGAAGAAGCTGATCCTGGATGATCAGGAAAATCAAAGCAATGATTTGAGGGGCTGGAAGGATTGAGATCTAGAGATTCCCTCAACATGGTGACTGAGGAATGTGAACTTTGAAGACCTAGTTTTTGAGATTCAAAGTGATAAGGCAGTAGCATACAGTTTAGTGCCCTAGTTATCAAAACATAGCCCCCCTTCCCCAAGGAAGGTAGGAGTAGCAGGATTACCCAGGAGCCTGAAAGTAAGTACATAAATTTTCAGGTCTCACTCAGACTTACTAAGTCAGAAGGAGGTGGGGAGTGTTAAAAAGAGAGTAATCTGTGATTTTTATTTATTTTTTTGAGTCAGGGTCTCACTGTGTAGTAGGCTCAGTATGGAGCCCAGGCTAACCTACAATTTGGCAATACTCCTGCCTCAGCCTCCCAGTGCTGGGATTGTAAGTGTATGCCGCCATAACCAGCTTTATGTGATGCTAGGGAATTGGACCCAGGGCCTTGTGTTTGCTAGGCAAACACTTTAGCCACTGTGCTATTCCATCAGCCTCCAATCCATGATTCTGTAGCAAGCTTAAGTCTGAGAATGAAAAGAACCCAAGGCTGAGTTAGAAGGGCTACTAGTTGGTATGCAATTGAGATGCTGCCAGGCCTAGTGGCACATACCTATCTGTAATCCTAGCACTCTGGGAACCTGAAGGAGGATCCAAAGTTAGTGTCTGAGGGAAACCCTGTCTCAAAATCAGAAATTGTTTTTAAAAAATGGACTGGAGGGGCTGGAGGAATGGCTCAGTGGTTAAGCGCTAAGTACCCGAGTTCTATTCGCCAGCACCACATAAACCGGGTGTGGTGGCTCATGCTTTAATCCCAGCACTTGGGAGGCTGAGGCAGGAGGATTGCGGTGAGTCCAAGGCCAGCATGGGCTACAGAGTGACACCCTGTCTCAGAAAAAATAAGTTATCTGTGATCCATTCTTTGTCTCTTGAGGTGAATCTTAAGCCTGCTAAGAATAAATAAGGTCCATGGCTGGTAAGTGGTTCTTATCTACAAATTTGCAGCACCTGGCCTCTGTTAACTCTAAAATGACCCCTTAAGCAAATACAAAGCAAAGGAAAAAGATTAAATTATATGAGCAACCTAGGAGCAGAAGGGCCAAGCTGCTTGGGAGAAAAAAAAGCTAAAGGTTTAGGAGGTTTTATTAATATTTAAATTACAGTGAAACCACAGCTGCAGCCTTTAACTCCAGCATAGAGATATGCAAATGTGGCTTTCAAAAGCGAGGCAATTTCAGACAGCCCTCAAGGTAACAAGAACAAATAAATGATTTTGTAATTTATCTTTATTGACTGATGGTGCACAAGGCATGGACAGCCCATATCCTGTGCCAGTCAACAGCTTCCAAGCTCTGTAAGGGGAACAAAAGCGGCCTGGAGGGTAAACCTAGGGTGACCCGTAGACTGATGACAGGAGAGACCACAGGAGCGCAAATGGGGTGATGGATGGAGATAATGACTAAATTAAAAAATGAAAATAGGGTCCAGCTCCAAGTTCTGTGCACTATTTGATTCTGCCAGTTTGTAGGACCAACAGCAATGAAAATTATTAGGGTTGGGTAGGATGTGCTTGCCTAGCATGCACAAGAGCCTGGCATGGTGGCACACACCCCTCATCCCAGCATTCAGGAAGCTGAGGTAGGAGGATTGCTGCGAGTTCAACCTGGGTTACATAATGAGTTCAGCTGGGACTACAGAATGAGGCCCTGTCTCAAAAGATATATATGTATAAACATTTATATATATATATATATATATATATATATATATATATATATATATATATAAAATGTGTTGCCTGGAGGAATAGCTTAGCCTTTAAAGCATTTGCCTAGCAAGTGCTAAGTACCTGAATTCAGGGCCAGCCTGGACTACAGAGCAAGATTCTGTCTCAAACTATATATGATGTTTAAGTGTGTTCCTGTTCTTTTATTTATTTTATTTATTTATTTATTTTTTTGCATCGGGTTCCCTTGTACTAGGATTACAGGCATACACCACCATGCTCAATTTATGTTATGTTGAAAAACTGAACCCAGGCCTTGTACTTGCTGGGCAAGTGCTTTAACCACAGAGCTATGCCCCCAGCTCCAGCATCTTCCTCTGTTAAAACATATTGCTGTCGGGGTTTTTTTGTTTTGTTTTTTTTGATACAAGGTCTCAAATCCTCCTGCCTCAGCCTCTCAAGTGTTAGGCTTACAGGCGTGTGCCGCCATACGCTGTATACGTGGTACTGGGAAATCAAATCCTGGGCCTTATACATGCTAGGCAAGATCTCTGACCACTGAGTTATGCCCCCAGCTTTCCTCTTTTTTTTTTAACTGGGGATTGAGCAAGTGGGCAAGGCCATGCTCGAGCTGAAGGTTCAGGCTTCTTCTGACCTGTCTGAGGTTGTGGTCTGTGGCTCCTGTTTACACAAGCTGTGGACCAAGTGGATGCTCTAGTCCTTGGATGAATGGCAGTGCCAGCAGCAGGAGCAAGGGATGCACAAACTTGAGGAAGCCATAAACACCGTCCAGCTAGACCCTGAGGGAAGTCTGGTGTACAGCCAATGTGACTGGAGCCAGGATGTAGGCTAGGTTGTGGCCAGAGTTGGAATGGTCTAAACTACTTTGGTCTCTACAGCCAAAGGAGTTAAGAGATATTTTGTGGTCTCTGCTCTGTTTTGAGTCTTTGACATAAATCTATTTCCCAGGTTGCTAACTCCAGAATAAAAATTTAGGGGTTGTAAACACAGGCCCTGAGTTTGATTCCCTAGCATCACATAAAGCCCAGTGTGGTGGCTCATGCCTATAATCCCAGCACTCAGGAGGCTAAGGCAGGGGGATTGCCATGAGTCGTAGCCCAGCCTAGGCTACAGAGTGAGACCCTGTCTCCAAAAAGAAAAAGAAAAAAATACATAAAACTAAATGGAGGTGCGTATTAGCAAGAGAAGTTCAAGTTACAATTTAGAAGGGAGCCAGACTACAAAGTGAGTTCAGGACCAGTGAGACCCTGTGCCAAAAAGGGGATGTGGGAGGCTGGAGGAATTAGTTCAGCAGTTGCCTAGCAAGTGCCATAAAAGCACAAGTACTTGAGTTTAATTCCCCAGTGCCACATAAGCTGTACTCCTGTAATCCTAGCACTCTAGAGGCTGAGGCAGGCAGATTGTCCTAAATCCACGGCAAGTCTGGGTTACATAGTGACTTCAGAACCAGCCTGAACTACATAATGAGACCCTGTCTCAAAAAAAAAAAAAAATTGGAGGGTCTTTCCAGCTGTTAGACTGTAAGACCTCAATATAAGCTAGTATGTGTACTGATTAGAAAAATCTTCCCTTGGTAGGTTCTGTCCCTTGGGTTTAGGGAAGAGGCCTTTTCTGGAGACAGGGCTTGTAAAGGCTGTCCCCAGGGCCACTGCAACTCCCTAAATGAGAAGTCTCCAGATCGGATCCTCTGCAAGCCCATGGAGGCTCAAAGCCATGGGAACCAAGATCTGTGCAGGATCCACCTCTGGTTTCTAAGCAAATGCCAGAGAAATCAGAGAGGGGAAGAAGTCTCCTTAGAAATATAGGTGCTAAACAGCTGATCAAAGCAGTGATCTCTCTCCCACCAGAGGCTAAAACTTCTTCCTCTAGAGCATGGCGTCATCCTCCCTGGCCTAGCCCAGCCCTGGACTTTTCTCAGCCTTTTTCCCAACACCAGCCTCCATTCCTCTTCCCTTGGCTGAGACCTCAGCAGCTGTGGGGAACAGGTGAGGGGCAAGGCACTGACTCCAGAGACTACTCTGAATGCATTAAATGCCACAGAATTGTACGCCTTACAGCCTTACAATGTGTAATTGTATGTGATGTGAATTTTATTTTTTCTTTTTTGCAAGGTGTTGAGAAGGCAATTTACTGGGAAAAAATATAGAAGGGGGTTGGAAGGTGGATAAAGCTTCCATTGGCCAGAAGGAAACATGGAAAGGTGGGGAGCACTCCTTTAATTTAAAAAAAATAATACGATAAAAATGAAACACCTTTGGAGCGGGGAGAGGAGTTGGGCCTGGCTCTGTGGCTTTGAGAGTCAGGGCTTCTAGCAGGGAGGTAATGGACGACAATAGGAAAGCCAAGCCTGGGCCTCCTCCCTCCTTCTCCAGGACCAGATGGGAACTGGGGCTCGGAGAAAGGCCCAACTGGGGCGGCGCCGGGATTAGGACAGAGGAGAAGCACTCAGTGAATGCGAGAAGCCGTCAGCTCATTTGCATCATAAATGATTGGCTTTCCTTGCTCGTCCCTCATTAGGACACAATGGACAGTTGTTTGCTGGCGCAGCAGATCATTTACCAAGGGAGAGAGGAGACAGAGCACGAGTGACGGATGGGCCACAGTGTTGGGGGCCAGGCAGCCGCCTCTCCTCTTCTGTGCTCCCCGGGCCACTGGGACTCTTGTCCTAATACAGTAAGAGGGGACCTTGGAGAGCAAACCAACCTTCTCATTTCTTTTTTCCCTTTTCTTTCTTTTCATGGTACTTGGGACTGAACTCAGGGTCTTCGCACTGAGTTGCATCCCTAGCCCTTTCTATTTTTTATTTAGAGACGGAATTTTGCTTAGTTGCTCAGGCTGGCCTCAAACTTAAGAACTTCCTGCCTTAGCATCCCAAAGTGTGGGGCTACCGGCAGGTATGTGCCACAAACCCAGCATAAACCCCCTTGTTTGACAGAGCAGAAGACTGAGATACTGTGAGAGGAAGCAGTGAAATTGTAGGCAGTTAGGGATACAGGGTCCCCCAGAAACAGAATTCACTGGAAGGCAGGATTATAAAAAAGGCAGTTGGCTATAACTCCTGGAGGCCTGTAGTTGACCACTGTCTAGAACTTAGTTAAAAGACAATAGAGAGAAAGGTCTCTAAGGGGAAGTAGTTAAGGGTGAGCTGAGGTAGTTAAGGGTTTAGCAGAGGTTTAAGGATGGAGAACCTAGCAACCAGCCCTAGCAACCAAGCTGCTTAGCATAAGATAGCCCCTGACCCAGCTACACAATAAAAGCCCCTAGACAGTTAGCTGTTGGGTAAACTCACCTTTCCGGGTCCCCTAACAAGCTTTACCCTGTCTTTCTTTCCCATTTTGTAAGTTGCCCAGTAAAGCCTTTCCTTCACAATCTCCCTTCTGTCTTCACAACTTACTCAAGCCTGTAGAGACACAAACTCAGTGCGGAGGCCTGTCAGAATTGGAGCCTGACCCCGCAAGGACTAATAGCACCAAGAGAAAATGTCAGATTTAAAGTCAAACAAGCAAGTTCATGGCAGTATTGAGGCTTTTGAAATCTAGATTCAGGCTAGAGGAATAGCACAGTAGTTAGAACACTTGCCCGAAAGCGTAAGGCATTGAATTCAGTTACCCAGCATCACATTAACCGACTGTGGTGGCACATACCTGTAATTTCAGTACTTAAGGAGTCTGAGGCAAGAGGATTGCCATGAGTTCGAGACCAGCCTGGGCTACATAGTGAGATTAGGACTAGGGCCAACCAGGACTATGAAGTGAGATCCTGTCATTCATTCATATATATACTTGATTCTAGATGGTCCTTCCAGGCTCACGTTGCTGCCTGTCGTACCTTCTCCCATTCAGGTCTGTTCTGGGCCTTGCTTTCTACCACCCTCTCTCCAGTGTCTATCTAATCTTCTCTTTCTGTTTCTGCCCCTCCCTCTATATCTTTTCTGGGGAGCCTGAATAGTTATTAGACTTTTTATTTCCCAGAGTACAGGGGATACTTTATTTTGGAACTAAGGTCAGGGCAGGTAAAAGCTTCTGCTAACCAGAAAGAGACCCTGGAAGGGGTTGTCCCTAAAGTTCTAATTAATCTCTGCAAGTACCAAGAGTGGGTGGGTCTGGCAGGAAAGGCAGTAACTTGGAAACTGTCTGTTTCAGGGGTAGGTGAGGAGAGAACAAATATATACTAAGGCCTATTATAAATCAGACAGGCACAGCCACATGACAAATTATTTTATTCTTTCAATCTCTCTTTTTTTGAGACAGGGTCTTGCTCCGCAATCCAAGCTTGCTACCTAGCCCAAACAAGCCTTGAACTTGCAGCAATCCTCCTGCCTCAGCCTCTGGGGTGCTGGGATTACAGGCATGAGCCACCATACCAGGCTTAAGTGGTACTAGAGAATAGAAACCTTGACCTTGTATTTGCAAGACAAACAATTTAACTGCTGATTTACATTCCTAGCTCCTATTCCTTCAATTTTGCCAGCTACTCTTAGAGGCAAAAAATGAACTCAGTGGTTGAGTAACTTTTACAAACTAACCCCACTGGCAAATGACAGCTGTCTGCTTTAAAAACCTCCCTTCTATCCCACACTCCATGGTCTAGTACAGGATAAGGGGCCTGTTGGTTAAAGAGGCCACTGCCTTGCTGTTCTCCTGAAGGCAACAACTGCCTTCCCCAAGGACCCTTTCCTACACTGACTTCCACCTTCTGGGCCCCTTCAGGGGAGTGAGCTTTCCAAGTGTAAGCTTTCACCTTGGGGAGGAAGGGAAGGCAACAGTCAGACAGAGAGAAACCCGACAAACCCAGCCCTGCCAACCCTCCCCCCCCACCATCTGCCCCTCCTCCTTGTAGGTCAAGGCTGCCAGTGCCTGAGTCGGCTTCATTATGCTCTGGGGGAGGGGAGAGTCAGGGTGAGTGGGTATCTGTGTGCATGAACATAAGGCCTCTGGGTTCATTCTGACACTGAATGAAAAACTCACCAATTATTCGTCCAATCTCATTAATATGCAGACAGACATCTGTTATTTGGGAGTCAACAGCAGAGGCATTTTCTGGGGGGAGGGGCACTGATGTACGTGCCTCTCTGGTCTTTGGCTAGAGGGAACCACTGCCTGGAGTCACTGCACTCACCCCTATGGGCCCGTGCCTCTCCCCAACTTCTTGCCTTGGGCCTTGAGGAAAGCTGGAAGGGATGAGTAGAGATGGAGGCTATCCACTAGAACTATCTAAGCAGGAAAAGAGCTGAAATTGCAGAGAAAAGTACTCTAACAAAAAGCTGAACCTCTTTCCAAGAAAGAGAGTGTAGTCGTGAGAGAGAATAATACCAGTGCTACCAGCAAGGGTCCTGGTATCCACTGGAAGTCAAAGACATGACTTAGGGCTAGGGGCAGAGTCAGTGGTTAAAGTACTACCTAGTAAGCTTAAGACCTTGGATTCAATATCTGGCACAGGGTCTAACACAGATGAATTTTTCAGCACATAAACAGGGCATGGTGGCTCACATTTGTAATCCCAGCACTGGGTAGGCTGAGGCAGGAGGATTGCTGTGAGCAGGAAGGCCAGTCTGGGCTTTATAGCGAGAAAAAAATAAAGACAGGATAAGGAGCCAGGCCTGGTAGTACAGACCTATACTCTGGGAACCTGAAGTAGCCTCCCAGTGGCCAGGTGGCCTCCCAGTGGCCAAGTGGCCTTAAGCCCAGTCTGGGCAATTTGGTGACATATGAGACCTTAAAAATCAAGACTAAAAAGAGCTGGGATGTAGCTCAGCAGTTAAAGTGTTTCCTTAGCAAGAATAAGGCCTCAAGTTCAATTCCCCAGCACCACATAAACTGGGCATGGCAGCACACACCTGTAATCCTAGCACTGGAAGGTTGAGGCAAGAGGACTGCCATGGGTTTGATGCCAGCCTGGGCTGCATAATGAGTTCAGGATCAGCCTGGGCTACAGAGCAAGACCATCACTAAATAAATAAGTAAAAAAATGAAAAATGTTTGTGCTTTTTAATAAAAGTTTAATGTGTAATAAAAATAAATTAGGAGGGACTGGAGGAATAGCACGGCAGTTAAAGTGCTTGCCTAGTAAGTGTGAGGTCCTGAGTTTGGTTCTCCAATACTGCATAAACTGAGCATGATGGTGCATCCCTGTAATCCCAGCACTCAGGAGGCTGAGGCAGGCTTGCCATTAGTCCATGGCCAGCCTGGGCTACATAGTGAATTTGGACCATGCTGGACTATAGAGTGAGACCCTGTCCCCCCAGAATGGTAAATAAATAAATAAATATTAAAAAGGGATACTCAGTGTCACAACAAAAAATTCAGGAACTGATTCCCCTAGCTCATAGGAAGAGTTTGGTGTTGCTAGTGTGGGTTACTATTTTTTTGGGGGGGGGGGGGGGGAGGCGGGGGAAGGACAGGGTCTCACTCCATAGCCCAGGCTGGTCCTGAACTCACTGTAGCTCAGGCTGGCTGTGACTCAGGAATCCTCCTGTCTCAACCTCCAGAGTGCTGGGATTACAAACGTGTGCCACCACACCTGGTTTTAGATGGTGCTGGGGCCTTAACTGCTGTGCCATTCCTCCAGCCACCTAATGTGGATTACTATCACAACATGGAGTCCTTACCCAGAATGCTGCAGAAAAAGCAGTGACAGAAGCTCAGAAAATTTTTCCAGCTCCAAGGATAGGTATGGGGAGCAAGACACAGCCTCCTCTCCATCCATCTTCCTCCAGCTCTTTTCTTTCTTCGTCTTTTGTTTGTTTGTTTGTTTTTTGAGACAGGGTCTCACTCTGTAGCCCAGGCTGGTCCTGAACTCACTATGGAGCCCAGGCTGGCCTTGGACTCACAGCAATCCTCCTGTCTCAGCCTCCCAAGTGCTGGATCACAGGTGTGCGCCACCATGCCTGGTGTATGTGATGCTGGGGAATCATACCCAAGTATATAGTGCTAAACTTATTGCTTGCTAGGCAAATGCTTTAACTGCTGAGCTATTCCTCCAGCTCCCTCTTTTTCTTTTTTCTTTTTTTTTTTTTTTTTCCTGTGACAGGGTCTCACTCTGTACTCCAAGCTGGTCCTGAGCTTACTAATTCACTGTGTAGCCCAGACTGGCCTCAGACTCACAGCAGTCCTCCTGTTTTAGCCTCCCTAGTGCTGGAATTGCAGGCATGTGCCACCATACCCAGCTTGCTCACGTGCTTTTTCTGGTGGTACTGAATATTGAACCTAGGGCCTTTGTACTAAGCTATGTCTCCAACCCCCTTTCCCCCCCTCTACCCACCACCCCCCCTTTTTTGAGTCAGGGTCTCACTTTGTAACATGCTAATCCTGAATTCACTGTGTAGCCCAGGCTGGCCTCAAACGATGCAACTATTTTAATGGCTGATCTTTGCACCTAGTACCCACCCCATCCCTTTTTTTGAAGGTAGGATCTCATTAAATGACTAAATTACCCAGGCTGGACTCAAGCTTGCAATTCTCCTGCCTCAGCTTCCCAGAGTGCTGAGATTAAAGCCACCAGACCTGTTTGGGTCCCTTCAGTCTTAAAGTCCAGTACCAAAACCTTCAAGAGGCCTTTCCTAGGCCAGCCTGGGCTACATAATGAGTTCAGGACCAGCCTGGGCTACAAAGTGAGACCCTGTCTCAAAAACAAAACAACACACACACACACACACACACACACACACACACACACAAAACAGAACAACAGCGAAAAAGAAGCCTGTCCTTATTCCCTCAGGCCCAGCTCAGATGCACTTCAGTACATAGTTATCTTGGTTATAAAAGATGTCATCAGCTCAGGCTCTGTCAAAGGGTCAAACAGCTTTTTTTCTGCTCTGTGAAACTTCTTCCTGGATACAATGAGGCAGATGGCAGTGAGTCAGCCTTTTCTTTCTTTTTTCCTTTTTTTTTTTTTCTCTTGAGTCCAAGTGTCACTTATAATGTCCAGGCTGGTCCTGAATTTACTAAATCACTCAGGCTGGCTTTGAATTCAAGGCAATCCTCTCGCCTTTGAGTGCTGGGATTACAGGCCTATGCCACCACACCCAGTTTATGTGGTGCTGAGGAATCAAACGCAGGCCCTTGCTTTAGCTAGGCAAGCATTGTAACCGCGGAGCTATGCCCCCAGCCCACCAGCCCCTTTTCTTGGTGTGAAAACTGAGATTTGGACCAGTACTGAGCCTTGCCAAGGACTCCATAATGAGGACCTAGGCCCTCAGGATTTTGCCTTCAAACCTCAGATTCCATCCATGGCTGACCCTCCTGGGAAGGCTGGA
Organism: Ctenodactylus gundi; assembly: GCA_004027205.1. NCBI lineage: Eukaryota > Metazoa > Chordata > Mammalia > Rodentia > Ctenodactylidae > Ctenodactylus > Ctenodactylus gundi. The sequence goes on along the minus strand of PVKB01002512.1, from coordinate 134,553 downwards.
GTAACCAATGGGGGCAACCCTCCATCAGCTGAAGTGTTTAAGGAGTTAGCCATCTCTCTCCCTCTTCCCCTCTCCTTCTCCCCTCTCTCTACAGGCTGATTGCTGAGGTTGAGAAACATTGGCAATAGCATAGCTTGATTAGTTGTTTATTTCATTAAATGATTAACGAGGCTACATTGTTTCCCAAATGGGTATCTAATTTGTGGGGGAAACAGCTGCAGAAGAAGCTGGGTCTGACTCCTGCATCTGGGGTTGGGTGGATGTGAGACTGTCCCTTATCCTACTCCCCCAGCCCCTAACCCCCAGCCTGCAGGGGTCTTTGAAGATCTAGGAACAGCCCCATTCCCTACTACCCATGGGTTTCCTCAGCCCAGTGGTGTGTCTAGCAACTCAGTCCTACAGAGGGGATCAAAATCCATTCCTGGAGGTATCAGAAATGCATTAAACTTTTGGGGGAGTTTCCTCCAGTTGATTTATTTTCTTAATTATGTTTGCTTTAGGCAGATATTGAAATGTGTTTGCATTCCCTGAGCACAAATGGCAGAGGAGGGGGTAGGGAGAAGAGGGTGCAAGCAAACACTCTACTGTCTGGCTGCTGGAGGCTTGAGCATGTTTATACTAAGTAGTTCAAAGCCGAGAAGCCAGCTGTGGTGGTGTACACCTGTAATCCCAACACTTTGAGAGGCTGAGGCAGGCGGATCTCAAGTTTGAACCCAGCCTGCGTAATCCTAGATAATTATTTGTATTTATTTATTTGGTACTAGAAATCTAGCTCAGGGCCTTCACAAAGCTACAGCCCCAGCTCATTTTTTAGTTTTCATTTTGAGACAGGGTCTCAGTGCCTAGGAGGGGCCCAAGCTTCCAATCTTCCTGCTGAAACCTCACAGAATACTGGGATTACAAAACCTGGGCTACTGGGCCTGGAAATTCTAGGTAATTTAAATTTACAGATAATCTGTCTCAAAATAAATGAAAAATGGGTTTGGGAGAATAGCTCTGAGGTTAGAGCATTTGTCCAGAAAGCACAAGCTTATGAACCTAGCACCACATAAAAATTTAGCTGGTTTTGGCAGTACATGCTTGTGATTCCAATATTTATTTAATTTTGATCCCAATATTTGAGAGGCTGAGGCAGGAGGATTCCCATGAGTTTGAGGCCTGCCTGGGCCACACAGTAAGTTCAGGACCAGCCTGGACTACAGAGCAACACCCTGTCTCACCGCCACCCACCCCCCAAAAAATACTAGAGATGTAACTTGGTGTGAAGGCCCTGGGTTCAAGCCCCAGGAGAAAGGGGGGGGGGGGCGGTAATCACTGACCAAACTAAAAAGTCAGTTTTTATGGTGGGTCACTGTGGGGAAAGATCAGTCCTCTGGAATAGACAGGGACCCACATGGTTACGTCTAAGACTCCCAGCCCTCTCCATTATACTCAAGCCCAGGACCTGGAGTCCTAAGAAGGGTCCAAGAGCCAGCCTCTAACCAGATCTCAGGCAAGAGTATGCGATGTCTGGTGCCCTTGAAGTTTCCCTAGAATCCTTGAGACTTAGTGAGATGGATTAGAACAGGAGTCCCATAGGAGGGGGCGTGGTAGCAGTGTCCATTGGGACAGGCATTGGGTATGGATTTTCTTTCCAACTGGGTCTGGCACAGGGCAAGGAGCAGCTATTTTAAATGACACATCTCAGAGCCAAAGCCCCACCTCCTCACCATCTCGTTCAAATAACGTTTTGTCCATGAAACTAATCACTATCTGCTTGGAGTCACAGGTGGCTCCTTACGGCCTCAGAAAAAAGTCCTACTTGTCTCAGGGGCCCTGAAGTAGCCTCAGTGGACATTCCCAGCCTTTTCTCAGCCTTTCCTGCCATGGGAGCCCCACCAGGCTGAGCTCATTCTCATCCCTATGTGTTTGCACCTGCTGTACCCTCTGCCCCTAGTGTTTTTCCCAACCTTTCCTTGCCCGGCAAACTCTTTAGCCCTCAGGACCTGGCTTCCCCAGGAGCCTACATGTGTACAAACATCTCTCATTGAAGACACCCTCTACCTGTGTCTCTCTATTCCCTGCTAGGTGGCTCTAAGACTGAAGCTTAGAAGCTCAAAGACTGGTTAGTCCTTTTTGCCTCCCAAGTCAGTGTGTGGCACACAGCTGGTGAGAACATATTTGTTGACAGCACCAAGGAGGCATGGGCCATGTAGGATGGGATCCCAGCAGATGGGAAGGGAAAGTCTGTTCCTATCAGCTTGTTTGGGAGAACTGCTGGCCATAGGGCTGGGGGAGGGGAGGGCCAGGGATGGTTCCTGGGGGAGAATGTCACCAAAAAGAGGCCAGTGGGAGTGAAGCCAGAGAGGGAATACAGGACAATCTGAAACCAGACTCCCAAGGAAACAGACAGGCACTGTCCTTCTTGACAATAAATGCCCTGGCCAGCCCCTCCACCAGCTTTCCTTCTCTAGAGGATGGGTTGGGGTGGCCCTAGATTCACAGCTGGTCTCCCTCAAAATCATCAAGGAGCTCAAGACAAAAAGGACAGTCTCTTTTTGTGCCTCTGGAAAGACCCTAGAATCCAAATGAGCCCTCGGGAAACTTCAGTCCCTACAGTCACCTTCAGTGATCTGGAAGTTTTCAATGCTCTCTGTACCCCCTATTCCCGAGTACCAGCAGGCTCCAAGCCAGAGGCAAAGATGGTGAGCAAGGACATGTGCCCCTTCAGCAGGTCCCCTCCCATGTTACTGGGGGTTCCCCTGTGTGGAGAAATACGCAGCAATTGCGATCAGTCCACTTCAAGCCCCCCTTAATGGTATGAGGATTGTCTGCCTCTAGCTGGAATGAAGAGTCCCAAGATACCTCATCCCCCCACCTCTGGCTCCTAAAACGACACTTCTGATCCAACTTGTGGCATTTTCTGCTGCTCCATCTGTGAGCATGGACAGGAAAAGTCCCCGCTGAGGACTAACTTCCCCTCCTGCTGCTACAGATTGGTAGATTGGTTTTTGAAAAAGCAACAACACTAAAGCCACAGCCGTTTTCCATGGACATGGGCTTTATTTGGGGACTGTTAGGAGAAGGGAAGGAAAAGGCTAGGACTGGTTGGTTGGTGCAGTGAGGAGCATCTCCTTGCTTTAAAATTTAGTGCATGTTGCCTGGAGGTTAGAGTGTGTTAGAACAGCTGTAGAAGTGAGAGGAGAGGAAAAGAGTCACAGAACAGATACTTTTTTTGGGGAAGGAAGCCAGAGCTAGGGTATGGAGACTAGGGGTGGGGAGGGTAGGTACCTTTCAGAAGACTGATTAGAGTCACTGTTTGATGCCAGCTTCCCTAACGCCCACCTGCCCCATTCCAGTTCATGCCCCAGGTGCCCACCCTGTTAGCTCTCTCAGCTTCCAGCAAAGAGAAAGGGGTGGGTGAGGATGTGGGGGAATGGCAATACCCTTCCGCCCTCCAGTCTCCCTGGCCAGGAAAATTGTTGGCTGTGCCTGCCCTGACCTCCCAGCCAGAGTCAGGAAGTCAGGAAGCCCACATGCAGGCACAAATGTGCCTCTCAATACCCTCCGCACACCATGCCTCCCCTCTGCAGTCCCTCACATGAGGTTGCAGCTCTTGGCTCGATCTTTGTGTATCTCGCCCTCGTTCCCTCTGTCTGGCCGTCCTGACAGCTGAGTGGATCGTTGTAGCCCCCGGCGTGAGTCAGTACGGCGCAGCTGCCTCGGTCCACGGCCAAGGGAGGCCACTGTGGCTACGTGGAAAACATCCCTGACGCTGCGTTCAGAAGACCGGGAGGAGCACTCAACGTAGGACACAGCCCCCACCTGCTTGGCCAGCACAGTGCCCTGGAAAAGAAGTACATCAAAGAAAGTTATAGAGCTTAACTGCAGCTCAGCAAGAGGCATGGAAAATACGGGTTTGGGGAGAGTCAAGGGATCAGGTCAGAGGCCAGAGCAAAAGGATGAGCCAGGTAGGTTCTCTGTTTTGTTTATTTTGAGACAGGGTCTTGCTAAGACAGGGTCTAGCCAAGACTGACCTTTAACTCACAGCAGTCCTGCCTCAGGTTCCAGTGTGCTGGGATTATAGGTGTGCACCACCATACCTGGTTTATGTGGCGCTGGGGAACCAAACCCAGGGCCTTGCACTTCCTTAGCAAGCACTCTAACTGCTGTGCTGTTCCTTCAGGACTGCCCCCCATCCCTTTTTTAGACAGGATCTTGCTCAGGGTTGATCTTGAACTCACTGTGTAGCCCAGGCTCGCCTTGGACTCATGGCAATCCTCCCAAGTGCTGGGATTTATAGGTGTGCGTCACCATGCTCAGCTTTTATGTGGTGCTGGGGAATCGAACTCAGAGTCTTGAGTTTGCTAGGCAAGCACTTTAACCGCTATGCACCCCCCCCCCCTCCTTTTTTGAGACAGGGTCTGTAGTCCAGGTTGAACCTGAGCTAACTAACTATGTAGCCCAGGATGGCCTTGAACTCAGGCAATCCTCCTGCCTCAGTCTTCTACATGTGTGCTAAAATTAAAGGCATGAGCCACCATGTACAATTTATACGGTGCTAGAGAATCAAACCCAGGACTTTGAACTTGCTGGGCAAGCACACCAACTACTGAACTATGCCCCAAGATCCCGCCTCTTCCCCACATCTGCTTTTTTGTTTTTTGTTTTTTGTTTTGTTTTGTTTGGGTTTTTTTGAGGGGTACTGGGAAGGGAGCCCAGGACCTTTACTCTGAGCTACATTCCCCAGCCTTTTTTTATTTTCAAGACAGGGTCTCACTAAGCCACAGAGTTGCCCAGACTGGGCTCTATCTTGAGATCCTGAGCCTCAGCCTCTCAGAGTGCTAGGATTACAGGTCTGTGTACTAGCTGGGCAGTTTTCAAGCCAGAGATGAGAGGGCAGAGGTGAGAGGTCTAGGCTGGGATTAGGTCAGAGGTCAAGGGTCCCACCTGCTCATGTGTCACAGGAATAAGCCTTTGTTTGGAAAGCTCCCTCAGTGTGGCCAGGTCTGTCCGCATGTCCAGTTTACAGCCAACCAGCACAACCTTGGCATTGGGGCAAAACTCTTGAGTTTCCCCCTGCCACTATTTGGGGAAAGAAAAAAAGTAAGAGTTATGGAGGGGTAGAGAAAGGCACAGGGAGAACCTCTGTTCCATACCAGGAGGAGGAGGAGGAGGAGGCCCTTCCTTTCTCAACATGCAAAACACAAGCATTCCTTGGGTTCTCCCATGTGAGGAAGGATGCGACGCAGGAATGGTGGGCTTGGATTGAGAGCAGGACGGGATATGTCACAGAAGAGGAAGGAGAAGAGGTCTTCAGTGTGTGGGGCCCTGCTGTACTTTCAGTGGCCAGCTCCAAACCTTGCATTTTCTACTCCCGGTTCCCATACTGTCTCCTGGAAAGAGACCAGCCCCACCTTCCCAAGCATGGGAACAGGGGCTACCCTACAGGACTTCCCTCCTTTCACCAAAGGCTTTTCTCATGGAAATAGAGGAGAGAAGGTCACAGAGTTTTCCAGAGTTCCACTTCAGCATTCCCATCCCCTCCATCTGGGCTCCCACACCAAGGAGGGGGAGTAGATAGTAGTGTTCCTTATTACTCCTCCCTCCTCCTATCCTTCAGAGGTTGTGCCAGGTTCTCAGGACTGATTTCAGGACAGGGCAGGGTGAGAGAAATGGAGAGGTACAGTGGGGAGGAATGAGAGCTTCACCCAAGGCCCAGATGATGGCCATGCCCCAGCCATCACTCCTTCCTCCTGGCTCATACTGTGCCAGAACCATGCTGTACAGACCCTTCAGTCTAGCTGCCCTGCTCCCCCAGGCTCCCACCTTCTTGAGGACATTGTCCAGTGTTTCTGGCCGGCTAATGTCAAAACAGATGAGCACAGCATCGGAATCAGGATAGGCCAGAGGCCGGACGTTATCATAATAAGAAGAACCTGAGGGAAGACAAGGAGTAAGGGGACAGAAAAGGGGCCTGAGTGGGTGAGGGGCCTTGAAGAAAATGGGAAATCATAGAATCTTGGTCAAGGGGTGCTGGGAGCAGAGAATAGAAAAGAGAAGTCATTAATACTCTTCACAGTGTCTGAGTTTTGCCAAGGGGGAACAGATCCAGGGGAGGTGAGATAGTGGGAAACAACGCTGCTTCCCTAGAGGTTTCTCTAAAAGTAACAATTCTTAAATCTTTTTAGGCATGGAGGCAGTAGTGCTAGAGATGGAACCAGGAATTTTGCACATGAAAGGCAAATGCTCTCCTCACTAAGCTGAAACCCTTAGCTTCTCCTTGAGTTTTATCATTTATTTATTTATTTTGCAGTACTGAGGATTGAAACCAGGGCCTTCACATTGAGCTACAGTCCCAGCCTTTTTAATTTAATTTATTTTTTTTTTTTTGAGAGAGAGCGTCTCATGCTGTAGTCTATGCTGAACTCATTATGTAGCCCAGACTGGTCTAGAACTCACCCTGCCTCAGCCTCCAACTGCTGGGATTACAGGCATGAGCCACCACACCCAGCTTATGTGGTGCTGGGGAATCAAGCCCAGGCCTTGATCTTGCTAGACAAGGGCTTTAAACTGCTGAGCTATTCCTGCAGCTCCCCAGCCTTTTTTTTTTTTTTTTTTTTTTTTTTTTTTTTTTTTTTTTTACTTTTTATTTTCAGACAGGGTCTTGCTAAGTCACTAATTTGCCCAGGCTGGGCTTAAAATTGGGATCCTCCTGCCTCAGCATCCCCAGCTGCTGGGATTACAGGTGTGTACCACTGCCCCACTTGAGTTCTGGACACTTTTGAGAAGCTCGGGAATTATATCAACAGTGTCACAGAATTTTGCCTGTACTGTCAGGGCTTTGATAAATACCTTCTAAAGTTCTCCGGAGAACTGTGTAAAAAATAAAAACTCTCTTTTTAGGCGGGGGGTGGAGTTTGAGGAACAGGGCTAGGAAAAGAGCTCTCTCATCTTTTTGGGACTTGATCTCAGATTTCTCTAGTTCATTGCCCAAAGGAGAAAGACTAGACTCAACTCCTCAGTCGTGTTCCACTTACCTGAGAAAGTTAAGATACTAGGCAGAGTTTCAGTCAGGTTTAGCAAGTTCTGCCTCAGTTTCTCTAGCATTGAACAAAAAATGTATTTTCCTTTCTCTTAGAATTGGACGGATGGGGTGGGCTCACCTGGAATCTAAGGGTCTAGCCAAAGGAGAGGTCAGGAAGGAGGGCCTTGGAAGTCAGGGTGACCCGAGGGACTTGGCTACCTGAAGTATCCCACATGTTGAGCTCAATGCGGCGCTTGTCGATCTCAAAGCTCGCAGTGTAGTTCTCAAAAACGGTGGGGACATAACTCTGCAGGCACAGATGAGTCAAGATGAGATCCTCTCTCTTGTCCTCACCTCAAGCAAATGCCCTTTAAAACCTCCCACACCCAGCCCAGCGACTCCCTGGACAGAAGTTGGTCTGGGTCTGGGTAACAGGGTAATCCCAGGAGCTGCCGCCTCGCGGAATCCCTGCTAGGCTCCCCGATTCCCTCTGGGTCCCTTCAGTCCCTAGATGTTCCCCTCATATGCCCAGAACCTCAGACATTTCCCCAGCGCACCCTCTCGAATCCTCTGGTTCTCCTAGTCCTCATCCATCTCACCGTGCTCCCTAATTCCTTCCACCCCAACCCTCTGCAGTGCTCTTAGGGAGCCCCAACGCTTCCTCCCCTTTCTTTCAGCTCCTCTCCTTCGTCCGCGGTTACCCTGGTATCCGTTTCCCTCCGTCCCCTGGGCCTACTGTCACTCACCCCCGGCGGCCTTACAGCCCCCCTCCCAAGACACGGGTTCCTTACCCCGGGGTAGGCGTCCTTGGCGAACACCTGCAGCAGCGCCGTCTTGCCGCACTCCGCGTCCCCCACCACCACGATCTTGCAGCGGCCGCTCTGCCCCTCCATGGCCCCGGCTACGCGCCGGCCCCCCACGCCGTCCCCCTCCCGGGCCCTGCCGTCGCCTCTGCCTCCGCCTCCCCCGCCGCGGCAGCTGCAGCCGCTCGGGCGGCCGACACCGGCATCTCGCGGGCCCGCGCCGAGCCCCCGCCGGGGTTTGCGGCCCCCCTCCGCCCCGCCCCCAGCTCGGGGGCCGCGCCCCCTGCCCCGCCCCCATCCGCACCGCTGAGGGGCGGGGCCCGGAGGATGGGGCGGGGCCTGGGGAACCCGGGAGCGGAGATGGTTTCTGGAGCATGGGGTGATCTAAGCCGCCTTCCGACTTGCAGCCCTCTGAGACCTCCTAAGTCACTTCCCCGGGGATGGGCGCGGGGCAGGGTTAGGGCGAAGTTCAGAGGGACGAGGCGTTAGTGGCTCGCAAGCGAGGCCTGGGCCTTCGGCGTGCCCATGCGTGCAACGCAGGTGTACTAGTGAGACACACATGCGGTGGCAGCCATCCATCCACTTCCTGAATACAGGGGGCGCGAGATGGCAGGGGAAGGTGGGAGTCTCGGTTTTGTGTCCCTCCTCTGCTCTACTGTTCCAGCGCAGGGTCTTGGGGAAAATGGTAGTATAGAATCCAACACTCGCACCCTGCGATGGTGACATCATAGCTTTCCGTCCCCATGGCGACAAGTGGCGGTGAGGGGGTGGGGGGACCGGGCAGGCAGGGGTGTCTGGGGCTGTGGTGACTTCACGGCGGTCCTGGACTAGCAGAGAAACGTGGACAGAGTTCCTCCACCAAACGCTGTGGAAAGTTTTGAGGGAGCTGCGTCCTCTGGTGGATGCTTGCGGAGAAAGAAGGGGAAGAAGGGAAACAGCTAGCTACCAGAGTGATAGCCCTCTGGAGCCAGAGCCAAGCCCAAAGGTCAATCCCGGCTTGACTCAGATTCTAACAATGATCAAACCACTGTTTTGCATTTCCCCGGCATCTTTACCTTTTAAAGTATTATCTTAGCCAGGCGTGCTGTAATCCAGCACTCTGGAGACTGACGTAGGAAGGCCGTAAATTTGAGCCCGGTCAAGGCAAGTTGAGCGATTTAACGAGGCCATGTCTCAAAAATAAATAGAAAGGGGGTCTGGGGGAGTGGCTGGGGGTAAAGCGTTTGCCTAACAAGCATAAGGCCATGGGTTCAAAATTCCCCAGCACCTGCACTCGGAAGGTTGAGGCAGGATTGCCTTGAGTTCAAGGCCAGCCTAGGCTACATAGTGAGTTCAGGACTAGACCGGACTATAGATAGAAGAAAGAAAAACAGAAAAAGCCTAGCGATGTAGCTCAGTGCAGAGGCTCTTGGCTCAATGCCAGTATGGGGAAGGATCCTGTTTCCTCACATTGAGGATTCAGGGGAACCAGTATCCGAGGATACACCGTTTAATATTATCTTGTTCTATTAACCTTGTAAAGATAACTAAAACATCAGCATTATCGTCATTTTACAGAAGGAAAATGAGACACAGAACGTTAACAAAGTCAGCTTGGTTGGTTTGTTTCTTTTTGTGATGTTAGAAATTTAACCCAGAGGCTCAGACATGCTAGGAAAGTGCTCTACGACTAAACCACATTTCCAGCACTCTTAAATTTATTCTAGGGGCTGGAGAAATGGCTCAGAGGTTCCTAGCAAGCGCCTAGCCAAGCGCTAAGTACCCAAGTTCGATTCCCCAGCATCACAAAAACCAGGCGTGATGTCACACACCTGTAATCCCAGCACTCTGAGAGCCTGAGGCAGGAGCATGGCTGAGAGTCCAAGGCCAGCCTGGGTCACATAGTGAGTTTAGGACTAGCCCTGGGCTATAGAGAGAGACCCTGTCTCAAAAAAATTTTTTTTTAATTCTGAGACAGGCTCTCTCTAAATTGCCCAAGCTGCCTTCAGATTTGCGATCCTTTTACTTCAGGCTCCCGGCACCGGTCTAAAATCAGGAAGTTCTATTTATTTATTTAAGACAGGGTCTCGTTCAGGTTGGTCCTGAACCAAGCTGGCCTGGAACTCAAAGCAAGCCCTCTGCCTTACAGGAATGAGCCACTACGCCCAGTTTATGTGGTGCTGAGGAATGGAACCAAACACTTGAACCGCTGAGCTACGCCTCCAGCCCCAAAATCAGGTTATAAAGGCCGGTATCCATGCTCCTAGTCCCTCCATTTCCTGCCACTATTACTGATGAGTAAAATCGGAGCTTGAAACAGAATTTGGTTGGGTTCTGGCCCACAGGTGTCTGGCTCCCCACAGCTGATGTAAATTTAAGATTTTGGCATTATTGGCCTTCACAGAGCTTTTGGTTTGCATAAGATTTATTATGCAAAGATAATTTAAATTGCAGTCTCAGCATGAACCCAACGATGATGTCCTCATCTGTCGCCCAAAGGCCCTACTCTCTTGTTACAAGCGCTCAAAGTTGGCTCGGCAGCGGCTCTGGCCCTTTAAGTCGAGCGCATGAGGCTCCGCCCCGGCCCGGCGTCCCGCCCCACCCTCTGGAGTCTGCAGCCCCGGCTGTTCCGGACGAGCGCCCGGCCCTCCCCAGCTGTGCACCCGCGGTCCAGCTGTGCGCGCACGTCGGGAGTCCAGCCATGTCCGCAGAGGGAGAGGTCGCTGAGGTGGCCCCTGTGGTAGCCACGGCTGAGGTGGGGGCCGGGGACGATGCCTCTTCACAGCCTCCGAAAGCCGAGGCAGCGAGCGACTCCCAGCCGCCCGCGGCCTCCGGAGCGGCGACCCCCGCCTCGCCGCCGCCGCTGCGCTGCCTGGTGCTCACCGGCTTCGGCGGCTACGACAAAGTGAAGCTTCAGAGCCGCCCGTGCGCGCCTCCGGCCCCCGGCCCCGGCCAGCTGACACTGCGCGTCCGGGCCTGCGGGCTCAACTTCTCAGACCTCTTTGCCCGACAAGGAGTGGCCGACCGGCTGCCGTCGCTGCCCCTCACTCCGGGCATCGAGGGCGCGGGCGTCGTGATCGCCGTGGGTGAAGGAGTCAGCGACCGCAAGGTGAGTGGGGCAGGGCGGGAAGGGGCTGCGCGAGCCACCGGGCGCGCTGCGGGCACGAGTGGGCGGGCGCCGGGGGTGTGGCAGGGCGGTGGAAGCTGGCCCGGACCCAGGTGCACAGGCATGGAAACATAGGAAAGGAGCTTAGGCTTGGATTTTTTTTCTTGTCGTTTTGTTGAATTTTGTTTTGCTTTGCTTTGTTTTATTTCAGAGCTGGGGGTCGTGCGTAGGGCTTCCGCCAGCTAGGCAAGTGCTCTAACACCGCGGGAACTTACGTGGTGCGGTTCCTGGAGAACGAGATTTATTTGTGAAGGAAGGAGCCACAGTAATCTCCCCTTCCCAACCATTTTTAGTTGTGGCCACCGCCCCAAAGCGGTGGGGTTGGGAGGGGGGGAAACAATAAGACGCCCACGCGCATGCGCACAGTGACCTGCTGGCTTCCCCACTCCGAACCCCCTCCCCAGTAAAATCACACCTGTACCCCAGTCCACCAAACACTGTCCGGGTAACTGTGGTCTGTGACCTCGAGTGGCGGTTATCACCCCCTTTCCCCGAGGGAGCTTGAGGAGCTGTGTAGTCGAGGCTGGGCGGGTGCACAGTGGCCGTGCCAGAGCCCAAGTCACATGCATCCCCGTGGTCTGTGGGGGTGTGGGGCAGCCCCTCCCCAAGCAGGGCCAAAGAGGAGACACGCCCATCATGGAGGAGAGAGATCCTCGCTCTGCCACCGCCACCAGCCTTATGTTACTGGTTTGGTCTTCGAGGCTGTTTGGGGTCTCTGATCTTTGTCTTGGGCTCGCCTTCCCGGTTACTGCTGTATCTCCTCCTTCAGTGACTCAGCCCTCACGCTGCCCAGGGAAACTTCCGGGCACAGCAGCCTCTGCCGTTCTTGAGCGGACCCCTGCCTCTGAACCCCCAGCGGATCTCTGTTTAGACTGGGGAGGGAAGGTGTGGCACCGTGAGCAGGTTGTCCCAGCTTTGCCAGTCTGCTTCTCCTCATATGTCATTAATCTCAGCCGCATTTGTGAACACCAGAAACTTCCAAATGACCAACTTTTTGAGAGACCTGGGATTCGTATGTTTAGGAGTTTCAAGTCCCACTTCTTCAAGAGAGGCCCCTCAGATGCAGCCGCCCTTTTGCCAGCCTCGGATAGCAGAACTGGATTTGTTGGATTTACTGTACATGCCAATACCTACTCCTTAAAGGGTTTTTTCAAGCGAGACCTAGTGGTGTGGGCCTGTAGTCCTGGCATTCTGGGAAGCTGAGGCAAGAGATCAGAAATTCAAGCCTAGCCTGGGCAGCTTAGTGACTTAGTGAGACCTTATCTCAAAATAATAAATAAAAAGGATTAGTGATGTAGCTCACTGTGAAGGCTGGGTTCAATCACAATACTGGAAGAAAAAGGGGGAAGAGAAAGCGTTTCCCTGAATTCATCCCCACCTCCCTTCACCAGATTTCTAAATAATCCCAGTTCTGAGAAGATGCTAAGAGGAATTTTGGGGGGCAGGGAGTTATAGTTTGTGTTCTGCTGAAGGCCACCCACCTATCCTCCCCTCCCCATACTTTCCGCCTGGGAAATACAGGATATCCTGCCCAGGGCTCTTGCGTCTGATGTAAGAGCCCAGACTCCATAGGGAGGGCCCTCACTCCTCTTGGTGTATGGGTATGGGAGGGTCAGGGCCGGGACCTGTGATATGCTGAGAGCAAGGCATGAACCAAACCAAGTGAGATTTGTTCTGGCTACTAGATGTCCCTCGCTCTCCTGGATTGTTTCTGTATCTGCTAGACTGAATCTTGAGAAGGAGAGCTTTGTTCCCCCAGCCTCATTTTAGATCAGAATCTGCAGGGAGGGCCCTCAATCCTCAGTGGGGATCGGGGCTTGCAGATATGAAAAGGGGTATGTGTAGGAGTTTCATTCCCCTTCTCCATAGATCCTAAGTCTCCTCAATATACAGATTTCCACCATTGCTGGCAGGAATTAAGACACACTTGGATTGTCCTAAAACAGCACCCACACGTCTTTCTCCATGCTCTTAAGAGAGCTAGGAAGGCCTTTCTTTCACCTGAGACTCCCCCTCTTTCTTACCCTTCCCTTGAACTCAGTTGCTAAGCAGGAGATTCTATTATCTTTGTTTCCTTCTTGCAAAGAGGCTCTGAAGTTGGGAGGGAGGAGGGTGCATTTTCCTGTGTCTGGCTGCCGTCTGTCCTTATGCATCACCTCTCCCACACCTTATGTGGATGAAAGCGTTGCCAGCTCTGAACACCCAGGGACATTTACCTGCTTGTTGCCATGGCCCTTACCGCACGCTGACCTCTTCCTTCAGTTACGTGGTTGTGTGACTTCCCCTGCTTGCTGTTGTGTTTGTTATCATTGTTATTAGCTAATATTACTAAGTGCTAGACATTTTGCTCAAAGTCACTGAGTTGGTTTTTCAACTTAATCTTCGTGGCTCCCCTACTTTGCAGATAAAAAACTGGTTAAATAATTCTTATTTGCCCAAGGTGTCACTGCCAGCAAATGGCGGAGGCCATTTTTGTAACAAAGCAGTTGGATCTCAACAATAATTCTCCTGCGGCTCTAACTGTAAGCCGCTTGCTTGCATTCAAGGATCTTACACAATGATGAAGTGCGTGATATGTGAAACAGAGATAAGGATAATGTCTGGATAATATCTACCTCAAAGCTGATGTAAGGATTAATTGTGTGCTTTTGTACAGAGCACTTAGAGTAGTAAGGCCTGGCCCTCAGTACACACTCTGTAAAGGTAAGTTCTGGTTGCCGGGTGATGTTATTATTGTCATGGCTGTGACCGTGACTGCTGCTTCTACTGCTGCTTCATCTTGAAGATGACCTACTACATGGTGGAAGGTCAGTAAATCACCTGTAAGTGAATGAATGAGTGACTGAATCGTTTTCTTCCGTTCCTCAAGGCAGGGGACCGGGTGATGGTTTTCACCAGGTCAGGTATGTGGCAGGAGGAAGTGACCGTGCCAGCAGCCCAGACCTTTCTAATGCCTGAGGCCATGACCTTTGAAGAAGCTGCTGCCTTTCTGGTCAATTACGTCACAGCCTACATGGTCCTCTTTGACTTCGGCAACCTAAGGCCCGGCCACAGCGTCTTGGTACACATGGCTGCAGGTGACAAGTCCCTTCCCTTCCCGCCTCCAAACCCACCCAAATTTCTTTCCAAGCCCCTTCTCATAGCCTCTCTGGTTTGTTGTCATGGCAACACCCGACTGCCTTGGCCTGTGGTGTCCAGAGGCTTCTGCAGTATAGTTGCCGTGGTAACATTCAGGCACCAGGTCCAGCCTGGTGTCCTTAGCAACGTGCCCTCACCCTGCACCTTCTCGTCTCTAGTCACCCTCCCCCATTCTCAATCATGGAAATTAGGAGACAAGGGTTCCAAAATAAGCCTAAGCACAGTTAAGGTGATGGGTGACTAGGTCCTTGGTAGACTGAACAGTGGCTTGGTGACTCCTTATACTCTCCTTATGGGCGTCTTGCGGCAGGTGGTGTGGGTATGGCAGCCTTGCAGCTGTGCCGCACAGTGGAGAATGTGACCGTGTTTGGAACAGCCTCAGCCAGCAAGCACGAGGTGCTGAAGAAAAATGGGGTCACACACCCCATCGACTACCACACGGCTGACTATGTGGATGAGATCAAGAAGATCTCCCCCAAAGGTGGGGGCAGGGTGTGGGAGGAGGTAGGATGGCACAGGATGGGGGTGGGGGTCTGAGATCTATAGATCCTAATGCTGTTCCTGGGTCCTCCTACTCTTTGATAGGAGTGGACATCGTCATGGACCCTCTGGGAGGTTCAGATACTGCCAAGGGCTACAACCTCCTCAAACCCATGGGCAAAATCATCACCTATGGTGAGTCAAAAGGCCGGGTATGGGAGGTGGTGCTGATTGGTGGGATGCTGGGATACAGGAGCCCAATGCTTTGAATAGAGGGGTAGAGACTAGGAGGCTCTACAGAGAAGGTCCAGGTTAAGAATGGACCTGTTGGTGCTGGAGGAGTAACACATCATTTAGAGCACTTGCCTAGCAAGGAAAAAGGCCCAGGGTATGATTTCCCAGCACCACATAAGCCGGGTGTGGTGGCATATGCCTGTAATCTCAGTACCTGGGAGGCTGATGCAGGAGGGTTGCCCTAAACTCAAGGCCAGCCCAGGCTGCATAATGAGTTCAGAACGAGCCTGAACTACAGAGTAAGACCTTGCCTCAAAAAAAAAAAAATCCTGTGTAAGCTGCAAGAATAATACAGAAGTTACAGTGCAAGGCCCTAAGTTCAATTTCCCAGCACTTCATAAGCTGAGCATAGTGGCACATGCCTATAATCCTAGCATTTGGGAAGCTGAGGCAGGAGGATTATTGTGACTTCAAGGCTTACATGGGCTACATAATGATCTAGGATCAGCCTAGACCAAAAAAAAAAAAAAGTAAGTACTGGTGCTGGAGGAATGGCACAGCAGTTAAAGCACTGGGCTGGCAAGTACAAGGCCCTGAGTTCAATTCTCTAGCACCACATAAAGCTGGGCATGGTGGTGCATGCCTGTAATCCCAACACTCAACCCCAGGATGAGGCAGGAGGATTGTCCTGAGCCCACGGCTAGCCTGGGCTACACAGTGAGTTCAGGACCAGCCTGGGCTATAGAGCAAGACCCTGTCTCAAAAACAAATATTAAAAATTAGGGGGCTGGAGGAATGGCTCAGTAGTTAAAGTGCTTGCCTAGCAAGCACTGAGTACCTGAGTTTGATTTCCCAGCATCACATAAAGCTGGGTGTGGTGGCACACCCCTGTAATCCCCAGCACTTGGGAGGCTGAGACCAGAGGATTGCTATGATTCCAAGGCCAGCCTGGGCTCCATAGTGAGTTCAGGACCAGATGGGCTACAGAGTGAGACCCTGTCCTCAAAAAAAAAATGAGGAATGGTACAGTGGAATGGTTAAAGCACTTGCCTAGCAAGCTCAAGGCCCTGAGTTTGATTCATCTGCTCCATATAAAGATGGGGGTGGTGGTACAAGCCTGTAACCCCAGCACTCAGGAGGCTAAAGTCAGAGGATTGCCCGTGAGTCCAAGGCCAGCTTAGGCTAGTGAGTTCAGGACTAACCTGCACTACACAGTAAGACATTGTCTCAAAAAAAAAAAAAGAGAAAAAAAGAGAGAGAAAGAAAGAAACAAAAGAAACAAAAGTAAGCCAGGGTCAATGGTACAGGCAGGTACCCAGCACTCTGGGAGGCAGAGGCAGATGGATCATAAGATTTGAAGTTTGAGCCCAGGCTGGGCAGTTTAGTGACAGACACCCTCTCACTATTTCAAAATCAAAACTAAAAAATGGGCTGGGGATGTGGCTCAGTGTAAAGGTCCTGGGGTGGATCCCCAGTACCACAGAAAATAAATTAAAAATGGATTGGAGCTATTCCTCCGTGTGAAGATCCTAGACCCAATCCACAGTTGCAAACACACAGTGATCATGTATGTCACACCCAGACGGCTGCCTCCTGGGCACTACTTGTGTTCATTCTCTTTCACAACTTGTCCTGCAAGTTGTAGTACATCCTGCGTTCTCTCTGTGCTCAGACTGGGGACCGTTTCAAATCCAAAACCAACCTATCTGCCTTGTCTCACCCCCTGGGCTTTTTTTGGGCAAGCTGGATTTTCATTCAAAAACTACTTCAACACAAAAAGTCAATTTAAAGAGCAATTTTTGAGTCAGCCACAGTAGGTTTGGACTTGGTAATGAGCAGGTTAGGGATTATCCTGTCACTCTCTGGCACTGGAGTGAACAGTTGCTAGGGGGAGACAGAGGGCAGATGGACATAGTTTATATACTCTGGGATGTGCCTGGCACCTGGATCATGACGGGCCATGTCATGTTGTCCCTTAGGAGTCGCTAACATGCTCACGGGCCCCAAGCGGAACCTGATGGCCATGGCCCGCACGTGGTGGAATCAGTTCAGCGTGACAGCCCAGCAGCTGCTACAAGCCAACCGAGCTGTGTGTGGCTTCTACATGGGCTCCATGGATGGGGATGTGGAGCTGCTCAGTAGTGTGGTGGCCCGGCTCCTGGCTCTGTATAGCCAGGGCCATATCAAACCCCACATTGACTCTGTCTGGCCCTTTGAGAAGGTGAGTGTGAAGACTTTGCAGGAGGGCCTGGGTAGGACTTAGGCTGCGTTCTGAAGGAGGGATTCCAAGGGAATGAGGGGGCTAATTCCTCTGGACTGGCTTTTGTGGAATTGGGGCTGGATGGCTTTGGGAACTGAGTCTTCTTTTCCTCTCCAGGTGGTTGATGCCATGAAGCAGATGCAGGAGAAGAAAAATGTGGGCAAGGTCATCCTGGTTCCTGGGCCAGAGAAGGAGAACTAGGGCGAGGGGCCAAGGGCTCTGGAGACCCGAGAAGGGAGAAGTTGGGAAGACCCCTTCGTTGACCACCAGACTCTCATATCTTTTCTCTGTCGTAATGCTTTCTCCTCCCTCCCCCAAAGGTCTCTGTGGTGATGACGCTTCCCTGTCCTGAACTTTCTCTTTGGCCAGGGCTGCCCCCTCCCCCTTCTTGCCCTAGGAAGAGGTTGGGAAGTGACCACTTGGATGTTTGGGCCCTGCCAAGGGGACAGGGAGGATCAGAGGGAGGCTGCCTGCTTCCTGTCCACACCCCTTCCCCAGGCCTGCTGTGCTGCTTTGTGCCAAGGTTAGCCAGTCCCTCCCGTTCTGCTCTGTGTGCTTCTGCCTCTGCCTCATCTTCCCTCCCGCCCCTGCCCCACCACCTCCCCAAAGAATTGAAATGTCAGCTCAGGATACGGGGCCAATCTGTGTGCGTCTAGCATGTACCTGTCTCTCTCCAGTGTCCCTTCCACCCAGGTGACCGGCGCCTACCTAGGCTTGATCAGTTCCCAACCTTGTCTTCTGTCCTCAGCTTCTTAAGCACAATTGGACTTCTTCCACCTCCAGGTTTTCGGCCATTCTTAGCCAAGGCTGCCTCTTACAGCAAGGGCAGGATCAGATCAACTCCCCTTGGTCCTGACTCTGGGAGGGATTCAAAGCACCCCTACCCTTCACTGAGGTCTCTGGATTTGTTCTCAGTGCCTTAGCACCGGAAAACTTGTGCTGTGCATGTGCGTAGGGGGTCCCTGCCTCCGGCCTCCTCCTGCCCCTTGTCCTCCCCAGTGCCTTCCTTGTTCTGGTGGAGCTGGGATTTTATTCCTTCCCAGTCCTACAACACTGCCAAAAATCTGTGTATGTGCCAGTGGGTGGGGCAGCTAGCCCCTAGTCTCTTGGGGTCAGGGCAAAACCCATCACCTCCCTGTGGTCTGTGCCATGTCCTGTCTCTATCGGTTGATAGAAAAGAAAGAGGCGGGAAGCTTTACCAGCCAGAGGTCTAAGAGGCACTGAGGTGCCTTGACCTGGGACCAAAGTGAAAATCAAAGCACATTCTCTTTGCCATCAAGGGAGGCGCCACTGCCTTCTCAGAGCAGGGAGGCAGTTTTTCAACTCAGCCCCAAACTTTGTTTACATGGTGGGAAAATGGAGCAGGGAAGTAAAGAGGGGGTGGTCAGAGCCACTGGAACCAAAGTGGGGACTTCCTGAGGTGGGGGTAACTCCCTCTGCACACTGAGCTGGGATTAGGGAGGTCACTGCCCCAGCCATTGCCAATGGGAGGTGGGGGAGGGACTCAGCCTCTGCATTGTCCAGATGAGGCCTAGATGTGGGATGTGCCATTTCTGCTTGTGTGCCCCACCCCACCCCACCCCGTGACCACAGCTGCCTTTGTGTTTGTGTCAATAAAAAGCCAAACCCCGAGTCCTGGGTATTGCCTCTGCAGTGGAGGGGAGGCGAGCACCTGGAAGCCTAGAAGGCCATGCTGACAGTGGGGAGTCAGGATTCTCCCTTCCCCCACAGCCTCACTCCCATGCTTGAATCCAATTTCCTGTGATGAAGGAAATGAGGAAGAACATCATGCCGGATGGGCACTTTTACTGTTCCTGGGCGGAGTTTCGCTATTTGTAGTCCCCATCCTGTTGGTGAATGGAAAGATCTCTGACACTTGTCCACACCTCCAACCAGGTTGAGGATCTATCCTGACTCAGAGGTGAAGACTGCCAGGCCACGCTGTCCTGGGGGCACAACTGTCAGGGCCTCCACCTCCCCGCCTCCACGAGTGGGTTTCTGAAAGTGGATCTCTAGGATGTCGTGCAGCTCCGGGCCATCCAGGACATCAGGAATGTTGAGAACCAGCACTGAGTGGGGCACTGGCTGGAATCTGACCTGCAGAAGGAACCACAGATGGCAAAGCCTTGTGGGAATAGGAGGGGGGTGAAGGGTGTAGGGTCGGGGCATTGACCCCAGACTATGGGAAGGATGAGGAAGCCCCAGAGTCTGGTGGTGGGTAGGCCAGTGGGGTATGGGTTCTGATCCATCTTAGGTAGGTCTCTGTCCCAAAGCCCATTCTCCACCCTCCCCCTTACCTCTGTCTTCTGAATCTCCCCACTCAGGTAGGGAAAGACTTTCAGAGATACCTGCTGCCCTCCCAGTGGCACTCTGAACTGGCCAATTTGGCACAGGTTTTGGGCTACTGTGGGGAACAGAAGGGTGGACCTTTGGCATCACGCCTTCTCTTGCAGTCCTCTTCACCCTGAACTGTTAATCTCCCCTGCAGACCCCATACCTTCTTCCTTAGCGAACCCCAGCATGACGCTCCCTTGCAGCAGTTCCCGAGTTTCCACATCCCCACCCCCATTCTTGGCCTTGCCAAAGAAGATCTCCAACTTGTCCAACAGCTCCTCCTCGCTCAGCTTGAGTCCAGCAGGAATTCCACTGACCAACACGCTCTGACCAGTTCTCTGGCTGGACACCTAGGGGGAGGCAGGAGGAAGGGTCTCAGACACAGTCTTATGTCCCTGGTTCCAGGGGGCATCACAGCCCTTGCATGACTCAGGCCCTGCCATTCACTTACCTGGATGGTCGTCACCATGGGCAGCTCCAAGGGCTGCACCTGCACCCGCAGCCGGCACTCCTCCATGTCAATTTTATGCTCCTTTTGTTGGAGTACCTGTTGAGCCACTGGGTGGCAGGGAGAACAGGGTCAATACTGGGAGACCTTCCAGCCTCCCAGGATCCTGAGGCTCTCCCCATCCAGCTCACCTTTGGGGTCATCAAAGGTCACCAGAGCAGAGCCTCCAGGCAGAGGGCAGCAGACCCGCAGGTTGGAAACAAAAGACTTGGCCACTTCCCTGCCCTTCTGAGTGTGTCCTCGGAATACCAGGGGTACTTCAGGCACTAGGACTGGGACCTGGAGGTGGGGAGAAGGAGGCTGATAATAGCTTTAAAAGGTCCCCACTAGAGCTAGGTGCATAGCTCAGTGGTTAAAGCATTTGCCTACCAAGCACAAGGCCCTGCGTTTGATTCTCTAGCCCCACATGAACCAGATGGGGTGGCACATGCCTGTGACCTCATGCTATGTTTTGGATTTGGAGTGTTCCCCAAAAGCCTCAGGTATTTGGATATAGTGGCATGACTGTGGAACCCTGTGTTTTTGGAAGATAGGGCCTGGCTGGAAGGGGCAGATACTTGGGGTTTAACCTGGAGAGACTGTCAGCTGTTGAGATTGGAGGGTGAGGGAGACATCCTGGGAAGAGCTTTCAGGTGTGTGTTAGTGACTTGTTGTCTTAGTTACTTTTTCGTTGCTGTGACTCAATACCTGACACCCACAAATTTAGAAAAGGGAAGGTTTATTTTAGCTCACACTTTCAGATGGCCACAATCCATTCAGGGGCGGCCGGCAGCAATCAAAGTACATGGTAGAAGCAGAGAGGTGGAGGCAGCTTCTCACGACATCGCAGACTAGTCGAGACCAGTCGAGACCAGTCCAAGTCCCAGTCCTGGTCCTCAAGGAAGGCAGGAAGCAGCTTAAGTATCCTTCCAGGTCTCCTCCCAGTGATCAGCCCCTCCTGGATCCAGGTGTGGAGGTGTGGCCACTACACACCGTTAATCCCAACTCACACATCTTTAATCCTAACTTAACTGTAATCCACCCTTCCAGACTAGACCCCAATCCACCAACAGCACATGGTTCCATAGACAACCCATAACATTTAAATACATGAGACTTTTGGGGGACATTCCAGAGCCAAACCACAATACTTGTGGACCAGGAAGTGAGGGAGGGTGGCCCTGGGTGTAGGAGGCCCAGCTGGCAGCTTGAACTGGGTGAAGGAAGGAAGAAGACACATTGTTACAGCTTCTTCCAGGGACCTTTCCTGCCCTGCTTGAGTCTCCAGTTAAGAGTCACTCCTCACTTCCCTTTGCTCCTGCTTTGCTTGGCTTCTGTCTGCAACACTGCAAGCAG
The DNA here is from genome assembly GCA_004027205.1 of Ctenodactylus gundi. Taxonomy (NCBI): domain Eukaryota; kingdom Metazoa; phylum Chordata; class Mammalia; order Rodentia; family Ctenodactylidae; genus Ctenodactylus; species Ctenodactylus gundi. The sequence goes on along the minus strand of PVKB01002512.1, from coordinate 113,310 downwards.
CTCCCCAGCCTCTGCACTCGCAGATGCTTCCACCATCTCAGGCTGCCGTGAACGGACTGTGTGAGACCTTCTAAAACTGTGAGCTAAATCAATCCTTCCTCCCTTAACTGTGAATGTCAAGTATTTTTGTCCCAGCAACAAGAAAGTAACTAAGACATCTCAGTATTCAGAAGGCTGAAGCAGGAGGATTGCCCTGAGGTCAGGGCCAACCTGGGCTACATAGTTCAAGACCAGTCTGGATTTAAGAGCAAGCCTCTGGTTCAAAAAAGAAAAAAATAATAATTTTTATTTTATTTTTGCGGTGCTGGAGGGACTAGAGGAGTAGCACAGCAGTTAAAGTGCCTGCCTAACAAGCACAAGGCCCTGGGTTTGATTCCCCAGCACCACATAAACTGGGCATGGTGGCACAGGCCTGTAATACCAGCACTCTAGAGGCTGAGACAGGAGGCTGTGAGTCCAAGGCCAGCCTGGGCTCCATAGTGAGTTCAGGACCAGCCTGGCTACAGAGCAAGACCCTGTCTCAAAAAAATAAAAATAAGAAGTCCAGCTCTTCTCCCCCAGATCACACCTGTCCTCCCTTCTTACCTTGCCTTTGGTCGAGTCCCTGACCTCCCTTTTCAGCTGCTGTAGCTCCTGCAGCCGCATCTTCAGCCTGGCCCGATCCTTCTCAAGAATGTGGAAGGCCTATTGGAACAGAAGAGAACAAGTTAATGGCCACCTGCCTTAACAGTGACTAAGTGTGTCCAGAGAAGGGGAGTCTGTTGGAGACTCTCCAGAAGCAGAGATGACGATCAGCTCTTGGTCATCCCAGTTCCTTTGCCCTGCCCTGGGCTGGTCCTGGCCCACTGCACCCAGGACAGAGGTGACCTCCTCGGCTGCTTCTGGGAGAGCAGAAGCCCTTATATGTTGGTGTATTATTGCAGATCTAGAGCTTAAGAAACAGTAATAGGAGGCACAGGCAGCAAGATTGTCATGAGTTTAAGGCCAGCCTGGGCTACATGGTGAGTTCAGGACCAGCCTGGGATACAGAGCAAAACTGTCTCAAAAAAAAAAAAAAAGTATTTAGTAAATGTTAGCATGCCCAAGGCTCAGAGTTTAATTCCCCAAATCCAAAAAATAAATCTAGGGCTGGAGGAGTTACTCAGCACTTAAAGCACTTGCCAGCAAGTGCTAATTACTTGAGTTCAATTCCCCAGGACCATATAAACTGGGTGTGGTGGTGCACACGTGAATCCCAATTCCAACACTCTGGAGGCTGAGGCAGGAGGATTGTCATGAGTCCAAGGCCAGCCTGGGCTTCTTAGTGAGTTCAGGACCAGCCTGGGCTATACAGCGAGACCCTGTCTCCAAAAAAAGATAAAGAAATAAATACAATGTCTCACCAAGTAGTCTAGGTTGAGCTCAAATTTGTAATACTCCTGCCTCTGTCTCCCATAGTGCTGAGATTACAGGTTTGTGCCACTGGGTCCAACTAAAACAATGTTTTGATGAATTTCCCAGGCTGGCCTCAAACTTAAGTTCTCCTGCCCCAGTCTTACAAGTAGGTGGGATTCCAGATTTGTGCACCAAATCAGCATTTTTGGGATTTTGGGAATTAAACTTAGGACCTTGTACATGTCAACAATTACTAAATACTTATATATCAAGCCCTAAATTAGGGCATTTTCTTTTTTTGTATGGGTTATTGAACCTAAGCCTTCAGGCGTGCTAGGCAAGCACTCCACCACTGAGCAGTATCCCCCAGCACCCTCCTTTTCCCCCTTGGTGGTGGCACTGGGAATCAAGCCCAGGGGCCTTCCTTCACCCTAAAGTATATCCTCACCACATTTTTGATTTTGAGACAGGCTCTTGCTGAGCTGCTAAATTGCCCAGGCTAGCCTTAGACTTAATATCCTCCTCCCTGAGTGTGGGAATTATAGAACTTAGGCACCCTGGTGTTTTTGTTTTGTTTTGTTTTTTGAGACAGGGTCTCACTCTAGTCCAGGCTGGTCCTGAACTCACTATGCAGCCCAGGTTAGCCTTAGAGTCACAGCAATCCACCTGCCTCAGCCTCCCGAGGCCTTTTTGAGACAGTCTCTATAGTCCAGGCTGCTCCCGAACTCAAGGAGCACCTGGTTTTTCTGTGGATTATATCACTCACTTTGACAACCCTGTGGGATAGATATCATCTTAGTCCTTATTTTACAGATGAGAATACTAAAGCTGAGGCTAAGTGACTTGCTCGAAGTCACTTAGCTCTAAACCACCTGACTCCAGACGCCACAATGCCAACTAGTGCTTCATCGTGAGGAGATCAGACTCAGAGTGGGGAGTAACTTACACCTCTTCAGGCTTGTGCCTCCTCTACCACTTCAACAGCTTCCTAGGCTGGCGTGATTTGGAGTGGGTCCCGAGAGAGCAGCAGCAAAGCCAGGGAAATGACACCAGAAATACGAATAAATGCACCTTTGTTTGCAGACGGAGCAGACATTGGCTGGCAGAGCCCACAGTTAGGAAGCCTGATAAATAAGGTCAGCTTGAAGAAGAGTGAGCTTGCTTGGAACGATAGAATTCCACCTCCCAGTGTCCAGGAAAGTCTGTAGCGCAAAATGAATGTTCAGTAAGCATATGCTGAATGAATGAAGGGGTGGGAGCACTTGCAGGGCATTCTGGGTGAGGTGGTTCCTTCTCTGTGTGTGATGGGGTCTCTGTAGTATTACTCTATGCTGGTCCTGAACTCACTAGGGAAAACAGGCTGGCCTTGAACACATGGAAATCCTTCTGCCTCAGCCTCTTGAGTGCTGGTATTATAGGTTTGCACCACAATGCCTTGCTTACATGGTGCAGGGGAATCAAACCAAGAACTTTGTGATTCCTAGGCAGTTCTTTAACTGTTGAGCTATGTCCCCAGTCCTTCTTTGCAGCTTTAAGCAAGACCCACCCCCCACCCCTCCCCAGTGGGAAGGTGGTTCCCATGTTCTATATCCTCTAATTTTTAAGGGAAATCAGAAATTTAGGTTTTTATTTTTTTAAATGGCTCAAAAAAATTTTTTGAGACAGGGTCTCTGTAGTCCAGGCTAGTCCTGAACTCACTATGGAGCCCAGGCTGGCCTTGGACTCAGGGCAATCCGCCTGTCTCAGCCTTCGGAGTGCTGGGATTACAGGCATGAGCCACCACGTCCAGCTTATGTGGTGCTAGGGAATCAACTCAGGTACTTAGCACTTGACTTAGCGCTTGCTAAACAAGGGCTTTAACTGCTGAGCAGTTCCTCCAGCCCTCAAAACATTTTTTTTTTTGAGGCAGGGTCTCGCTCTGCAGTCCAGGCTGGTCCTAAACTCACTATGTAGCCCATGGTGGCCTCGAATGTATGGCAATCCTCCTGCCGCAGCCTCCCCAGGTCTAGGATTACAGGTATGCACCACCATACTCAGCTTATGTGGTGCTGGGGAATTGAATCCAGGGCCTTGAGCTTGCTAGACAAGTGATTTAACTGCTGAGCTACTCTGTCATACCCAGATGGCTCAATTTTTTAAAATTTATGAAAAATGAGATACTAAACTGGTGGTGCATGTCTGTAATCTCAGCACTCAGGAGGTTGAGGCAGGAGGATTGCTATGAGTTCAAGGCCACTGTAGGCTACATAGTGAATTCAGAATCAGTCTGGACTACAAAGTGAGATCCTGTCTCAAAAAAAAAAAAAAAAAAAAAGAAAGAAAAGAAAAAGAAAAAGAAAAAGAAATGGGATAGTTTGGTGGGCTGGCTCTAGTCCTTAGGGCATCTTCTTTTCATTTTTGTTTTAAACCTTTTCTTTTTTGTTTTGGTACAGAGGATCCAGCCCAGGACCCTCACAGGGAGTTATATCTCCAGCCCATGTATTAGTTTTGATTTTAAGACAGGGTCTCACTACGTCTGTGAATTACCCTGGCAGTGCTCAAACTCACTATCCTTCTGCCTCAGCCTTCAAAGTGCTGGGATGACAGGCCTGTGCCACCAGGTACTGCCCTTGGTAATGTCATTTAATATTTATAACTGTTAGCATAATAGGCTTTTTTTTTTTTTTTTTGTAATTCTGGGGATTGAACCTGAGGCATGCTTTGCAACCCCTTAGCTACATTCCCAGCACCAATAAAAAGAATTTCTTGGGGGGCTGGAGGAATGGCACAGCAGTTAAAGCATTGGTCTTGCAAGTACAAGGCCCTGAGTTCGATTCCCCAGCACCACATAAAGCCAAGCATGGTGGCATATGCCTATAATCCAGCATTCAAGAGGCTGAGACAGGAAGTGTGCTGTGAGCTACGGCCAGGCTGAGCTATATAGTGAGTTAAGGACCAGCCAGGGCTACAGAGCAAGACCCTATCTCAAAAAATAAAAAAATAAGTAGGGTCTGGAGGAATGGCCCAGTAATTAAAGCACTTGCCTAGCAAGCACTAAATCAAGTGCTAAGTACCTGAGTTCGATTCCCTAGCACCACATAAGCTGGGTGCACTGGTGCACACCTGCAACCCCAGCACTCTGGGAGGCCAAGGCAGGAGGACTGCAAACTCAAACCCAGACTGGGTTTGAGATGGTGTCTTGCAACTTAGCAAGACACCATCTCAAAATAAAATAAAATAAAATAAAATAAAGGAAAAAAAAGAATTAAAGATATAGCTTAGTGTGGTGACGATTCTGGGTTCAATCTTCAATAAGGAGAAGAAATAAAACAAAATCCTGTGCATATGAAGAAAAACCTCAAGACTACCTGGAGAGGCTGCAGATGTAGTTCAGTAGTAGAGCAGTGGCCTAGCATTCATTAAGCTTGTTCCAGCACTGTAAAAAAAAAAAGGGGAAAAAAAGACACAGCTTTGCCCGGTGGTGCAGTCCTATTATCCCAGCACTTTTGGAAGCTGAGCTGTGGCAGGGGATATTGTTCAGTGGTTAAAGCGCATGACTACCATGCTGAAGGGCCCACACTACCACATAAGGATATGGGTATGTCCATCAACAGATGAGGGGCTAGAGGAATAGCACAGAGGTAAAAGCACTTGTCTAGCAAGCTCTATTCCCCAGCACCACATATAGCTGGACGTGGTGGCACACACCTGTAATCCCCACACTTGGAGGCTGAGGCAGGAGGATTGCCTTAAACTTGAGGCCAGACTGGGCTCTGTAGTGAGTTCAGAACTAGACTGGGCTGCAGAGTGAGACCCTGTCTCAAAAAAAGAAAAGAAAGAAAAAAGAAAAAATTAAAGAAAGAAAGAAGAATTAAAACAAACAAAAAGGTGGCGAGGGATGGAGCTCAGCGTAAAGGCCCTGGGCCTAATCTCCAGTTTAATGACACTGACACAGCGAGCAAGGGATCAGAGCCAGTGTCTGCTGAGAATCTACTCTGTGCCAAGCATAGTTAGATTCATCTCATTCAAATGCCACAACACCAATACAGTGGTAGAGTGAGCAGCGTGCAGCAGACACGCGAGGGCAGGGGTGTAGATCAGTGCTGTCAGAAAGCATGTTCAGCATTTCCAGATCCCTGGGTTGGATCTCTAGGAAGAAACAAAAATAAAATCACGGAGATTTGGCAAAATGGTGGGTATTTGAATTTGGCAATTAAAAAGTTATGCTTATCATAAAGAAATAATCAGAAGTTAATGTATAGATGTTCTTTTTTTCTAACTCGCCATAAAAAACCTTTATTCCTTTTATTTATTTATTTTTTTGAGATAGAGTCTTGATCTAGTCCAGGCTGACTCTGAACACATTATGTCCCCCTCTACCCATCATGTCCCCCTCTTTCCCTTGATATTACAGGGTCTCACTAGGTTGCCAAGTAGCTCAGAGAGGGCCAGAACCCAAGATCCTCTGGCCTCAGACTCCTAGAGTGCTGGATTTTTAGGCCTGTGCCACTGGGCCCAGCAATATTGTTATTTATTTTGGAGACAGGCTTGCTCACCCAGCCTGGTCCTGAACTCACTATGGAGCCCAGGCTGGCCTTGGACTCATGGCAATTTTCCTGCGTCAGCCTCCTAAGTGTTGGGATTACAGGCATGTGTCACCATGTTCAGCTTTATGTGGTGCTGAGGAATTGAACTCAGGGCCTTGTACTTGCAAGGCAAGTGCTTTAACTGTTGTGCCATTCCTCTAGCCCAATATCATTAATTTAAAAAAATTTTTTTGAGTCAGGGTCTCACTGTGTACTCCAGACTGGTCCTGAACTATGTAGCCCAGATTGTCCTTGAACACACAACAATCCTGACTCAGCCTCCCAAGTGCTGGAATTATAGGCGGATGCCACCATGCCCAGTTTATGTTTGTAGCGCTGGAAAATTGAATCCAGGTCTGTGAGCTTGCTAGGCAAGCACTTTAACCACTGGGCTATTTCTCCAGCGCGCGCGCGCGCGCACACACACGCGCGCACGCACACACACACACACACACAGAGAGAGAGAGAGAGAGAGAGAGAGAGAGAGAGAGAGAGAGAGAGACAGGGTCTTGCTCAGTAGCCCAGGCTGGTGTCCTGGACTCACTATGGAGCCCAGGCTGGCATTGGAGTCACAGCAACCCTCCTGTCTCACAAGTGCTGGGATTACAGGTGTGTGCCACCACGCCCAGTTTATGTCATGGTGGGGATTCGAACTCAGGGCTGTGCACTTTTAGGCAAGTGCTTTAACCGCTGTGCATTCCTCCAGCCCTTAACAATCCCTTATTTTTATTTTATTTTATTTATTTATTTTTTTTGCCAGAGGCCTTGGGAGCCAGGGCTTTCTGGACAGTCTTCTGACCCTTCTGCACGTTGTGAGGTGGCACTGCCCTCTGGCTAGCAGTTTTCTGGGTAGAAGCCCTGGCAGCTGGAGCCTTCTTGCCTGCAGCCATCACCTTTTTGGGCTGGAGTTTTAGTTTTACAGCAGTTGTTATAGCAATAATGGTAATCTTAGCCACAGGTGCTTTTTTGGGGGAGAGAAGTTTTGGCAAGAACTGCCCTCTGAAGCTTCTTTATTTTTCTGAGACAGGATTTTTCTCTGTAGTTTGGGCTGCTCCTGAACTATGTAGGCTAGGATGGCTTCAAACACACAGCAAACTTCCTGCCTTAGCCTCCTCAGTGCTGAGATTAACTTCATTCTTGATTATCTTGCTCAATTTTCTTTGCCTTTTTATTTTTATTTATTTTTATTTTTTTATTTTGAGACAGAGTCTTGTTCTGTAGCCCAGACTGGTGCTGAACTCGCTATGCAGCTTCCAGGTTAGCCTCAGACCCACAACATTTCTCCTGCCTCTGCTTCTTAAGTGCTGGGATTACAGACATGCACCACAATGCCCAGATTACGTGGTGCTAGGGAATCAAAATCAGGGCTGTGCACTTTCTAGGCAAGTGCTTTAACCGCTGTGCCATTCCTCCAGGTCAGTATTTTTTCTACAGTCTCGCTCTGTAATCTAGGTTGGCCTTGAACTCTTGGCAATGCTCCTGCCTCAGCTCCCCAGTTGCTGGGATTATAGGCACGCGCCATGGGGCCTGACTTCATTTATGGTATTTTCAACTCACAATGGGTTTGTTGTGCCACTGGGCTGCGCTTTCGCTGCTTAGCAGCCCAGTTGGGCTCAAGTTGTGACCCTCCTGCTTCAGCCTGCCAAGAGTACTGGGATTGCATTGGATTAAAGATACTTTTTTTGCAGGCTGTGAAAAGAATACTTTCTTGGGAAAATTGTGGAAAGGGAAAGAAGGCTAGAAGGCAAGAAAGGATGAAGCTTCCGCTAGTCAGAGGAGGCCTGGAAATGAGGGTTGTCCCTAAGAGATACACTATTGAAGAACATTTAGTGACATGAAAAAATGCTCACAATAAGCCAACAAATTATGTAAAAACAGGTGTGCTGAGTGCAGTGATGAAGGCCTGTAAAACCAGCACTCTGGGAGGCTGTGGCAGGAGGATTCAAGTTTGAAGCCAGCCTGGACAATTTAGTGAGTTAGCAAGACCCTATCTCAAAATCAAAACTGAAAAATGGGGGCTTGGGTCATAGCTAAATGATTACAGCTGTTGTCTAGCATGTACAAGGCCCTGGGTTCAATTCCCCCAGCACCATATAAAAGACTGGCTGGGAATGGTGGCACACACCTCTAATCCCAGCTCTTGGGAGGCTGAGGCAGTAGGACTGCCATTAATTTGAGGTCAGCCAGGTATCCATAGTGAGCTCAGAACCAGCCTGGACTATATAGTGAAACCCTGTCTCAAAAAACAAACCAAACCATTATTGCTGGGCCCAAGGGCACAGGCCTATAAATCCATCCCTCTGGGAGGCTAAGGCCAGAGGCTTGCAGGTTCTGCCCTCTCCGAGCTACTTAGCAACCTAGTGAGATCCTGCAGCATCAAGAGAAAGGCTGAGAAATCTGGACGAAGGGGAGACTGATTCATTCAACACTACACGTCAGACACTGACTCGATCCTTCTCCTCAGAGTAGGCACATCCTAAGGCAGAAGGAAGGTGAGCTCTCAGAGGGGGACACTGCCCAAGGACAGGGAGAGAGCCGAGGGTCAGGGTGACAGAAATGTAAGGATGGGGTGGACTATCGGGATGGAAGATCTAGGGCGAGTGCTACGCATTAGATCACTGACTGGATCACACCAGCTCATGCTATGCAGGCTGTGAGAATTATTTTTTTTCCTCAAGAGACTTCTTGTGTTGAACTGTGAGAATTCTTGTATTTGAAGCAGTAGGTTAGAGCAGCTCTACAGGGAGAAGTGATCTCAACAGTTTCCTCACAAGCTCCTGGCAAGTCTAAGGGACAGGCAGGTGTCTAGTGAAAAGGACAGCTCCGATTTCTCCCCACCTTACTTACCTCATCGGGGGTCAGAGACAGCAGTCTGGGGTCCATTTGGCAAGGACTGACGCCTCAGAACGGGGCGCGAAGTGGCAGAGTCCACAGTCTTCCTTGTCCCGTTTGAGGGGCTTGTCTTCCTCAGCCGGCCCCACAACACCCTTCCAAAGGTTCTGCTGCAGACTCTTTACTTCCACTTTCATTTCAGCGTAATCCAGCCCTCAGAGGCTCACAGGCCCCTAGTGGAGGCTTCCCCACCCCTGGGAGGAGCCTCCTGGTCTTCAAGTTCACGCTCAGATCCAACTGCGGAGGGAGTGTGGGCCCCAGCCAACCATTTCTGGTAACCCATGCCAGCACAAGCCCACTGGAAGAATTTGCTTCCTTAATGCTATTTCCTAAAGCCTAGGACACTGGACATATGCAAACAATGGTAATAATAAATTAAGAAGTACAATCAGGACAGAGGAAAGCTCATAAATTGAAATTCATAAATAGCCAGCATTTGAACTGTACTATGTGCTCAAACTTCTGAGCGCTAGGATTACAGGACTGTGCCACCAGGACCAACTATTTTTTGTGGATAGGTTTCCCTTTAGTCCAGGCTGATCCTGAAAGCATCTGTGATCTTCCTTCTGCCTTTGGGCCACAAGAGTGCTGGGATTACAGGCATGCACTATCACACTCAGTTACTTTTCCCATTTTAGATGAAAATTGAGCCATAAATTTGGAAACTTGCTCAACACCATACCTCCAGCAAATAAAATGCTTGCAACTGAACTTTTTTGAGTCTTGCTCTGCAGCCCAGGCTGGTCCTGAACTAAGGACACTAGATTGGTCTCAGCCTCCCAAGTGGTGGGATTACAGGTGTGCACCACCACAACCGGTTTATGTGGTACTGCAGAATCAACTTGGATACTTGGCGCTTCAAGCACTTCAACCATTGAGCCATTTCTCCAGCCCCCTGAACTTGAATTTGAGAGGGTCTCAGTTCTAGTTTAGGCTGGTTCTAAATACATTATGAGGCCCAGGCTGGCCTAGAACTCAGCCAACTTGTTTCAGCTTCCCCACTGCTGCATGTTTATGTGCCAATATGCCTTTACAAGCTGAACTTGACTGGAATGTACTCAAGTACTTTTGGGTACTGAGGCTAAGAACTTTTTTGAGACAGGTCTCCCTCTGCAGCTCAGGTTAGTCCTGAACTCACACAGCAATCCTCTTGCCTCAGCCTCTTTAAATGCTGGGATTATAGGCATGTACCACACCTCATTTATGTGGTATGCGGGTACAACTCAAGGCCTTGTGCTTGCTGGGCAAATGCTTTAACTGCTGTGCCACTCCTCCAGTCCCACTAAGAGCTTTTTGAGTCTGTGTAGCCTAGGTAGACCTACTTTGCCCTTCTTGCCTTAGCCTAAATGCTGGGATCAGACATGCACTCTGCTCCTCGCTAACATTTTGGTTAGGTGACTCTGAAGTGAGGTGTGGAGGCATAAGCCTGTAACCCCGGAACCCTGGAAGGTAGGTACCGTAGGTCTCCACACTTGCAGCACTGGATTGGGTATTACCTGCCTGATTACTCACCTGAAATGCACTCTGGCAAACACATGGATAGCAAACTCAAGCCCAGCTTAGGCAAAGGGTACAAAAGGGCTGGAAAGGCAGCTAAGCAGTTAGGAGTGCTTGCCTAGGATTCACTTGCAGCACAAGTCAGGTGGTGGAGGATGGACCAGATGGGACTGTAGAGCAAGACCCTATCTTAATACAGGGGGAAAAATGCACCCCAGTGCATATACAAAGGCCTAGATGAATCCCCTCCCCACCTCCAACTCCCCCCACCTCGCAGCAAGTTCTCACAGCTATAAAGTCAACCTGAGATCTAGTAATTGTGAAAACAAACCACCCAGGTGATATTCATTTATGGGAAGGTTTCAAGTAGGAACTGGCTGTGGCTTGGGCTCTCCTAGTGTACAAAAGAACAGGCTTTCTTAAGAATTCTCCACGGGAAATCACCTCACACTTAAAAATGCTAAGAATCAGGAGCTGGAGGAATGGCACAGCAATAAAAAATGCTTGCCTTGCATGCCAAGGCCCTGGGTCCAATCCCCCAGCATCTGCTAATGCTGGGCACGGTGGCACATCCCAATAATCACAGTACTCAGGAGCCTGAGGCAGTTTTGCAGTTCAAGGCCAGCTTGGACTATATAGAGCAAGACTATCTCAAAAAAAGGGGGTGGGAGAGCTGGAGGAATGGCAGAGCACTTAAAAAGTACTTGCCTAGCAAGCAGAAGGCCCAGAGTTAAAGAATCCCCAGCACCACATAAAAGCTAGGCATGGTGGGGCACACCTGTTAATTCCAGCACCTTGGAGGCTGAGGCAGGAAGAATGCTGTGAGCCCTGCCCTTGATTCCAAGGCCAGTCTGGGCTACACAGTGAGTTCAGGACCAGCCTAGGCTACAGAGGAAGACCCTCTCTCAAAAAACAAGCACCACATCTTCAGGCAGAAGACAGAAGTAACTTAAGTCCTTTTCTGAGATGGGGTTCCGCTCTGTAGTCCAAGCTAGCCTCTAAGTCACAGCAATTCACAAGCCTCAGCCTTGGAATGGGGAACGAAGACCATGGTCTTTGCAGTTGCTATGCAAGCACTCTAACCACTGAGGTACTCCCCTAGCAGATTTTTAATTTTATACTTTGGATGATACACACAGCAGGCAGATGCAAGCTTTTTTTTTTTTTTTTTGAAATTTTAATGCCGGAAACAAAAATATCTAAAACCGCAGTTTCTGGAAGAACCACTTGTTTTTGCCTGTCTTGTATCTAGAAGAAAAAAGAAAAATGAATAAATAACAGGAAGACAAAATTCCCTCATGGGAAATAGTAAACCTATACCTCGACACACACACAAACCCAAGCCTGTTTACCTCTCTTCAAACTTGACCTTAGCCTCCCGTCGGGCTTTGCGTTTAAGTGCAGGGTCTCTGAAGACATCCTTGTTGACAACGGCTTTGTCCAAGGGGATATCCACAGAGTACCTGGGGATCATCGCAGAGACAGACTGAGGAGGGACCCTTCATCCAGGTCAAATCCTTTTAGGACACCGGGTCTGAGTCCACGGATGCACTAATCAAAAACTGTTTAACAGTGTGCTGGCATACACCTGTAATCCCAGCAGCCTCCCAGAGTAACAGGATTACATTCAAGCTTGTGGTGCTGGCACTGAGGGGAAATCCTAATACTTAAAAGGATTCAGGTTGTATCTCACACTGCCCAACTTTTCAGAACTCTTGTAATTTTCTAGCTAAGTCACCATACTGCACTCTTAGAAGCTGAGGCATGGAGACTGTAAGTTCAAAAACAGCCTAAGCAACTTAGAAGACCTGCCTTAAAACAAAACAAAACAAAACAATAACCATCACATTACTTATTGTTTACTTTTAACCCAGCAATCAGTTAGCTTGCTACTTGGGGCCACTTTACTAGATGGTGTTCAAGTTCTGCCAAGGTGGTTTGTCAGGCCCAAGACAATGCAGAAGCTGGGAAGCTGGCTGCCTCAATCATACTGCACAGCCCAGAACCTGAGAAACAGGCTCACCTTTTACAGGCCAGCCAACTACGAGAAAATGTGCAGCCCCAGTCATGAACTTAAGACATGGTATTAGGCTCCGACAACAGTTCACAATTCAATTTTTGTACTCATTTTTTGAGACAGTCTTGTTCCATAACCAGGCATGTCTTGAACTCATGGCAGTACTCCTGTCTCAGCCTCGAGTGCTGGGGAATTGAATCCAGGTCTTTGCACATGCCAGGCAAGGGCTTTAACCACTGAGCCACACCCCCAGCCTTTTTACATTCCAAGGACAGTGTATTTACTATGGACCACTGAACCAGAGGTTGAATAAAATTAATTGGAGGTTTACTTGATTGGACTCACTCACTAACCCTTTTATGGTGCTGGGGACTAACTCAGGATCTCATATTCACCAGGACTGAGCACCCCCCCCCCCCCCCAATCTCATCAAACCTTTTGGAGACAGGTCTGGCTATAGAATTCTGGTTGGCCTTGAGCTCAGGGCAATCCTCCTGCCTCAGCCTCCCTAGCGCTGGAATTACAAATGTGTGTGCCATCACATCCAGTTTCACCAACCTTTTCTTTTGGAGACAGGCTCTCACTTTATGATCCAGGCTAGCCTTCAAATCATAGTAACTCTCCTGCCTCAGCCTCCCAAGAGTGCTAGGATTGCAGGTGTAATTACAGATGGGATTACACTACCACACTCTGCTTATGTGGTGCTGGGGAATCAACTGAGGTCCTTGTGCTTGTTAAGCAAGCCCTTTAACAACCACGTTTGAAAACCTACGGCAATAATCCTTGAGGGTAGAAAAGGGTAGACCAGACCCTATGTTTACCATGGATGAAAGACCAATATAACCACCTAGCCCCAAGCACTGGAGACTGAACCCAGAGGCTTGGTGTGGAGTTAACCCCCAGTCTTTTCTTTTTGTTGAGACAGGGTCTTTCTCTGGTCCAGGCTGGTCCTTAACTCACTCTGTAGCCCAGGCTGGCCTCGGACTCACAGAATCCTCCTGCTGCAGCCCTCCAAGTGTTACAATTACAGGCATGTGCCACCACACCCAGCTTTTACGTGCACTGGGTAATCAACTCAGGGCCTTGGATGTGCCATTCCTTCAGCCCTAAACCCCCAGTCTTTTGACAACAAATTCTTTGAATGCAAGTATTATAAATATGTGCAGGGTTGGGGGCACAGCTCCGTGGTCACAGTGCTTGCCTAGCATAGGCAAGTCTTTGTTCATTCCCCAGCAACACATAACTGAGGGAGATCTGCCTCCAAATAAGTAAATAAATAAATATACCGTGTGCCACCATGTCTGTCCAAATACAAAAAAAAATTTATCTAGCACTTAACTGACGTGGAGAAAGGAAGCAAGACTGGAAATCAGGGCTACTTCATATGCCCTTGAATGACAAATGGAAAACAACATACCCACCCCGGCACTGGAATGGCCGCAGGGCTGTCTTTTTACTGGAAGAAATAAAAACAAGCTCTTTTCCAATCTTTAAACACTCACCTTGTGGGCATGAGGTGATTATAGTTATAAACTTTCACAAAAGACTTGATCTTTGACCTCTTGGCGATTTTCTTCTTGCCCATGGCAGCTGTCACTTTGCGGGGATAGCGGTCAATTCCAGCCACCAGAGCGTGGCTGTACGGTCGATCGGAGGTGCCATCATCAATATTCTATGTCAGTAAGAATTACATTTGTTAGCTGGGCCCGACAGCAGAGGCCTGTATTCCCAGCACCCCGGGAGGCTGAGGCAGGAGTATCACAAATTGAGCTTAGCTGGCACAACACAGCCAGAACCTGTCACCACTCTCAAATAAACAATAAAAAGAGGCTGGGGAATGAAGCTCAAAGCAAAGTCCTTGGGCTCCAAACTCAACAACAGGAAAAAACCCAAACACAAACACTTGCTATATTAAGATGTCCAAAGAGTTAACAGGTCAGTGTTTATTCCCACCAGAAGAGTCTAAAAAAGCCTTTCGTGAGATAAGAGATGCAAACACCCAGCACCTACTATGTGTCAAGCACAAGTTCTTAGTAATTTACATCCATCAACTTCCCTCAGGACACTGCTTTTATTAAAGGCTACAGCTAGGGCTCCAAAGGCCAGTCTCCAGCAGACAGCAGAGTAAGGATGATCTGGTGTCCTGACAACAACAACCCGATGGTCTAAGTGCCAGAAGCCCAGAGAAGACTCGTAAGAAACTACAGGACTACAAGTAGACAGCAGAGACGAGTATGTTCCGTAATTTCTCCTGTCTCTACAGAATCCTGGCAACAGCACGAATTATCTCCAAACCTTAGCCGTGAAACGCAAACCTCTTCTGGTTACCCTAAGAATCCCAATCAGCACCTATGACCCGCTGAATAACTACTAACCACAAGTATTATTGATGGCCTCTGCAGAAAAACGTGTTAACGTGTCCAATTCAACTCACATTCACCATCCTCCCCACCGTCCTCAGTGACCAGTGCCCCGGAAGCAGGTCTAGATTCCAAGCCCGCCCGACCCCGCGGCGAGCCTGAACCCCGGGACGCAAGGGGTAGAGGCCTGCGAAGCTGGTACCTTCACGATGACGGCTTTGCGTCCGGAGTAGCGTCCCGCCAGGACCAGCACCACTTTGCCGGGTTTCATGAACTTGCCCATTTCTGCAGAGAGCAAAGAAAACGGGTCTCTAAGTAATCCGGAAAACCCAAGACTCCCAGGCCGACTTCAGCCTGCAAGCCTAAGTCGTAGGCCGGGAACTTCAGATTGGTCACCGGTTTCTTGGCCCAAGCCACCTACGGGGTCCGCTTTCAGGAAAAGATCCGCCACTAAGCCACCAGACACCTAGGGACGGAACACAGAGGACGTTTTGACCCCCAAGCCGCGGATGGCGGCGGATTGGAAGACACTACCCAGGATACTACTCACCGACAGCAAGGAGCCAGGCCCACAGCAGAAAGGAAGAGAGAGCACTTCCGCTAACCTTTCACCCTACGGAGGGCCGACCTCACTTCCTGTCCCGCCCCTCGAGCTCCGCCACGAGGTGCTTAGAGTCTGTGTTGTGGGCGGAAGAAACCCAAGAGGGGGAAAGCAGAGCCTGGCAGCTCACTTACTTGAATCAAACTTTATTAGCAGCTCTCGCAATAGACAAGAGCAAGGAAGTCCAGTCCGCTTTTTGGGAGAGCAGAGATGGGCTTTCTGCTTTGCTCTCCCCTTCGTTGTAGTTCCCTCCTCTGGCGTTAGGAGGTGGACACAATCCGAAATTTACTTTTTGCCTTGGAAAATGCAGAGAACAAAATAGGACAGTTACTGCTTACCAGTGCGTTCTTAGGAGAAGCCAGGGAGAGACAAAGACCAAACACGAGTTCTTGCCTCCAACACTTAGTCTAGGGATGTCATAGGTACGTACTACCTTCTAGAATAAGCATAAGAGGAGAAGGAGGCTGAGGATAGCAGCAGCTGATCATCATGTGCAGGCCAGGTTAATCTGCTTGTCAAAATTGATCCTCACAGCACCACTAGGAAATACACATTCTTATCTCCGTGCTGCACCTGAAAACGCTGGTTTAGACTGAGTTCCAAAGTTGAAAGTAAATGGTGGAGCTGGGGTTTAGATTTATGTTTATTGTGCTACCATCCTGAGGACCCACTCTGTGCCCGGCAAGATATGTCAACAGCCTGTTTAATCCTCAGAACTCTGCTTTCCTTCTGTGTAGACAAGAGAAAATTGTTATTCAGAGAGGATCAATTTTATGTGAGGTTTATCCGAATCAGTGGCATAGACTGGATTCAAATTGAGGTCTACACCCACCAACTTGGCTCAAAGTGAATCAAAATGAAATTTCCCATCTACTCTAAGAGAGGGTTTTTAAAATATTTAAATCTTTTTTGTAACAGTGAAATTGAGCCCAAGGCCTTTGCACTGAGCTACATCACCAGCCCTTTTTTTTTGGGACAGGGTCAGGGTCTCACTCTGTGTGTAGCCCATGCTGATCTTGAACTTACTATGTAGCCCAGGCTGGCCCTGGATTTATGGCAATCCTCCTGCCTCAGCCTCCCAGTGTGCTGGGATTCCCGTTCTGCTCAACTAGGCCCAACTAATATAATTATTTCTACATCCACTTATTTTCTGCTTTACTCGGAGCTTGACATTTCAGAATTCAAAGAGCCTCAGAGATCATCTGTTCCAGTCACTGAGGACAGCTCAATTTTTTTTTTTTTTTTTAAAGAGACAGGGTCTTATTCTGTAGTCCAGGCTGGTTCTAAAATATGTAACCCAGGCTAGCCTTGAACTCACAAACAATCATTCTGTCTCAGTTTCCCGATTGCTGGTATTACAGGCAACCACACCCAGTTTACATAGTACTGGGTAATTGAACCCAGGGCCTTGCACTTGCTAGGCAAGAGCTTTAACCACTAAACAACACACCCCACCAACCAAGGGCAGTTCTCAAGCAGCAAAGTCGGAGGTGCTGGTGGTACAGCAAGCGCTCCCCAGTTTCCATTCAATATGTTTATTACACTGTAGTATAGTATCTTGCCCGTGATTTCCTCCCAGCCGCTGTTGCTATTGCTTCCTTTTTCTTGTGACAAGGTCTCCCTCTACAGTCCAGGTTGGTCCTGAACTCATTATGGACCACATGCGGGCCTCGACTCTGGCAGTCCTCCTGCCTCAGCCTTCCGAGTGCTGGGATTACAGGCATATGCCACCACGCCCAGTTTATGTGGTGCTGGGGAATCGAATTAAGAAAGCGCTTTAACCACTGATCCATTCCTCCAGCCCCAACCGTGGGCTTTTGTGTGAGTGTGTGTGGTGCTAGGGATAGAACCCAGGGTCTCACATTTGCTGGGCAATGATCTACTATGAACTGTATCTCAGAACCCTCTCCTCTTCTTTAAATTGCCCAGACTTGCCTTGAACTTGTGGATCTTCCTGCTTCCGCCTCCCAAGTACCTGGGATTATAGTTTTGCACCATGCCTGGCTTTTCAGTTTAACTATGAAGTGAAGGTAGTACTGTCCTCCTCTCCTAAGCAGTGGAAATTAAAAATAGGGATAATACTGTCCTACCTCAATGAGACCTAAAATGATATCCTAGTTTTTCTGTTGGAAAGGTGCTGGGCACTTATGTGAGGATCTCATGCAGTAAAGGCACGTGCTCTATCACCAAGCTACACCTTCAGCCCTAGCACTGTCTTGATGCAGTTTTTGTGAGGATTGGGGAAGACAAGTGTGGGTGATCCCAGGGCTATCATATGACTGTATTTGTTATCACTTATCCAACATGATGTAGCCAGACAAATGGACTTAGAAGTGCCCGTTTGAGAAGCAGCTTGTGTGGTGACATCTATGACGGGAATGGACCTGTAGGCTTGGGTAAGAGGGATGATGATGCCCAGGGCACGTTTTAGTGTATTTGTTCAGATAAAAAACAGCACACAGAAAAACCTCTACCACCACCCAAGGTGAGTTGATTCAGAAAAGATCTTGAAGGTGCTGAACGGGGAGATGGGCAAGGACAGACAGACTTTATAAACCAAAGCGAAGGGCTTTACAATCTTCGTAGAGAATTTGCATAAGTTATTTTATTAGAACCACAGATGTGCCATTTTCCACACTTTTTTTTTTGAGGTGCTACAGACTGAACCCAGGTCTCACATGTGCTACGCAAGTGCTATACCTCTGAGTTCTCTCCCAGACTCTTATAGTTATCCTGTTTTACAGGAAACTGGACTAATTCTAATAAAATATTAATTATGAATCTTATTTATAAGCAACACACTGCTAAAAACAATGTTAAAATGTACATAATAGTACTGAAACCAAGTATAGCTGGCAGTTGAGTACAGAGCTGCATTGGTGTCCCCCACCTCTGGTCAGTCCTGGAGCAGTTCCCACCACAGCCCAGTGGCCAGTGTGAACTAAAAAGGAAGGCCAAAAAGGAGCCTTCTGGAGTCAGTTCCATACAGGGACATTCAGGCCCGTCTGTGATCTGCCGTAGCTCATCTCTGCTACTGCACTGATCCCTCCTGCAGGACACACTGTGAGGTCAGACCGGCTCCATCATCTAGCCTCCAGGAGGAGTGGTACCTGGCACATCGCAACTAGAAAGCTCCGCTGCTGGCTAACTACAAGTAGGCAGTCCGGTACATACTTGAGTGGCAAGAATTTTTTTGAGAAATTATCTCGAATGTATTTACTGATAAAAAGCCTGTGTCAGTCTTGTTCAGAGGTGCACAAAGTTTACTGAGCCAGAGGACACAGTGTCAGTTATCAGCTCTCTTCCTCCTAAACAGCGGCCCACTGTCTGCACTGCTGAGGACTGCCTTGTCAGAAGTTTTCACCTCTTTGTGAAAAAGGCTTATATTAAAATCATCTTGCAGTTAACTACCTTAGAAATGTCCTCAGATATTCCCATTCCTAGCTTTAGAGGCAGCCATGGAAAGTGTACTCAGTAGCTCAGGCCTGTAATCCCAGCACTCTGGGGAGCTGATGCAAGAGTCTCAGGTTCAAGCTCAGCCTGGGCAACTTGGCAACTTAGCACGATTTTTGTCTCAAAATAAAAACTATAAAATGAACTGGGAATGTAACTTAGTGTAAGGGTCCCAGGTTGGCTCTTCACTAAAGGGGAGGAAAAAAAAAAGTAGCCATGGAATACAGTCTTTCTATGACACTGGGATCAGAAAAAAGTACCAATATTTATAATAGGAACTGAAATTCCGGTTTGAGGACTCTCAAACCTGTTTCAAGTAATAGAAGACAGCTCCCAACTCGACTAACAGGAAGGCCAGGTTGACCGTCTTCCAGGACTAATAGCTCACTCATACTGTCACTCACTGCCAGAAAGGGAATGGTGAAAATAATCCAAGTTTTCTACAAACCAGACATGGCACAGTGAATTGGGCTGAAAGTTGGGGCAATAACTGTCAGCCATGATTGACTCCTTTATTTTGAGACAGAGTATCACTCTGTAGCCCAGGCTGGTCTTGGACTCACAGCAATCCTCCTGCCTCAGCCTTCCAAGTGCTGGGATTACAGGTGTGTGCCACCATGCCCAGCTTTATGTGGTGCTGGGGAATTGAACTTAGGGCTTTGTGCTTGCAAGGAAAGCACTTTAACTGCTGTGCCATTCCTCCAGCTGAGTAACTCCTTTAATTTAGACTCAAAACACACATGTCTGCTATGATTGTATACCAGGGCAGAACTTTTGTTGTTTATTAAACTGAGGGTCTTGCACTGTGCCACCAAACTATACTCCTATCTCCAGGAACTTTTTATTTCTTGCAGTAGTAGGGACTGAATCCAGGGCTTTCATATTGAACTATATATATCCCTAGCCCATTTAAAAATTTTTTTTACTTTAATTTGAGACAGTTTCTTCCTTAGTCACTAAATTTCACAGGCTGGGCTCAAACCTGCAATCTTCTTGCTTCAACATCCCAAAGTGCTGGGACTACAGATATGTGCACCACGCCCAGCTCCAGAAAACTCTTTATTGGTATTATTATTGGTCCTGGGGACCAAGCCCAAGGCCTTCACACTGTTATATCCCCAGCCCATTTTTTGGTTTTGAGGCACAGTCATGCTAAATTGCCCAAACTGGGCTCAAACTTGTGATCTTCCTGCCTTGGCCTCCCTCAGTGCTGGGACAACAGGCCTTTATCACCATACCTAGCTCAAAAACCTTTTTAATAAGAGAGTCTCCACCACATTTAAGATGGTAGGTTAGTGGGGAAAATAGATTTTACATTTATTTGGCCAATCACCTAAGCAGAGCCTAAGAAAGTAGACTTTAACTCCTCCTGACTTCTTGCTGTTATTCTAGAAGTCAAACACATCTATCACTAGTCTAAGTTGCCAGTCTAACTAAAGTCAAGGCATTCTTATTAAAAGGCATCTTTGATATTTTTGAGCTGGCGCACGGCCAAGTCTACAGGGAGGCTGAACTTGAGGCTGCTGAGGCGACTGAGCAGGTTGAGGGCACTCTCAAAGCCAGTGTGGGCCATGTAGCTCCAGGGCTGGTAGTGGGGCTCGATGAGTGACCCTGACTTGCAGATGAGGTTCATCCAGGACACTAGTCGCTGTTCATTCAGTGCCATGCACACCAAGGCCTTTAGCTCTGAGTCTGCACTGCGCTTGAAGGGGTCGTGTTCTGTCAGCACCATGTGGATGGCTGTTAGGAGGCTCTGTTTGGGTGTCACAACACTGCTGCCCATAACAGGCAGGGCGAAGGACTGGGAGAGCTTCCGGGCTGGAGACTCCACATAAGCCCGGCCATTCTTAGCATGGTAGTATTTTACAAAGAGCTCCCAAGGGTGCATGGTCTCAGGTGCAGAAGAGAGGGCTGGCAGCAGACAAGCGAGGGGTGCCATGACGAGGCTCATCCCAGGGGAGGGGGCACAGAGCCCATGGGCCAGCAGGTCCCTCACAGCCACCGTCAGCTCCTTCCGCACAGCCATGGTCAGCTCGTCCTTGCCTCCGGAAGAGAGGTCCTGTAGGTTGGCGGAGGTGATCACGTGGTCGTGCGGCTGCTGCAGCAAGGCTAGCTGTTTCACTCTGTCTACGGATACCTCCAACTTCTTCAGTAAGGGCAAGTAGTCCCTGTCGGCCTGCTCCCTCTGCCATAGGGTTTGAGGGATCCGGCCTGTGGCACAACCAAACTGGCTAACAGCAAAGATCTGGAGCACAGCCAGTGCCCGCCGCATCATTTGCAGCCCTGTATCCCGAACTCTCTTCACATCTTCTGCCTTTGCTGTTTAGAAAAGACAGTAGCTTATTAACATGAGGCATAATGGCACAGGAGAACACTGAGCAAGTCACAGGTTGAGATGAAGTCTTTTATTTTTTAGACAGGGTCTTGCTTTGTAGCCTAGGCTAGCCTCAAATTCAAGGCAATCCGCCTGCCTCTGCCTCCTGAATGCTCAGTTTTGTTAAAAATTAATTTATTTTGCTAGAAGGGAATTATTTAAGAACCAAGGAAAGAGGGCAAGAGTTTTTGCTAACTGGAAGAGGGCCCCAAATGGGGTTGCCTGTCAGTGATTTCTGTATATTCAGTGAGTTGCACAATCATCACTGTTGCTAATTTTAGAGTATTTTTATCATCTTTGAAAGAAACTCATAAAGTCTATCATTTAATACCTGTAAGTGCAGTGAAGCTGACTGTTGGGAGGTAACGCCACAAGAAAGAAGAGAGGATGACGTATGAAGGCAAGGGCATTTCCGAGCAAGTGCTAGTCTGCTTTCTGTTTCTAGAGACTTGCCTATTCTGGAAGCTCCACTTACTTTTGTTGCTTCCTGGAGGCACTCTGCTGCTGCCTGTCTGGGTGGAGCAGTTTCCTGCCTTCCCCGCGGCCTTGCACTCACAGTGTCCATCACCTGTTTGCAAGGGGCTTCCTACTTCATCTGTAATCAAAAGTTGTAAGGAGAAGCCACTTAGCTCTTTTATAGCAATTTTTTTGTTATTGTTTTGAGACAGGGTCTTTCTCTGTAGCCCAGGCTGGTCCTGAACTCACTATGTAGCCCAGGCTGGCCTTGAACTCATGACAATCCCACTGTCTCAGCCTCGTAAGTGCTGGGATTACAGACATGCATCACCATGGCTGGCTTATGTGGTGCTGGGGAAATGGAACCCAGTGTCTTGTGCTTGCAATTGCTGAGCTACACGCCCAGCTGCTACACGCCCAGCTCCATTATGGCAGATTTTTATCTTTTTCTTTTTGGAAATACGGACTCAATCTATAGTCCATGCTAGCCCTGAACTTACTACACAGCCCAGGCTGGCTTCAACCTCACAGTAATCCTCCTGCCTCAGACTCCTGAGTATAGCAGATTTTTAAAGGAAAAACTATGTGCTGGAAGAACAGCATAGTGATTAAAGTGCTTGCCTAGGAAATGCAAAGCCCTAAGTTTGGTTCCACAGCACCATATAAGTGGGGCATGGTAGCACATGTCTCTTATCCCAGTACCTGGGAGGCTGAGGCAGGAGCATTGCCATGAGTCTGAGGTGAGCCTGGGCTACACAGTGAGTTCAGGATCATCATGGGCTACAGAGCAAGATTCTGTATCAAAAGAGAGAGAGAGAGAGAGAGAGAGAGAGAGAGAGAGAAAAGAAAAAGAAAAAACTATAATAGTACCATGTGACAAGAACTTTACAAATTATTTTATCGTGTAAAATGATAACTGGCATATCATAGTTGACTCAATAAATATTTGCTAAATAAATGAAGCATGAATCATCATTTTATAGATTAGGGAGAGTGAGACTAGAGGTTAGTAATCTCTCAAGGATATGAAGTCACAAGCTAGGAAGTGGTAGACCTTGAATTTTAACTCTCTGGTTCTAAAAATCCATGTTCTTTCTGCTATATCATGATGACTAAATCTCTTAAATAGTATACAAAAACTGGCAACCTTAGGTATTAGTACTCAGAATAAATGTTATTATTAAGGGCTGGAGGAATAGCTCAGCGGTTTAAGCACCTGCCTAGCAAGTGCTAAGTACCCGAGTTAGATTCCCAGCACCGCACCAAATAAACTGGCTGTAGTGGCACATGCCTCTAATCCCAGCACTCAGGAGGCTCAGGCAGATGGACTGTCCTGAGTCCAAGGCAAACCCTGTCTCAAAAGAAAAAGGAAGAAAAAGAATAAACGTAATTATTATTGTTATTTTCAAACAGGTTCTCACTCTGTAGCCCAGGCTGCTCCTGAACTCATTATGCAGCCCAGGCTAGCCTTGACTCAGGGCAATCCTCCTGCCTCAGCCTCCCAAGTATACACTTGGTTTGGTTTATGTGGTGAAGGGGAATGAACTCAGGGCCTTGCACTTGTAAGGCAAGTGCTTGTGCATTCCTCCAAGCCTATTTTTTTTTTTTTTTTTTTGAGACAGGTCTTGCTCTTAAGTCCACACTGGTCCTGAACTCATTATGTAACCTAGGTTGGCCTCAAACCCATGACAATTCTCCTGGATCAGACTCCTGAATGCTAGGATTACAGGTGTGTGCCACCGAGCTTGAGTTATAACTGTCATTATCAATCCACCCTTCTGTTTACACCCCCTCCTCTGACCTTGGATGAAGCTGATGAACATCTCAAGGTCTCGGATCTGGGTTTTCAGCTGCTCAACAAGCTGCTCTTTCACACGGGCTGGATTGACAATCTGAGCCACTGCTGCATCCACACGCTGACGAAGCTCCTCAGTGGACAGGGAACTGATGTCCTCGTTCAGATTCATGTCCAGTTTCTTTATTAACTCATCTATGATCACCTATCAAGACCACAGCAATAAGCAAATGAGCATTGCCTTTGGAACTTTCAAGGAGAGTTGAGAATCTTTTTCCTTTATTTTTGTTTTGAGATAAAGTCTCATGATATAGTCCAGACTGGCCTCAAACTCGCCTTGGAATTGTGGTCTTTCTGCTTCAGACATTCAAGTACAGAAACCACAGGTATGCTGCCACTATGCCTAGCTTTTTTTTTTTTTTTTTTTTTTTTTTTTGAGATAGGGCCTTGGTAAATTGCCTAGCCTTGCCTCAAACTAGCTGGAAAAATGTGTGTGTGTGTGAGTGAGTGTGTGTGTGTGAGTGTGTGTGTGTGAGTGTGTGTGTACAAAACCTGTGTGAGTTTGTATATGTGTGTGGTTCTGGGAACAAAACCCAAAGGCCAGAATCTTTGTGTGTTTGTGGGAACAAAATACAAGGGCTTCACACAGAGCTACATTCCAAGACCATATTTTGGGTTTGATTTTGAGACAGGGTCTCACTAAGCCACTAAGTGCTGAGTCTAAATATGAACTTAACTGTAATTCCAGCAGCTGGTAGGTTGAGGAAGGAGAACTGCTGCATGTCTAAGGACATTCTGGGCTACAAAGTGAAGTCAGGACCAGCCTGGATAAGAGAACAAGACCCTGTCCCAAAACAAAAAATACTAGACCCCCAAATTTATTAGAAAATTATATAGATGCTAATCCAGATGAAAAAAAGAGCTAATTCTCTTAGAGTAACTAAACTTTTCCATTCCTATTCTCATAGAAATGGCTCCCCTTAGGGCTGGGGGTATACTTCAGCAGATAGAGTGCTTGTTTAGCATGTGCAAGGCCCAGGGTTTGATTCCCCAGCACCACATAAAAAGTAGCCAGTCTTAAACCTCTATAGTTCAGCCCTTGGGAGGCTGAGGCAGGAGGACTGCAATGAGTTCAAGGCTAGCTTGGGCTACATAGTAAGTTTAAGAGCAGTCTGGCAGTTTGGACTACAGAGCAAGAACTTCTCTCTGTCAAAAAAAATAAATGGACGAGTGCAAAGATTCTCAGTAAGGCCATGGGACAGTGGAATTAGGAGAGGCTACTGAGGAACACTGGTAGGAACTCTCGTGTACTGGTGAACATGCTTCTGAGGTCTGCTCACCCGCTGTCTTTCCAAGACCATGGACTGTGGCAGGGAATCATAACTGCCTTCTTGATAGGCAAACGTTTCCAGGTCATCTAGCTGAGTCTTGAGCTGCAGGATCAATTCCTTTTGCTTCTCCCTCTGTGTTTCCAGATGCTCCTGTTTTTCCTGCTCAGTCTAGGATGAGAAAATACTTAGGTCTATTTTATAGGGAAAGGCAACTTAGGGCACATTAATAATAATCCTCCCAGGATGGGACTGTAGTTCAGTACTAGAGTGCTGCCTAGCACGCCTATCTGAGTTTAATCCAAGTATCAGACAAACAGTAAAATCCAACCAAACAAAAGGAAGCAAAACACCCACTCAAGCCAGTGATTACAAGTAACATACAAAATGTTTCCAGATAATCCAAATGAAGCACTGGATTAACAAGATAGATTCACAAGTAGGAGTAAGGGGCTGGATGAATGGGTCAGTGGTTAAAACGCTTGCCTAGTAAGCGCCAAGTCAAGTGCTAAGTACCTGAGTTCCGCAGAACCACATAACTTGGGCTGGCCTGGGACTCAGGACAATCTGCCTACCTCAACCTCCCGAGTGCTGGGATTACAGGTGTGCACCACCAGGCTCAGCTGTGGTGTGCCATTCCTCCAGCCCTTTCCTTGTTCTTCTTAAGTACCAAAAACAAAAAAGCAAGGGGATGTAGCTCAGTGGTAGAGTACTTATTTAGCATGCTAATTCTCCTGCCTCAACCTCCCGAGTGCTGTGTACCACGACACCCAGCTTATGTGGTGCTGGTTAGGTACTTAGTGCTTGCTAGGTTTTCCTCCAGCCCTGAAAGCAAAGCATTTTAAGATATTTCTTTTTTTCCTGACATAGGGTCTCTTCTGCAGTCCAAGCTCACTATGTAGCTCCAGCTGGCCTTGAACTTAAGGCAATCTTTCTGCCTCAGCCTCATGAGTGCTAGGATTACAGGTGTGTGTCACCACACTCAATTTATGTGGTGCTGGTGAACTGAACTCAAGGTCTGAGCTTGCTAGGAAGCCCTCTAACTGCTGTGCTATTCCTTCAGCCTGAAGACTACATTTTAATTTTATTTATTTATTTATTTATTTATTTATTTATTTATTTTCAAGACAGGAGTCTCTCTCTGTGGCCCAGGTTGGTCCTGAACTTTCTAGGGAGCCCAGGCTGGCCTCAAGGCAATCCTCCTGTCTCAGCTTCACTAGTGCGGGGATTACATGCATGCAGCATTTCGCCCAGCTTATGTGGTGCTGGGAAATTGAACTCGGGTACTTAGTGCTTGACTTAGCTCTTGTTAGGCAAAGCTTTAACCACCGAGCAATTCCTCCAGCCCCACCTTGCCTCAAAAAATAAGTAAACAAATGAATAAACAAACAAACTAGAAGTCTATATGGTACTTACCAAGCCCTCTAGAAGTAAGGTATGAGAGAAAACAGATGAAAAACAATAAATTAACTTTTTGTTGAGGTGTTTAAAAAGCATGTGCTCTTGTTCAACATGAAAACAATTTTCTTATAAGGTGCGTCCTTTCCAATCTCTTGTGTTATTCCTTTTTTTCTTAGAACTCTGTCCCTATTCCATTAGTAAAAGCCTTGTTCTCATTTAAAACGTTTCTCTGACCTCTCCTGGCATAATGAATCACTTCCTTTTCTGTATTTTGCACACACTTCTATTCTTTCTCATGTTACATTACCTTATTTGTTTAGGGTTCTGTCTCCACTTACCTATGAAGTCTTTAAGAACATAGGTTTTAATTTTGAACCCTCAATGCCTACCATGGTGCCAGACACAGGTGAACTTTCAGTACATATTTGTGGTAAGTTACTGAACTAAATTATATACAAAATGACAAATTCCAAATATTGAACTCTGACTGAAGGAAGTTATCTAATCAGCCCATGGGAAAAGAACAGTGGGGATAGTCCTTGTCTTTGTTGTATCTTAGCCATAAGTACTGATCCTATTTTCATGACTCTATCTGTTGAACTCTATCATTTGCTATAGTAGCTACAATATGAAATTTGCTGGAGTGTGGGGAAAACAAATTTAATAGGCAAGAACAATAAGTTCTGGTGCAAGGCAGGAAGTAATAGGCTAGTATAAGTTGATACGAGAAAATATGGGTTTAAAAAATATGGAGGAGGCTGGAGGAATGGCACAGCAGTTAGAGTGCTTGCTTACCAAGCAATAAGGCACTGAGTTAGATTTCTTAGCACCATATAAACCAGGCATGGGAGCATATGCCTGTAATCCCAGTACTCGAGAGGCTGAGGCAGGAGGACTGCAGTGAGTGCTAGGCCAGCTTGGGCTCTATAGTGAGTTGAGGACCAGCCTGGAGTACAGAACAAGACCCTGTCTGGAGATGTTACTCAGTGTCTTCAGTACCACACTAAATAAATAAGCCTGGAGATGTAGCACAGACATAGGGTTCTTGCCTAGCATGTGTAAGGTTCTGGGTTTGATCCCCAGCTCTGTATACAAGAACAACAACAACAACAACAAAAAAAGGATTTCATCAGAGTAAATTATCTGCATCAGTAAAAGCCTCTGCTTAGGTCCTATCTGTTTACATATCAGTGCATGGACATGTTACAGCTGCTTATAGGTAGACCTAGCATTAATTTTTCTTTAAGTATTACACTGATTCTGAAAGTGAAAATTAACAATGAAAATATGAGTGCTACAGACACACAGAACCTTTGGTGCTTTGCACTTCTGAACAGGGCCTGACCATAACAATTTGATCTTTTCTAGTCTTTTTTTTAGAGACAGGGTCTCACTCTGTAGCCCAGGCTGGTCCTGAACTCACTATGGAGCCCAGGCTGGCCTTGGACTCACAACAATCCTCCTACCTAAGCCTTCCAAATGCTGGTATGCACCACCATGTCCGGCTTATGGCTTATGTGGTGCTGGGTAACTGAACTCAGGTACTTAGCGCTTGAATTACCACTTGCTAGGCTAGTGCTTTAACCACTGAGCCATTCCTCCCCTTCCCCTTTTCTAGTCTTTGAGTCTGGCATCTTGAGGTGGCTGCTCCTGTGCAAGGAGCTGTGGGTATGCGGTGAGAAGGGTGGAAGGGTAAACAAAGGCTTGCTCTGGAAACAGTTCAGATTAAAATAAACAAGTCAGGGCTGGAGAAATGGCTCAGAGATTAAAGTACTCGTACAGCAAGCACTAAGTCAAGTGCTAAGTACCTAAATTTGATTCCCCAGCACCACATAAGCTGGGCATGGTGTGCTCACCTGTAATCCCAGCACTCGGGAGGATGAGGCAGGAGGACTGTCCTGAGCCCAAGGCCAGCCTGGGCTACACCAGGAAGTTAAGGACCAGCCTCAGCCTGGGCTACAGAGTAAGACTCTCTTTAAAGAAAAAAAAAAAGGGTAAAATACACAAGTCACTATCTGCTACTGAGAAGCTTTCTTGGCTAAAATCAATTTGAGTGAGAAGAAAGCCACATGTGAATTGCAACCTGAATAAAAAGGTGAAAAGCAGGGTGCCTCAAGCTCCCTAATTATTAATTTTTTTTTGAGGCAAGTCTTAATTTGTAGTGCAGGCTAGTCCGGGACTCATTACGTAGCCTAGGATGGCTTCAACTCAGGGCAATCCTGCCTCGGCCTCCTGAGTGCTCAGATTACAGGAGTGAGCCACGATGCCCAGGTCACGTGGCACTGGGGAACTGATCCCTGGGTTTTATGCTTGATAGGCAAGTGCTTTAACCACTGAGGTACAACCCCAGCCCCATAGCTACCTGCATTTGTGCACTTTTTTTTTCCCATTTGTGCAGTTTCTAAGATTCAAAGTCGTCTTTTTTTTTTTTTTTTTTTGGGTGAGGCAAGGTCTTGCCCTGTAGTCCAGGCTGGTCCTGAGCTCACTATGTAGCCCAGGCTGGCCTTCGATTCACAGCAATCTTCTAATCTCAGCCTCCTAAATGCTGGGATTACAAGTGTGCACCACCACACCCAGTTCGTGTGGTGCTGGAGAATGGAAGCCTGGGCCTAGCGCTTGCAAGGTAAGTGTTGTAATCACCGTGCTAATTCTCCTGCCCGAGATTCAAAGTCTTTCAGGAAATTTTCTCATGGTGCAGCGTACATAATTTCATTACTTTCCAGGGCAGGTTAACTGAATTGATCTTGTTGGATACCACATGCCCTTATTCAGAATACTTAGAAAGCAGGGTGGAAGAGCACGTTGAAAACACCATTAGGACATCCTGGAGTCATGATCCTTTTAATATTAAGAGATCATGCTGCTCACCAAAGCTGTCACTTAGGTGAGTGTAAAAATTAAAGACGGGCTTATATTTGAAGAAAACATGGGAATTAACCTAAACTTTCACAGATTCCAACTCACTTTCTTTGCACTTGCCAATTCTCACCATGGCCATGGTTGGGGTACTGTATCAGGGAAAGTGCCCGGGGCTGGGAGAGACAGTGCTCAGCGGCAGAGTGTGAGCTTAGCATGTGCGAGATCCTGGGGTGGATTCCCAGCCTCAAAAAGAAAACAAGTGTTCAGACTTATTTAATATTTCATGAGGCGTGGACATGAAAGCAGGGGCAGCCCTACTTCCACTGACCTGCTGCATTCTCAGTATTTAGATGGCTGTCGGTTCTTCACGTCATTGTATGACGTAGTATCTCTACGCCTTCAGTGTACATCTCTCAACTCAGGCTCCCGGGCCTCTCTGTCCCTGAGGTCTTGCACGTCCGTCTCCAGGCTCCTTGCCTCTCACACACTCAAGCCCATCCAGCTGGGCTTTCTACCTCTCTCCACGTCAGCACCGCCACCACCTAACCCTATTCCAGGCGCTCACCTGATTCTCGCCCCGTAATCGTGGCCGGTCCCCCGGCAGCTCGTCGCTATCGTCATTGACCAGGTCCCCTGGCCCCTCGTACCCCAGGACGTGGGGGCAGCCGCGGAAGGCGAAGTCTTCGAGCTCGCGGAGGAGGCGCTGCTGCTCTGCGGGCGCCCCGCGCACCACCTGACGCAGGCGGAACTGCACCTGCGCGAAGTGCGAGGACAGCGCGAGCAGCGCGGAGTCCAGCCGCCGCCTCTCGGCCCGCAGCCGCCGCAGCGTACGCCCGGGCGAGTCCGGAGGGGATCCAGGGGCCGCTCCGGGCTCGTCAGCTACCGCCTCTTCCGAAAATGCAGCCGCTCCAGGCCCGGCCTCTGCCACCGCCCCCACCGGGGCCCAGCGTACTGCCTCGCACGGCGGCAGCAACTCCTCTTCCTCCTCTTCGTCCTTCGCCTTTGACCCAACAGCCGCCACCACCGTTACCGGCTCCGCGGCCGCTTCCACAGCCGCCATCTTGCCGGAAACGAAGCCGCACGTCAGCCGCGCCCCCTTTGCTGCCATGACAACGGCGCGCCGGCCGGGAAAGGGGCGGGGCAATGGGCGGGGCTTGGGCTTCCGACGGCCCCGGGGGCGTATCACCCTGAGCCTTAGTTCGGCCAATAGTCTTTTGAGCGCCTGTTGTGAGTTGTCACAGACCGTAAGCATTGTGGCAACCTAGTAAGACTGGGGACGTGTCATATGGGTTAGTTCTTGTCCTGGTCCTAGCGGTTGGGTGGTTTATTCCAGAGCCACCGAGTGGCGAAGATAGGCAAAGATTAATAAACTTTCCCAGAGTCTCTCCAGAGTGCGGATCTCTAGGCTGTTGAGCCACGTTCTTTTTCCTTCAGCCATATAAGGAGAGGCAGCTGCTAGAGAGTCCCGGGATCTAAAGATAGCGGCCCTTGCCTGGGACTCCAAACGCCACTTGGGGCAACTGGAGCCGCCATGGCACGGTGAGTATTTCTGGCGGTTTCCCACGCCTTGCCCCCGGCATTTTCCCTGGACAGTCTCTGCCCAATTTTTGCTGCACACTCCAGATGCTGCGGGGCTCCATGAGAGCCCCGGACCCTGCGTCTCCGCCTCTGGAGTGACGGAAGGTGTGACCGGAAAGTGCACCCTAACTTCCTACTTCCCACCCGTATTTTGAATTCTTCCCTGGTCATCCTCCCCCACATCCAACTATTCCGTCACTCGCACCGCTTTCCATTTCACTTAGCTGCACTTCGACAGGATGGTGGCACCAAAAGTCCCTGTATTGTTCCTCCCTCTTCCTTTTCCAAGTGCCTCAGCATCTATCCTTTTGAAGCCCCACCTCCACTCCTCTACAGGCAGCATGCTCAGACCCTGTGGTACGACAGGCCCAAGTATGTGTTTATGAGGTTTTGTGTTGAGGACAGCACCGATGTCCATGTGCTCATTGAGGATCACCGCATTGTGTTCAGGTAACGTCCCTCCAGGAGGGGTGCCTGGCTTCCCAGGAATTTCCTCTTCCCCTAAAACTGCAGCACGCGGTCTCAGCTTCTCAGATTTATTGTCTCCTCAGCTGCAAGAATGGTGATGGGGTGGAGTTGTACAATGAGATTGAGTTCTATGCCAAGGTGAACTCTAAGGTAAGGGTGGGTTGGGACAGAAAGTCTGGATGGAAAAGGGAAAATGGAGATCCATTCTAAAACTCACACCCCAACAATGAGGCTGTCAATCTGTCAGGACTCCCAGGATAAGCGCTCTGGCCGCTCCATTACTTGCTTTGTGAGGAAATGGAAGGAAAATCTGGCATGGCCTCGGCTCACCAAGGAGGATATCAAGGTGAGGGTGTGGGAAGGTGGTTTGATCCTTCTGAATGCTGTGTCTACACACCCAAATATTTAAGTCAGAGCTAGAGTTGCACATGCCTCCTATCCAGCCAGTATTTAGTAACTTAACAGGTCCTGCCTAAATTTGGTCTCTTAAATATTCTTTTTTTTTTTTTTTTTTTTTTTTTGAGACAGCGTCTCACTCTGGTGTTCAGGCTGGTCCTGACTTTACTATGTAGCCCAGTTTAGCCTTCTTCCTGCCTCAGCCTGCTGGGATTACAGGCATGTGCCACCATGCCCAGTTTATGTGGTGCTGGGGAATTGAACCCACGACCTTGTGTTTGCTAGGCAAATGCTCTTAAATACTGAGCTATGCTCCCAGTCCTACCCTCCTAAATATTCTTGAATCCACTACCATTTCTTCTAAGCTCAGACTTCATCTATCAGGGTTTGTTTGAGGCTCATTGCATATTTTTGGCCCACACCCTAATCCATCTTCTGCTTTATCTTAGGATCCCTGTCTAAAATACACTTTGGCCATAGGGCCTAGTGGGGCAGGCCTATAATCCTACCATTCTGGGAGACTGAGGCAGAAAGATTGCAGGCTCGAGCCCAGCCTAGGCAATTTAGTGACTTACTTTTATTTTATTTTATTTCATTTTATTTTTGAGACAGGGCCTTACTCTATAGTCCAGTCTGATCCTGAACTCAGTATATAGTCCAAGGTGGCCTTGAATTCATGGCAACTACCTACCTCGGCCTCCGAAGTGCTGGGGATACAGGATGTACCACTGCACCCAGCTTTACGTGGTGCTGGAGAATCCAACTCAGGGTTTATGCTTGCTAGGCAAGCACTTTAACCACTTCAATAGCTGTGCCATTCTTCCAGCCCTGCCTTGTCTTTTTCATGGAAAGCTACTACATTACTGTCATCTACCTAACCCTTGCTTATCCTTCAAGGCCCCGCTACTCCAGGAAGCCTGGGTTCCCCAACTCCTTTCTAGATTTGGTGATAATCCCTTTATAGCTCCACTGCCATACTTTTCACACTGAATTCCAGTGATTTACTTAATATCTCCCTCTCTACTTTCTTCCTGAAAGCTGGGACATTGTGTTAAACATTTTATTTTTTTTAAATCCCAGTTTATTTTGAAAATTTCTGAGTTAATGAAATGTATGTCAATGCCTTTCCCCCCCATTTTATTGATATGTATATGTGCAAAATTTAAGGTTTACAATGGAGTTGAGCCTTTTATGCACATATGTATCTTGTCAAGGTGACAAGGGCTTTCCCACTCTCCTTTTGCCCCTCCCATCCCTCCCTCCTAAACATTTTATTTTTAAGATAGGGTCTTGGGAGCTGGAGGAATAGCACAGAGGCTAAAGTGCTTACCTAGCAAGCACAAGGCCCTGGGTTCCATTCCCCAGTACCATATGAGCTGGGCATGGTAGTGCACACCTGTAATCCCAGCACTCAGGAGACTGAGGCAGGAGGATCACCATGAGTTTGAGGCTAGCCTGGGCTACATAGCGAGTTCAGGACCAGCGTGAACTACAGAGTGAGATCCTGCATTGAAAAAGAAAAGAAAAGAAGACAAGGACTTACTCTATGGTCTGAGTTGGTTCTGAACTCACTTTGTCATTCAGGCTGGCCTCCAACTCAAGGCAATCCTGCCTCAGCCTCCTGACTGCTGGGATTACAGGCATAAGCCATCATACCCATTTTATATAGTACTGGGGAATTGAAACCAGGCCCTTGCATTTGCTAGGCAAGTGCCTTAACCACTGAGCTATGCCCCCAACCCTGCATTGAATATTTCTGTAATCTCAATGCAAGTTCAGAGTCTGACTCCTGTGTTCAGTATATATGATCTAAATGAATGGGTGTGAATAAGGTCTTCCCTTTATAAACATGGGAACTTGAGAACATGGATTTTAAGCGGTGGTTGTCCCTGACTGCAGGGGGTGCAGCTTAACCTCTTGCTTTCTTGACTCCTGTTACGTTTTACAATAGCTATTTTTCCAGATACATCATTTCCCTATCCCACCTGCTCCTAGGTGGCAGGATTCAATTTTTTTTTCAGATTCTGCTATTCCTGATACTATGCTTGGCACCTTGTAGCTTCCTGGTAAATATTTGTGGATGCCAATGAGGACATGGCAGCCTAGAGGGGGATTTGTCAAAAGGGGTGCTGTTGGGAGAAATATGTCCTGCTAAGCCTTTTTCCTCAAGTATGTTCCGGGTATGTGCCATACTCTTCCTGTGTACTACTGCTGCTACCCACACTGCCAGCCCACCACGACTCTGTGCTTCCTCTCGCAGCCAGTCTGGCTGTCTGTGGACTACGATAACTGGAGAGACTGGGAAGGGGATGAAGAAGTGGAGCTGGCTCAGGTGGAACATTACGCAGAGGTGAGATGCCCGCGACGGCTGTTCGTTGCCTGTCCTGACCATTTCTGTGCTTGTCTGCTTGCGTTTCTCTGGAGGATCACCGCTGTTAAGGCCAGGCAGAGGTATCCAGGTTCCTGGGGCTGATTACTCAGTGGGGCTAATACTCTTTACATGTTTTGTGGAGTGCTTCTTTAGTAAAGATGAGGCAGACCTGGAGGCACAGGCCTGTCATCCCAGCATTCTGAGGCGGAGGCAGGAGGATCACAGGTTTGAGTCCAACCAGGGTAACTAGTAACTTAGTAAGATCCTGTCTCCAAAAAAAAAAAAAAAAAAAAAAGAGCAGAGGATATATTGTAGCTTAGTTGGAAGGCCTTGGATTCAATCCCCAGTATCTCACAAAGAAAGAGAGGTAAAGAGAGGTCAATATCGGAGAAATTCTATACACAGACCCACTTACTATTCACAGAGTAGAGTCTAGATCCTGAAAATGTTTGGCAAAACTTTCTCTTCCCACTGTTAAGTAATAGTGATTCTCCTATTTTCTTTGCGTGTATGTGTTTTTCCTCCTGTATTTTTTTCTGGCTTCCTGAGCCAGAAAACTTCATGGGAAGATAACATTGAACAGTAATAAAAACTCAGCTGAGCCCAGTGGAATAGACTTGTAATTCCAGCACTCCATGCTGAGGGAGGAGGATTGCAAGTTCAAGTCCAGCTTGGACAATACAGTGACTCAGATGCTGTCTCAAAATAAAAAATAAAAATGGAAGGCAATCCACTTTTCCGGGACTTCTTTCTGAATAGCAGAAACTTACCCTTCTTTCTCCTTCTACACCTTTTCTCGATAAAGTATGCTCTTCACAACCTGAAAAAAAATTCCCAACTCCCCCCAAATAGCCTCCCCAAAAAACCAGGTTGCAGAGGTAGCTCAGTCTGAAGGCCTTGAATTTGATTCTCTAGTATCATAAAAATAAAATGAAACAAAGAAAGTAGTATAAATATTTATAGGAAGGGCCGAGAGTGTGATTAGAGCACTTGCCTAGGAAGAACAAGGCCCCAGGTTCAATCCCCCAGCACCACATACTAACTCAGTATGGTTGCTTATGCTTGTAATCTCAGCACTCTGGAGGCTGAGGCAGGAGGACTGTAGTGAATTCAAGGCCAGTTGGGACTCCATAGTAAGTTCAGGACCAGCCTGGGCTACAGAGTGAGACCCTGTCTCAAAAAAAGGAAAAGGCCTAGATATATAGCACAGTGGTAGAACACCCTGGGGTTCCATCCTTAGTACTGAAAAAGAAAAAAAAATGGGAGGGAATCAATTTATATTTTGAGACAGGGTCTTGCTCTGTAAGTCCAGGCTGGTCCTGAACTCACTATGTAGGCCACACTGATCTTGAACTCATGACATCCTCCTGCCTCCTGCCTCAGCCTCCCAAGTGCTGGCATTACAGGCATGTGCCACCATGCTGGCTTTCAATTCACTTTTCCGGAGTAGTTCCAGGGAAGATGACAGCAGTTGCCTGGCTGGGTCTGGCGCCCTTTTCCTGAAGCCTGTGAGTGTACAGATTGTTCTCTCTCACCCTCTTTTTCTCTTGTGACCACTTCCTCTTCCCACCAGCTTTTGAACAAGGTCAGCACCAAGAGGCCTCCCCCTGCCATGGATGACCTGGACGTAAGTAACGCCTTCTGCTTAATGCTTCGGTTTCTTTTCAGTCCTTAAAAATAACACACTAGGGCTGGGGATGTAATTCAGTGATTAGAACACTTGCCTAGCACTCTAGCACAGCAAAGCAAAACAAAGCGAATAAAACAAATCCAAGACCTCTACAAAGCCCCAGTTCCTAGTACATGGTAATCTGTAGTGCGTGTTAACCAAATCTGAATTTGACACAGGAGGTCCCATGTTCTTCCTTAAGCTTTAGAAAACTCCAGCAAGACTCCCTTCCTTCTACCGTTCCTCTGCATCTCCAGCTTAGAGTAGACCTGGCCCTGTTTAGAATTTACAGATGCTTTGTCTTTTCCTCCCCAGGATGACTCTGACAGCGCCGATGCAACAAGTTAGTAGTCAGCCTTTTGTGGCAGCAGAGCTGGGGAAGAGGCTGCGTTCACCCTTCGTTTCTCTGAAAAACCATAGCTGGGCTTCTGTGTGCTCCTGTGTCATGCACCACGGTTATCTGAGGATTCTGAAAATTTCTAGAAGCTTTTTATTAAGAGTCCCTGTCATGCTTCTCGTTTTCCTCCTAGACACTTGGCTTTGGTACTGCGGCGGATGCAGGAGTGGGGAGGGGGAGGAGTGTACTAGTGAGGGTTCCAACTTCTGATTGTTTCTAATCTTTTTGTTTGT
This sequence comes from Ctenodactylus gundi, assembly GCA_004027205.1. Lineage (NCBI taxonomy): Eukaryota > Metazoa > Chordata > Mammalia > Rodentia > Ctenodactylidae > Ctenodactylus > Ctenodactylus gundi. The sequence goes on along the minus strand of PVKB01002512.1, from coordinate 77,226 downwards.
GTTAGTTGATTACTTGAGAAGGTTATATATATATGTAGCAGAGCAAAAGTCGAAGAAGAAACGTAGATTCTAATAAATCTCTGAGAACTGTCCTCTCTTTTCTCCTTGTGGTCGACTGCTTCTCTCTCTAGAATTCTTTTTAGGGGCTGGAGTGAGACTTAGACCCTGGCCCTCGCTGAGGCTGGAAGAGGAAAACTATTAAGGACAGGCTTGTAACTAAGTTGAGGGACTGTTCTTGCCCAAGTCTGTACTCTGTCATGCCTAGAACCAGCCACCTCAGCTTCCTGCACATTCCAGACATCTCTTTACACTTTCAGAATTAATTGTTACTTGTCACTCAGCTTGTCTGTTTACTCTTTCTTTCATTTTTTTTTTTTTTGAGACAGGGTCTCACTCTGTACCCAGGCTGGTCCTGAGCTCACTATGGAGCGCAGGCTGAAGGGAAAAAGGCTCCCACAGTAGGTGACAGCATTCTGTTTCTCATGCACAGTTAGCGTCCTCTCTGGGGTGTAATTTATAGGATTTTGAGTTATAATATATTCCATGTCTAAACATTGTGTTGGGACATCAATTGGATTTGGCTGCTGAGCCTGAATCTTTGGTAGGCATGGAGGTGTCAAGTATGGGTGGTTTGAAGGAGTAGTGTCAGCTCTCTGCAGGTCTACAGAAGGTTCAGACACAGTTGTGGTTACTGGAGTCATGGTCTTGTGGTTACTGGAGTCATGGTCAGCTTTAGGGCAGGAGGCTGAACTGGGACACTGGGTGATATGTGTTGAGTTTGCCTCTGACCTGGTATGGGGACTTTAATTCCTTGATGCTCAGGAGTTTGAGCTACATTCTCCTTTGGTAGTTCTGGACCCCCAGATTGTGTCTCCTGCATAGCTGTAGGTTTATCCTTCTGGAATAGACTGTAGAGGTATGGTAAGCTCTAAGTCCACAGGTGGAACTGTGTGACTAGGGTCAGATTTGGGTGCCGTGCCCAAACCTGGTTTGGAGGTAGAAGTGCCACCTGAGGATGCTACAGAAGAAAAGCCATAGGCTTCTTCAGGACAGTAGAAAATTAGTTTGCAACAAAACTTGCTAACACTGTATGATGAAAACGTACAAAGAGTAATGTTGCAGGCAGGGGCATAGCTCAGTTGTTAAAATGGTTACACTGGCCCAGCAAGCACCATGCTGAGTTGGATTCCCCAGCAGCACAAAAGATGGGTGTGGTGGTGCATGCCTATAATCCCAGCACTTGGGAGGCTGAGGCAGGAGGATTGGTATGAGTTTTAGGTCAGCCAGGGCTACATAGTGAGCTCAGGACCAGCCTGAACTACAGAGCAAGACCCTATCTCAAAAGGAAAAAGAAAAAAAAAAGTAATGTTGCAGTTTTTGGTTAGATTAAATGTCATAAGACAGGATGGAGAAATAGCTCAGTAGCTAAAAAGTACCCGAGTTTCAGTCCCCAGCACCACATATGCTCGTGTAGTGATGCATGCCTATAATCCTAGCACTTGAGAGGCTGAGGCAGGAAGATTACCCTAAGTTCGAGGCCAGCCTGGGCTACATAGTGAGCTCAGAACTAGCCTGGACTACAGAGTGAGACCCTGTCCTCAAAAAAAAAAAAAAAAGTAAAGACATTCATTAAGCCAGATCCCATGACACAGACCTGTAATTTTAGCACTCTGAGAGGGCAAGGCAGGAAGATTGTAAACTTAAACACAGCCTGGGCAATTTATCAATTTAGTGAGATCCTGTCTCAAATAAAAGGGGCTGAGGATGTAGCTCAGTGTGAAGGCCCTAAGTTGATCCCTAGTGGCACAAAAATGTCATTTATTAATAAAAGATCTTCAAATGTAAATATTCCAGAAATTTCTCTAAGCCACCTGATCAGAACAACTGTCTCTGAATATTACCCTACTTGGAAAGGTACTGGCATTGATTTGAATTAAACTCAGAATTTTTCAAAATAAGCCATAATTAAAATAGCTATTCTAGGGCTGGAGGAATGGCTCAGCGGTTAAAGCTCTTGCCTAGAAAGTGCTAAGTCAAGAGCTAAGTACCCCAGGCCATGAAGAATACAAAGTAAATAAAGAAAGCGAATCATTACAACGGCTGATAGATGATTCAAGGAGAAATAACCTCAGAATTATGGGAATTGAGGAGAAGACTGAGGACAAAACAAAAGGCTTAAAGGACATGTTTAGTGAAATAATGGAAGAAAATTTCCCAAATCTAAGAAAAGAAATGAACATGGAACTATTGCAGGCATATAGAACACCAAACAGCTTTGATCAGAAGAGATCCTCATCACGACACATCATAATCAAAATATAGAAATCAAACACAAGGAGAAAATACTAAAAGTGGTAAGAGAAAAACAGAAGGTGACCTACAAAGATAAACTCATCAGGATAACAGCAGATTTTTCAATCCAAACTCTAAAAGCAAGGAAATCGTGGAGCAATGTCATCCAAGCACTAAAAAAGCATAAATGCCAACCAAGACTGCTATATCAAGCAAAATTATATTTTAATTTAAAGGGAGAACTTAAAACTTTCTATGACAGAGACAGCTTAAAGGAATTTGCAGCCACTGAGCCAGTATTGCAGAAAATACTTAAAGGAAACTTGCACAGTGAAAGGGAGACCAGCGACACCAATGACCCCAGAGAAAAAGTGACAACAGCTAGAGGAGAATGAGCTGAGAAAAAAGTAGGTTAGTAATCAGTGAAATATGAGTAAATAAGATATGAAAGTTAGGAAATTCTGAAATAACTAGATTTGCCTTCATGTCTGTTTAAGTATATTTATATGGTATAGATTTAAGTTCATTTAATGTAGCAATGTGATATAGTTTTAGCTTTGTTTTGTTGTAGCAATTCACTTATTAGGTCACTAATGAAAGTTTATCCTAAGGAAACTGATGGATGTAAAGATAACCTTGGGAGTGTACAAATATGTGCCTTCCAGTATTCAGCTAAGGCAATTGAATTTTATTTATTTTTTTCTCTTCTTTCCCAAATTAACTAGTCTTTTGAACTACATGCTTATGATTATTTTCTAGTGTGAACTGGTGGGTAAGGCCAGATTTAACAATAACAAAGATGTAGGAAAATATGAAAAAAAAACTTTTGGTGAATATCCCAATGAAGGGATTGGTTGGATTCAGAGAGGAGATATCAAGATTTGACTACTGCAAACCCATTAGAGGAATAGGAAGGTGACTTGAGTGAAATGACTTAGGCGCGGAAGATTAATATGTTAAACACTATATGGTTTCTCGGACTTGGAAAACCCAGAACACAGACATTCTTTGGAACCATATGAAGAGATAGCCGGAGCTGGGGTAAGGGTCAGGGAGGTGGTGGGAGGGTAGAAGATGGGAAGGGATTGTGAAGTCAATGTGATACATAGATGTATGAAACACCCAAATTCATTGTAAATACTATGCATTACATTTGTATATTAATAAAAATAGTGGCAAAAATGCATTCATACTTAGAAAAAAAAAACTAAGTACCCCATTTCGATTCCCCAGCATCACATAAGCTCGGAGTGGTAGCATATGCCTGTAATCCCAGCACTCAGGAGGCTGAGGCAGGAGGATTGCTGTGAGTCCAAGGCCAGCCTAGGCTACATAGTGAGTTCAGGACCAGCCTGGGCTATACAGCAAGACCCTGTCTCAAAAAAATAAAATCCTCCCCAAACCCTATTTATATTCAAACAAACAATTTCATTTATTTATTTTTTATTTTCTTGTGGCAGGATCTTGCTCTGGAGTCCAGTCTGGCCTTGAATTTATGGCAGTCCTCCTGCCTCAGCCTTTCTTTGGAGTGCTGGGGTTACAGGCATGGGTCATCATGTCCAGCTTATGTGATGCTGGGGAATTGAACTCGGGTACTTAGCACTTGCTAGGCATGCGCTTTAACTGCTGAGCCATTCCTCCAGCCCCAACATCCATCTTAATTTATGATTCATATTCTGTGCCTGGAACCAGTCTATATTTAACCATAATATCCATACATAAAAACAATCCATAGTTCAATTTACATGATCTCAAAACATTAATGATCTGTAGATCCAGCAAACTTTTAAATTGTAACTCTCATGCATTGAATTCATAGCCAGAATCCTCAAAATCAAACAAATTTGCATTATATAAATAATTTAAGGGGCTGGAGGAACAGCACAGTGGTAAGAGTGCTTGCCCAGCAATTGCAAAGCCCTGAGTTCAATTCCCAAGTATCACATAAGCTGGATGTGGTGGTGCATGCCTGTAATCCCAGCATTGTGAAGGGTGAGGCAAGAGGATTGCTGGAGTCCAAGGCCAGTCTGGACTACAGAGCAAGACCCTGCCTCAAAAAATCCAAGGAGAAACAACCCTTAAAATATACATATATAGATACACACCCTCTCCACCCTCTCACACACATACTTCTTACAGACCTGTGCTTGAGGAAACTCCATTTGTTTTGTTTGGTTTGTTTGTTTTTGAGACAGGGTCTCTCTCTGTAGCCCAGGCTGGTCCTGAACTCACTGGTGTAGCCCAAGCTGGTCTTGAACTCAATGCAATCTTCCTGCCTCAGCCTCCCAAGTGCTGAGATTACAGGTGTGCACCACCAGGCCCAGCTTTATGTGGTGCTGGGGAATGGAACCTGGACGTTGACTTGCAAGGCAAGTGCTTTAACTGCTGTGCCATTCCTCCAGCCTTGAAACTCCATTTATTGAGTGCCCTTGAAGATACATTTTGATAAACTGCTGGTTTAGGTATTTTTGTTGGGAATATCTGACAGTAAGGCATAGATGTTCATTGGATGAACAGAAAAGAAAGAAGCTTGTGGCAATCAGAAAGTTTAAGGTCTTTAAGTTGTATAAAATGAACCTGCAGAAATATTTAGGTGTTCTCAGGATGTGAAGTTTGGAGCTGCAATGTATTATCAAGCCAGTTGCAAAAAGCTTACATCTTCTATCCTTTGAGGTCAAACCTGGTATCCGGACATTGGAAGAAAACTTTAGAGAAGCTGTTGGTCTTATATCTCCACACAAAATGGGTTGGGTGCATATCTCAGTGGTTAGAACACTTGCCTAACATGTGCAAGCCATTGGGTTCAATTCCCCAGCTCCATGTAAAAATCAGCCAAGAATGGTGGCTTATGCCTGAAACGCCAGTACTAAGTGAGGCAAGAGGATTGCTATGAGTTTGAGGCCAGCCTGGGATCCACAGTGAGTTCAGGACCAGCACAGACTAGAGCAACACTATCTCAAAAAAGAAACAAAGATTTGCAGGAGTGAATTTCACAGATTTATACTGTTCTAATTTGGTGTTGAGAATTTGCTCATACTCCTCTTGAGTTTTTTCTTCTTTCTATATTGAGAATTCGACCTAGGGACCTTTACATTGAGCTACAGCCACTTAAGACAGGGTGTCCCTCTATATGTCACTTGTTTTTACATAGTAGTTCTGCACTGGACTCACTATATAGGCCACACTGACCTTTGAACTCATGGCAATCCTCCTGCCTCAGCCTCTAGAGTGCTGAACTTCCAGGCGTGCGACACTGCGTGGCTTTCTTTTCAGTCTTAAAACAGCTACAACTCAGAAGGATCGCAATCCACGTCTTCACTGAATGCGGCCAAACCACACCCCTTTTTTCCTTGTCTCATTTCCGCGCGACAAGACGTACCTTTATGAAGTTTGTCCCCCGTCGCTCTCCGTCCGCTTCCGGGCTTTTCAGCGTGAGCCGGCTCTCGGGTTCTTGGTGACAGCCGCCATGGCGTTCTGGTGTCAGCGGGACAGCTACGCCCGCGAGGTGCGACTGGCTGGGCGACGGAGCAGTGGCGGGCGCGCGGGGCGGCGGGGCGGCGTGGGCAGGGCGCCGGGCGCGCGGGGCTCACGGCTCGCTGTCCTCCCTCCACGCAGCTCGCCACCGCCGTGGTCTCCTGCCGCCCTGCGGAGCTGCCGGCCGAGGGGAGCGACGGCGGGAAGCGCGTGCTGAGCGGGTTCCAGGTGGTGCTGGAAGACACGCTGCTCTTCCCCGAAGGCGGGGGCCAGGTACCGCCTTGTTCCCCCGCGACCCCTCAGAGTCTCGCGTGTCCGCCCCTTGGTTCTCAGCCGCGGCGCATCCACACGGGCGTCAGGTCGCCCCGCTCGTGTTTACGGACATCTGGTGTGCCCCGTGTCGGGATCACCCCTGGTTCCGGGATCGCAGGCGGCCGCCGCGGGACGATCAAGCTGCGGAGAGGGAAGGCGCGCGGGGCGCCTCGTACACGCGGCGGGTTGTGTCGTACGCACCTGGGCGAGCCGCTGCGGTGTCCCTGGTGCTGGGCACAGACCACAGGGCGGCCGGCGCCAGCCTGGGGAGGAACTAGCGTAGCGTGCTGGGCAGAGACTGAAATGACACCCCGAGGGAGGGCGAGGGGGTGGGTTATGTAGCGCCGCGAGGAAGCGTGGGTTCCCCGGTGGAAGACGAGTGCGCATGGAGGAGGACACCGGTAACAGCAAAGGTGGGCGTTATGGGAGGGATTTTTTTCCAGCAGGGATCGCTCGAAACAAGGGTGGTCGAGGTCTGAAATAATCTGATACACCTACTTCAGTGTAGTTGTGGCTTCTGGTGCTTGTTGATCACAGGCTAGAGATGACCTGGGAAAGGAAGTCGGGGACCAGTTCAGAGAGTCCTGAAGGATGTGGAAAGGGAGAAAAGCTCCCCTCAGGAGACTGTGGGGAGCCAGGCAGGTTCTTAGGCAAAAAAGTGACATGAGATCATGTGTTCAGTAGACTCGAGAAAGTTCCAGTTTTATGTCAATGTCTTCATCATGACAGTTATTTCCTTGGTTTCCAGCTCTGCTGAGGGAATACCTGTCAGGTATCCACAGGTCTCATTTTGCACATCACGTTCAGGGAATGTTGCCTGTTTCTCCAGCACGGTTAGGTCTCTTTCCAGTTTCTCTCCTGCACATACTTTTTAGTATTATGGCAATAACTGATAGGTGATACTGCAGTTATCTATTTTTGTGTCGGTGTTCCTGGAGGGACCGTGTTTTGTTTACATTGTGTTCTTGGGCTGGCAGTGCCTTATAAGTAATTGGCACTTGATACTTTTGTAGATGAATGAATATTCTTGAATATTATTCTAGTATTCAGGTGGGTGGGATGGCAAAAAACTTCTGATCATTTTAGACTTTTTTTTTCTTTTTAAATTTGAGGCAAGGTCTCCCTTAGTTGTTTATGCTAGCCTCTTAACTTGCTTATTCTGTCCAGCCTCCTGAGTGGCTAGGATTACAGGCATGTGCCATTTTGTCTGGTCATTTTCAAGCATTAAAGATAAGAATCTATACTAAGACAACAAAAAGGGTAACTTTTTTTTTTTTCTTTGAGGCAAAGTATCACTCTGAGTTCAGGCTGGTCCTGAACTCACTATGTAACCTAGGCTGGCCTGGAACTCTGGGCAATCTTCCTGCCTCAGCCTCCTGAGTGCTGGGATTATGGGCATGCACCAACACACCTAGTTTATGTGGTGCTGGGGAATCGAACCCAGAGCCTTGCACTTGGTAGGCAAGCACTTTACCTGATGAGTTATTCCTTTAGCCCCAAGGTTAAATATTCTTTAGATTTTGCTAAAACTGTCCTTGCTATATGTACAATTTTTGTCTTAATTCTGTTAGTCTGTCCTGAAGAACAAAATACATGTATGTTCAGAGTAAAGAATTCAGCCAGGCTTCTCGATGGCTAGAGGACCTGCCTCACTGGGCACTGTGTTCACCTTCTGTTTAGTGGCATTCATACTTCTGCCCAGGGCTCTTATACTTTCCATTTTTTTATTTTTTATTTTGAGATAGTGTTTCACCAAGTTGCTAAATTGCCCAGGCTCGACTCAAACTTACAATTCTAGCTCAGCCTCCCGGAGTGCTGGAATTATAGGCCTGTGCCTCAGCCTGACTCAGGGTCTGTCTCATAGACCTTCCATAGAGAGTGTATCTAGGAGGTAGGGTGAGCCCTGCCTTACTTTTGTTTAACTCTGCTTCTCTCCCCTAGCCTGATGACCGTGGCACAATTAATGGCATCCCTGTGCTGAGAGTGACCCGCCGGGGGGCCCAGGCTGATCATTTCACACAGACGCCTCTGGCCCCTGGGAGCCAGGTCCAGGTCCTGGTGGACTGGGAGCGGAGGTTTGACCACATGCAGCAGCATTCAGGTACCTGGGTGGGACAGGGGGCATAGGGGAGGAACAGCTCCATGTGTGGGATTACAGGTTTGTGATACCACGCCCAGCTTATGTAGTGCTGGGCAATCAAACTCAGGGCCTTGTGCTTGGTAGGCAAGTGCTCTAACTGCTGTGCTAGTCCTCCAGCCCTTCTAGAAGCTTCTTTTGGGATAGCCTGTCAGTCCCTGAGTCCTGTTGGTTTGTTACCTAAATGTCTTCCCATTTCTGCCCACGGTCACTGTAGCCATCCTAGTCTCAGTTTTCTGTCTTTCCTGTGTGCCTCTGTGACAGCTTCTTCACTGGATGCTTCATATTCAGTTTTGTTCTTTAGTTTCTTCCACACAGCACCAAGAACAATGTGTGGGAGAGAGAGAGAGATAACTGTAGATTGAGTCCAGCCTTAACACTGAGCTGTATTCTCAGCTCAGTTTTTATTTTTATTTTTTACTCTGAGATAGGATCTTGCTAAGTCATGAAGTCATCTAGGCTGGGCTCAAATTTGTGATCTTGCTTCAGCCTCCCAAAGTGCTGGATATATAGGTGTGTGCCACCATGTCCAGCTAACCTTTTTTATTTAAGAGATGCTGGGGGGAGGGTCTCTCCCATGCTACAGTAGTCTTTTAAAAAGGAAAAGCTGGGCCTGCAGGCATAGCTCAGTAATTAGAGTGCTTACAAGGCTTTGGGCTTGACTCCCCAGCACTACATACTAACTAGGTAAGGCAGGCTGTAATCCCAGCAGTCTTGGAGGCTGAGACAGGAAGATTGGCATGAGTCCAAGGCCAGCCTGGTCTCCACAGTGAGTTCAGGAGCAGCCTGGCCTACTGAGCCAGATCCTGCCCCCCAAAGAGAGAGAGAGAGAGAGAGACAGAGACAGAGACAGAGACAGAGAGAGACCCTGTCTATAATCAAAACTAAAACATGGGCTGAGGATGTAGCTCAGTGTAAAGGTTTTGGGCTCAATTCCCAGTTTAAAAAACAAAACAAAACTGAGGCTGGAGGAATAGCACAGTGGTTAGAGCACTTGCCTAGTAAGTTGAAGGCTCTTGAGTTTGATTCCCTAGTACCACATAAACTGGGCATGATGGTGCATGCCTGTAACGCCAGCACTTGGGAGGCAGAGGCAGTTACTGCCATGAGTTTGAGGCCAGCCTGGACCATAGAGTAAGACTCTGTTTCAAGAAAAAATCTTGCCCCAGTAAGCCTTGCCAAGTTACTGTGAAATGACATTGTAAAATCTCTCTTTTATTTGGTAGTACAAACCTGAGCATTGTACCCCTAAACCGTATCACAGCCCTTTCTCCTTTTTCCTTTTTTTTTTTTTTTTTTTTTTTGAGGCAGGGTGTTGCTCTGTAGCCCAGGCTGGTTGCAAACTCACTATGTAGCCCAGGCTGGCCTCAATCACACAGCAGTTCTCCTGCCTCAGCCTTCTGAGTGCTGGAGTTACAGGCATATGCCTGTACCATACCCTGCTTACATGGTTCAGAGAAATTGAACTCAAGGCCTTACATTTTTTAGGCAAGCACTTTAACCACTATGCTATTCCTCTAATCTCCTTTCCTCTTTTTTTCTCCTTTCTTTCTTTTTTGGTTGGCTTTTCATTCTCTTTCTCTTTTTATATATGTTTGTGATACGTATTCGATGTACATGGCATGTTTTGACTTTTTCTCCCCCTTCCTTCCCCCTTTCCCCTCTTCACGTCCTCAGGTCCCTGTCTGTTTTCTCTACTGAGGGTGGTAGCCAGCATCTCTCCTTCCCCAGGTCCTGAATGTAGTTCTGTTTGTAGAAAAAAAGTAAAGAGGCAATGAAACAACCATACACGAAAGCAGAACTTATTGTAGGAGGTTCAGAGGAAGGTAGGATTTATAGTAGGAGCTAGTGGAACAAAAACCCCACACTGCTGGGCTGTGAGGGGCCTAAGCTGGCAAGCTGGACGGTCAGGTTCTTTTCAGTGCATTTCATTTTTTAAAGCCCACCCCTCTTGGGCAGGTTTGAGATTATGCTGGTCCTTAGGTGCCGGTTGGCCTATAGTAATAAGGGACAGTGATGTGGGGCTTAATTTCTCCTCCTTTGTTTCCCTGGGGCCTGCCCAATGAAAAGCCCACGAGGTACACTTGAGGGCAGAAGAACCCAGAAGTGGATAGACCAGGCCAAGGACTTAGTGCTGTGGCTGGTTTCAGTTTTCTACAGTGTTATCTCCTGACTTCTGCCCTCCGAGGCCCTACTCCCTAACCCGACCTGCCTATCTGTGAGCTTTCCTTTCTTATTTTGCTCTTTTAGTTGTTCATATTTTGTGTCTCTTGAATAAATGAAACCATGTGGTACTTTGATTACACCATGGTCCATTGTAGTTTCTTAGGGATTTCTCGTCTTGATTTTCCATAGAGCATCTAAAGTGCATTACTTAGTGCCTAGCAAGTCTGTGATTGTACCACTGTAGCAGCATGTAGCTGGGCTTCTCAGTTTTCCTTGCCTTTTTTATTTTTTGAGATAAAGTCTTGCTTTTGTTGTAGGAAGTGGCAGTTAAACCCAATGAAATCAGGTCAGAGAGCTGAATGGTCGGGGGAGAGGATTTCTTATGCTATCAGTGGGTCACCGTCTGGATCTTTCCAAAATGGCGGGCCCCAGGTGCAGGCCTCTTTTATACTGTTGGTGTGTGGAGCGGGCAGGCAAGCAAGCAGGTGAGGGGGATCGAGAAGCACCTGTGTGACAGTTCAGTGGTAGCACTGTGGCCTTGTCCAGAGTCATACAAAGTTTATAGAACACACTGAGACACTGCGCAGTAACCTGAGCACAATCTCACTGTCCAGCAGCAAGCAGGCCCTGTCCTGTCCCTGAGCACCAGTGTCACAGTGTAACTCTTGCAGGCCCATTCTTGTGGGGGAAGCTCCTTCCTCAGGGGTTAACTGTTGCAGGCCCAGTCAAAGGGAGAGCTCCTTCCCTGGGAGTTTTCCATAACACTTTATAGTCTGAAGTGGCTTTGAACTCATCACATAGCCCCGACTGGCCTCCATCTTGGAATCTTCTGATTCTGCTTTATCCTTGCAAGTGCTGGGGTTATGGGCATGCACCACCACATGAGCTTGGCCTCACTTTCCTTCTGTCTCTTTACATAGGACAGCATCTGATCACAGCAGTTGCTGACCATCTGTTTGGGCTGAAGACAACATCATGGTGAGTGGGAGGCCCAGGGCTAACTGCAGGGCCCAAGTGCTTAACTACCAGCTCTGTTCCCAGCAAAGAGTCTAGAGTAGGAGGGGAAAAGAAAGAGTGGGGTTTGAAACTTACTGTGTTGAAGACTGAGTAGCAAGATGACCTTATGTTCTGTAGAGAAAACAGAAGGGTGAGAAAAGAGATGTCTGCCCTTGCTTGGGACAGAACATGGAATTTGGAGCCCAGAGACCAGGGGGGTGAATCCTAACCCACTGCTCTGTGGCACCCTGACTTGGCTCATGTTCCTTAGCACTCTTCATCTGCAAAGTGGGAATGACAATCCCTACAGTGTGGGAGTTTTTTTCTTTTTTTTGTGGCAGGTCTTGCTCTGTAGTCAAGGCTGGCCCTGAACTCATGGCAATCCTTCTGATCCTTCTGTATCGGCCTCCTGAGTGCTGGGATTATAGGCATGTACCACCACACCCAGCTTAGGTGGTGCAGAGGAATCAACCCAGAGCCTTGTGCTTACAAGGCAAGCATTTTAGCTGCTAAGCTATTCTTTTAGCTCCTTTGTGGGATTTTAGTAGGGATTAAATAAAATCACTTACGTGAACATTCTTTGTAAACTTTACTATTCCTGTGACCACTCGTCAGGGAGTTAGGGAGATTTCGGAGTGTGATCGAGCTGGATGGCCCCTCTGTGACGGCAGAGCAAGTAGCTGCCATCGAACAGAGCGTCAATGAAAAAATCAGAGAACGGCTGCCTGTGAATGTGCGAGAATTGAGCCTGGACGATCCTGAGGTGGAGCAGGTGAGGAGACAGCCGAGGAGGGTGGCTTCTGCAGTATGGTTCTCCCAGGAATGGTTCCTCATCAAAATTCTGATAGCCTTTGTCCCTGCCCTCTGCTGTAGGTGAGGGGCCGGGGTTTGCCAGACGATCATGCCGGGCCCATTCGAGTTATTACCATCGAGGGCGTTGATTCGAACATGTGCTGTGGGACCCATGTGCGCAATCTCAGTGACCTTCAGGTAGGTGTGGAAAGGTCGTGGGGCAGTTGAAGGAGAGGTTATTGGGGAGAAGGGACCACAACACGGCTGGGAGGGAGAGAGGAGAAAAATTGAGTCCTAGGTGGAATTTCTGCTTCAGAGCTGGGGAGGAGGTTAAGTTCTTCATGCCTTCAGGCCTGGGGCCTCCCGTGGTTTGTGTATGTGTATGTGTGGCACCCCTTTTGTGTAGGTCATTAAGATTCTGGGCACTGAGAAGGGGAAAAAGAACAAAACCAACCTGGTATTTCTGGCTGGGAACCGAGTGCTGAAGTGGATGGAGAGGAGTCATGGAACTGAAAAAGCACTGACTGCTCTGCTTAAGTATGTCTCCTTTGGTTGCCCCTGTCCCTCAGGTCCTGGACACCCTGGGGTTAGTTTTTCTACCTGTAAGGTAAACAGTAGTCTGCTACCTCTGGAGATAAGATGCAGTTATCAACAATAAGATGCTCTGAATAGTAAATCAGACCCACAGCAAAGTGGCTTATTCCTTTGCAACTTCTCCCCCAGTTACCTAAGGAGATTTCATGTGATTCTTCAGGTCCCCACCTAGAGGGAGGCATGGAGACACCAGCAGTGAAGATGCCCAGTACCAGAAGCAGCTGGGTAGGGCAGCTGGGCAGCTGAGCTTGTCTCCACTGACTTTATTCTCATAGGTGTGGAGCAGAGGATCATGTGGAAGCAGTGAAGAAGCTCCAGAATTCCACCAAGCTCCTGCAGAAGGTGATTCATTTTATGGAGGGTGGGGAAGGCCTGGCTGTCCTGGAATAGACTGTCCCCTCTTGGCCCTTTGCCTCAGCAGATGTGTGGTGTGTTGAGGAGGGCAGTGAGAGGAGAATAAGGCAGAGGGAAGATGGTGCTTTCTGTGTTCCCCTTTCCCTCTGTCTACTGAGTTGTCACGTCCTTTTCAGAACAACCTGAATCTGCTCAGAGACCTGGCGGTGCACACAGCCCACAGCCTCAGGAGCAGCCCAGACTGGGGAGGGGTGGTGGCGCTGCACAGGTGAGGAGCTAGGAGCTGGAGACAGGGCGGCGGCCTAGCATACGCTCTGTGCGCTGTGTGCAGTGGGAGGTGGGTTGCTCATTGGGCTCCTCAAGGCTGAGTAAACCCTCAGACCCCCAGGAGACCTGGTGTTCTGGGTTTGATGTTAGCAGCCTCACTGTAACTCTGCTTGGCACCTTCCCTTGCCTCTTACTGTCTAACGTCTCTTCTTGCCCTGGTCAGTTCTGTGGAAGGGAAGCAGAACCGGACCTTTCACTTTTTTATAAACTGCTGAGCAGGGTGTCATGCAGGCCCTCAGTCTGCACTCTCTCTTTGCTCAAGGGTCTGGAGCTTTGTGTGCTCCAACAGGCAGCAGTGTGGAAGGAGCCAGGCTTCCTGCAGTTTCACAGGTGCCACTCCCACCTGGATCTCATGTCTGTGTCCTTTGTCATAGGAAGGAGGGTGACTCTGAGTTCATGAATATCATTGCCAATGAGATTGGCTCAGAGGTAAGAGGAGCAGGAGATTGTCTACTCCCCCCGGTGGAGGCCTAGAGAGATGCCAGGGAGGGGGCTCAGTTTAGTCCAGGTCCCTCCACATTACCACATGAGGAGTAGGGAGTGGAAGGTCACTCAGTGCTACATTGTTAGCACCAGCTGCAATCCAGGCTCTGTTCTGGGTGTTGAGCTAGGTCGAGTTTTTGAGGGCCGTGACCTTTATCCATCTCTGAGCTCCTTTTTTGAGAGCTTTTGCTCCTCATAGGCATCCACATTTGTGTGTGTTGAGGACCAGTGTTAGAAACACAGAGATTGGCAAGGTCCTTGGAAGGCAGCCTCACCCACTTCCCTTTGCCCTTCCCCACCTGATAGTCTGGAGCTTAGAATTTCCCAAGTGTCTCTTTTGCATTTGCTCCAAAACTTTTTGGGAATGCTTCCCATGGGTCAAGCATCGTGCGTCTTTTCATAACTTTTCTGTGTAGACAGTACAGATTCTCAAGGAGCTCATACTATAGTCTAGGAGACCAATGTGTGAATCAGTGATAAATTCTAGAGGCAGAAGAGCGCATCACCTGGAAGGGTGGGCAGGTTCCAGGGGAGAGGCCTCGGGACAGACAGATCATGGGGTGTCAGCCAGACAAGGAGCAGAGGCGGCCAGGCAGCGGGAAGCACGGTAGTGTAGGCAGTGGCAGCACAGGGCGCTGGGTGGGTCAGGTGGGGAAGGGTTGGCAGAGTCAGGCCACGACAGCATTGTATACTTGTCTGTGGTCAGCAGCCTTCTGCCTCCTTATTATTGTTGCTCTTTGGAAATTTCTTGGCTTTAGTGGGCCAGCATGGAGGAGCTGCCCCATCACTGCTCATGGCTTGGGGACGAGCTGCTCTAAAGGCTGAAGAGTGCAGGCCTTAGTGGAGCTGGCCTCTCCTGTGCTCATCTCCTTGTCTTGCTTCCTAGGAGACCATCCTGTTCTTAACTGTGGGAGATGAGAAAGGTGCGGGGCTCTTTTTACTGGCAGGGCCAGCTGAAGCCGTGGAGACCCTGGGGCCCAGGTAATGCTACGGTGACCCTCATGTGGGTGGAAGAACCTGCGAGCCACTGCCTTACTGACAGAGGTCTGCTGGGTGGAAGGGCCATTACATTTGCACTCCTGATTGATATTGTGGGATGAGAGATGGGCCCACCAGCGTTGTCCTCACTGCCAGATCTCCCAGTTTGACAGATGAGAATCCTTACTGTGTGTATCTCAGATCTCACAGGTAAAGGGGCAGAACTGAGGCACAAAACCAGGTGTTTTGGCTCCATGTGCTTATGTTTTTCCTTTGAGAAATTTGGATTCCTAAGAGATATATGAATACAGTGGCTAGATTTTGAGTAGACAAATAAAGTAGGTTTTTGTATAAGTGCGTGAGTGTGTGCGTGCATGTGATTCCCCATGTATGCCAGAAAAGTACTCTGCAGTGCTGGGGGTTGAGCCCAGGGGTGCTCAATACTGAGCTGCATCCCTAGCCTACTTTTTTTCTTTTTTCCAATGTGTAGAATAACAGGTCTTCATTTAGAAACAAAAGGATAGAGGGATAAAAGCTCCTACTATTTTGGAGGGGGCCTGAGTAGGTCCTTCCGTGTGTGTGTGTGTGTGTGTGTGTGTGTGTCCCCCTTTTTCGAGACAGGGTCTCGCTCTGTAGCCCAGGCTGGTCCTGAAGTCACTATGGAACCCAGGCTGGCCTTGGACTCATGGCAAAATCCTCCTGCCTCAGCTTCTTGAGTGCTGGGATTACAGAGGGCTGGAATTATAGGTGTGCGCCACCATGCCCAGCTTTATGTGGTGCTGGAGAATCAAACTCATGGCCTTGGGCTTGCTAGACAAGTGCTTAACTGCTGTGCCCTTCATCCAGCACCGCCCCCAGTTGGCCAATCTTGCAGTGAACATGCTAGGTGGATTTTTGCATACTTGTGGGAGGGTGTTTTTTGTTTTGTTTTGGTGATGCTGAGGATTTAATGTGTAAGTATTTAAGACACTTTTTGATTGACATGTACATATTTGAGAGTTACAGTGATAATACATGCACAACGTGGAATGGTTGTGTTGGGGTAATCAGCATCTTTAGTTGTCTAAATGTTTATCATTTCTTTGTGTTGGGGGTAGGTGACTTATAGCTTTTTTTTTTCACTAGCAAATTAAATTCCTTCCTCTGGCAAGGAGGCTAATTTGTAGTTTAGGCTTCACAGTAGGCACACTGTTGTAACAACACCTGCATTTTAAAAAACTTACAAAAAATTTACATAACACATCCTTTTCTCCTTCCCACCTTCTCACCCCCCGACTTTCCCTCGCCAAAACGTACGTCTTGCTTTCTTCTGTATCTCTTACTTTTTGGTTTTCTCATATTAAAAAAAATTATGATATTTAACTTTTTGTTTCTGATTCATTTCACTGAGCATAATGGTCTCAAGGTACATTCATTTTCCTACAAATGACTCAAATTTGTCATTCTTTATGGAAGAGTAGTATTCCATTTTGTGTGTGTGTGTGTCTGTCTGTCTGTCTGTCTGTGTATCACATCTTTGTCTGGTCATCTGGATTTGGACATATTGTCTTTTTCCAAGATTTGGCTATTGTAAGTTGTGCTGCTATAAACATGGGACTACATGTGTCACTATTATGTGATGACTTTTTAACTCGTTTTGGAAAATACCCAGAAGAGGTGTAGCTGGGTCGCATGGAATGTCAATTTTCAGTTTTTGGGAAACCTTTCCACTCTGTAGTTGTGCAGTATTTTAAAAAGAAGGCTCTTTAGAGTCACCCTCTCCTCCTTCCTGTCTTCCAGGCTGCCGGGACTCAGGGCTGTCCCTGTTTGTTGTGTCATTTCCCTCAGAGTCTGTCATTCTGACTGTGTTTCTTTTTCCCAGAGTGGCTGAGGTCCTGGAGGGCAAAGGAGCAGGGAAGAAAGGCCGCTTCCAGGGCAAGGCCACCAAGATGAGCCGGAGGGCAGAGGCGCAGGCGCTTCTTCAGGGCGCCGTCAATGGGCAGAGTGCTGAGGAGTGAGGCCTCCACGTGCCTCCCTGCCCCGGCCACAGGAGGAGTCTCTTGGGCAATAAAATAGTTTGACTTAAAATGGTTGCATTTCTGCGTATGCGTATGACTGGCCCATGTAAAATGTACCAGTGTGCTTGTGCAGTTACCATCTGTTTGTGAATAAACAGTTTTCCTTCTTTTTCTGTGCTGCTGGGGATTGAAACCAGGGCCTCATACATGCTAGGCGAGCACTGTACTACTGCTTCGAATTACACTGACCAACATCCCTCGCCCTTCTTTATATTTTTGTTGTGAGACAGTGTGGAAACATTACAATGTGTCCTTATCCACTTCTGGCTGTGCCTCAATGTTTGAATTACTTTTTTTCTTGTGAAACTATTCCATGCTTTTTAGATTTTTTCCCCCCAAAGTTATTTTTATTAGTATGAATTTGCAATATACAATGATTTTGTTCAACTTTAGGCCTTGATGTACATATGTATTACAAAATGACTTTGAAAGATTAATGTTTTTAATTGATTCAGGACATGACATAGCTGTAACAGTGCAACTAAAGATATTCTCAATGGGGAGTTTCAGAGCTATTTCAGAAAATGGCAAGAATAGGGTAAGTTTTTTTGTTTTTTGGAGACACTGTTGCTCTGTAGTCCATGCTGGTCTTGAACTCTGTATAGCCCAGGCTGGCCTCAAATACAGCAATCCTCCTTCCCCTCTCAAGTACTAGGATTATAGGCGTGTACTACCATGCCCAGTTTATGTGGTGCTGGGGAATTGAACACAGGGTCTTGTGCTTACGAGACAAGCGCTCTAACTGCTGGGCCGTGTCCCCAGACCTAGTAAGTGTGTTTGAAGCAAGGGGGAGTGTCCTGGGAGGCCTAATGGCAATGTATCTTTTACTGTAACACAAGTTTTACACGTTTTGATCACAGCTTATATCAATACCTTAAGGATTATGGTTTAAACAGGGGAGATCTCAGAGACATAAACACTCAGGCCACACAGCAGGGTGTAGCAAGATAGCGGGGGACCAGGCGGCCACGCTTGCTTACTACCACTCATCTGGGCTCTGCTTCCTTTACCAAGAATGACCGTACACTATACTGTCCACACTCAGGCACTTTTGAGAGTAACGGGTGCATCAAACCTCACATCAGAACAGTACTCCTCTCTGCTCTGTGCCAGGCAGACCTGAGTATCTGGCCTCCTGCTGAGACATCCCCTGCCCTAGTTTCTTGGTCTGAAAACGAGGACATGACCTTAGTGTCCTAAGAAAAAACTTTCTGAAATAAAAATAACAATTTATGAAAGGACGAAAACACTTGGACATGTTACATGAAAACAGATTGGTTGTTTGTAAAAAAAAAAAAAAAAACAAAACAAAACTGCAGTTCTAAACTGGTGATGTCCTTACCTTTCACAGGGTCCCTAGTCTGGCATCCTGGGAGAGGAATTCAGCGGCAGGGGAAGGAATAGTTTATCTTTCATGAGGTTTGCCAGATAATAATGCAGAATGTGTTAAATTCACTGGAGTAAAGTGGGTTTTGTTGCATTGGGGATTGAGCCCAGGGACGTCACACAGAGGTACGCCCTGCTTTCTAATTTTTGATTTTGAGACGGGATCTCACTAGGTTGCAAAATTGCCCGGACTGGGTTCCAATTTGCAATCCTTCTCCTTCAGTCTCCCAGAGTGCTAAGATTTCAGGCCTGTGCCGCCAGGCTTGGCTGATGTTCTCCCAATACACAGATTATGTATAACATTGCTGTAGCACACTCTTGCTGTACAGGAATACTGTCACTTGCTAGGCATAGCTGCTGCGGTTCCCACCAAGGTGACAGGTCTCCAGGGTAAATAGGCAGGTACACTTGTATGAAAGATGTCAGGTAAGAGACCCAGAGCAGGAGGCAGACTGAGTTCAAGAAGGCATCATGCCAAAATGCCCTGGAGCCCCACCCGACTCGAGTCATGAATGGAAACCAGTGAGTCAGACACGCTATGCCAGAATGCCAGGTCTTTTCCTGAATAAGAACTTAAATAAACTGCGGGGCCCTGCCTGGTACTTATGAGAAAACAGCTTGGTGTGCCCTGAGGAGAGATGTTTTCAGAAACTATGTTGCCCATTCATGTATGATCCAAACTGTGACTGAAGTGGCCTCAGTAGAGGGCAACCAGGGCCATCTGAGGAGAGGGATGAAGGGCTTCCTTCCTCAGAAGGTCTGCAGGCTCCAAACTGAGGAACAAGGGCTGACATAGTTTATTACCCTGAGGCTGTGTCCAGAGCGCAAGGGGTCTCAACAGGGACATTGTTGGGGCCCTCAGGGCCGGAGAGCCCAGCATTGCTGACCTTGGCCAAGTTCCTTTACCGTTTGAACAGTGTGAAATTCCAGGTGTTGCTTGTTTACTCAATTTGAGTCACATGTTCTGACCGTTTGCACGTGTTGCTTTGACCCTTTGAAATTCCAGGTGTTGCTTGTTTACTAAATTTAAGTCACGTGTTGTTTTGACCGTTTGAAGTTTGGATCAGGTGTGGAAACACGTGACTGTTTACTAGTGGGAAGGCAAGGAGGGTGTAAAAGCAAGACTGTAGATAATAAAGCGTCTTTTGCAGCGACCCTTGCAAGAGTCCGGTATTCAATCTGCACTCCCCCTCTCGCGTTCTCGTTGACTGACTGAGCGGGCTCGGTCAGGACAGCTTCCTCTCCCTCTCGTTGCTGAACCCTTTCACCAAATCCCTGCAGAAGCGACCTGTGGCTGAGTCCTATGGGTGAACAACCTGTTCATTTTAAGATGCCAGCCCAAGGCTGAGGGTGCATCTTGAGATGGAACATGTGCCTAGCATGTGCGAGGCCCTGAGTTTGATCCCCAGCTTTGCAAGTTCTAAATCTAAAGCCAAACCCAAACTAAATGACAAGCAAAACCCCCCACCAACCTCAAAGCCGAGTGTGAGGCGGATGTGGGGGGAGCACGAACAAATATGTTGGTCAAAGAATAGAAATTCCCCGTTAGATGCGAGGAATAAATTTAGGAGATGTCTTGCCCAATGTGGTGACTATAGTTAACGATGTCTTATATTTTTGGAGAGGTTACCAGGGATTGGATGCAGAGTCTCGGACTTGCTATGTAATGGCTCTATCACTGAGTCACTCCTCAAATGTGTCTGCCTGTCTTTCTCTCTCTCTCTCTCTCTCTCTTTCTTTCTCTCTCTCTCTCTCTCTCTCTCTCTCTTTCTTTCATTCTTTTCCATGAGACAGGGTCTCAGTCTGCAGTCCAGGTTGGTTCTGAATTCACTATGCAGCCTAGGCTGGCCTTGAACTCACAACAATCCTCTTGCCTCAGCCTCCTGAGATTATAGGCATGTGTTACCATGCCCGGCTTATGTGGTGCCGGGGAATCGAACACAAGTACTTAACACTTGCTATGCAAGTGCTTGAAATGCTGAACTATTCCTCCAGCCCCCTTTTTTTGTTTCTTTGCTGCGGTGCTGGGAGTCAAACCCAGTACCTCATGTGTGCTAGGCAAACGCTTTACCACTCAGCTATACCCCCGGTTGTACTGTATCACTGAAAATTGCTAAGAGTAGATGTGAAGTGTTCCTACCAAAAAGATGTACATTAGGGATGCATATGTTAATTAACCCCATCGAGCCATTCCACAATGTGTACATATTTCAACACCAGTGTATGTGATAAATACATACAATTTTTATTTGTCAAAATAATAAAGCCAAGTGTCTGTAATCCCAGCAACTTGGGAGGCTGAGGCAGGAGGATCCCAACTTTGAGGCCAGCCTGGGCAGCGTAGTGAGTCCTTGTCTCAAAATTAAAAATAGCTGGTGTGTAGCACAGTGGTAGGATGCTTGCGTAGCATGTGCGAGGCTCTGGGTACAATCTCCAGCATGGGAAGGGATTGTGAGGGGAGGGAGCCAAGTGTTTCAGAAAGAAAGAAGTCTTTTCTCTTGCTCTGCCCAATGTGAGTTTTTTTTTGTCGTTGACTCGTGCATATAATAAATAATCACAGCATTTGTTTGCTTATTTATTCAACAGATTTATTAAGATTTAGTGTGTGCCAGACTGTAGTAAGCACCGGGGCCACATGCACGAGTGGTGCAGCCATAGTCTCTGTTCTTACAGCCATTACAGGCTTGGATAAGATGATGAGGACTATGCAAATCTCAATTTTACGGTGTCAAAGAGGAAGGGGCATGATCACAGAGAATCCTGGGAGGTGGGGAGCAGGGGAGGGCTGTGGCAGCGTCACAGGAGGCTCAGGGAAGTTTTTGTTCCCTCATGGTTTCCAGCATGCAGGCCAGTGCAAACATAGTTACCTCGCTGTACTTAACAGGCAAGCATCATTTGTTTAAAAACAAGTCTGCTAGTTTTATTCCTAACTGGAGGACCATCCCTGAGCCTTTCCCCTCTGTACTGGAGAACTGGAGATGGAATCCAGGCCCTTTGCAGGGAGCTACATTCCCAGCCCTATTTTATTTATTTATTTATTTTGTTTTATTTATTTATTTATTTTCTTGACTCAGGGTCTCACTAAGTCACTAAGCTGTCCAGGCTGGCCTTAACCATACAATCCTCCTGCCTCAGCCTCCTGAGTGCTGGGATTAGAGGTGTCCACCATGTGCTCCTGAGTCCCTGCTTTATAGAAATGCTGGAGCTTCAGGTTGTGTGTTCTGGAAGGTGACCAGGGTTTTGAAGGGGTTGCTACATATGTTGGTGGGTACAGGAGCCAAAGAATGAGACTGACATGAAGCTGCCTGTGTGGCTGTGTGTACAGATGAACCTGTCACTCCCGCTAGACCAGTGCTTCCGACCCCGTGCAGCTGACCTTGTGCCTATTTGCAGGAGGTAAACCTCAGTGGAAAGAGGCCGGCTGGGGGTGTGGTTCCATGGTACAGAGCTTTCCCAGAATGTGAAAGGCCCTGGGGTCAATCCTCCACACCACAGGACAAAGGTGACAAAGACGTAACAGCCTGGGCCTGGAGGAATGGCACAGTGGCTAGAGCGTTTGCCTGGGAAGTGCAAGGCCCTGAGTTCAATTCCCCAGCACCACATAAATCAGTCTTGGTGGCGCATGTCTGTGTAACTGCACCACTTGGGAGCCTGAGGCAAGAGGATATCCATGAGTTCTAGGTCAGTCTGGGCTACATAGTAAGTTCAGGACCAGAGTCGACTACAAAGCGAGGCCCTGCCTCAAAAAACAAACAACCCCCAAACAAACGAATGAACACTATAACAGCATGAAAAAGACCTCACAAACATAGGCAAGAAGGTGTAGCTGATAAAAAAAAAAGAAAAAAATCCTTTGTCAGGTGCATTTTCAAACAGTAAAAAAGCTATACAATTTTATCTCATTATTATTTGGTATTATTTGATTGTTCCCCCATGCATTTTTTCCCAAAAACATTGTAAAAATTGACTTGCTAGACACAGTGGCTCATTCCATTTGTTCTAGCTGCTTGGGAGGCTGGGGCATGAGAATCACTTAAGCCCAGAATTTTTGAGACCATTGCGGGTAAAACAGTCTTAAAATGAACAAATATGAATGGCCTCATGTGGGACTCTGGGGTACAGCTGAATGGTAGAGCACAGGCATAGCGGGTGCAAGGTCCTGGGTGTTAATCCCAGCACACAAAACAGAACACCCAAACTCAGAAAGGAAACAAAACAAAAAAAAATGGATTCATTCTGTCTTCATAACAACCCCATAAAACAGGTCCTATAGTCATCCACTTTTTACAGATGAGAAACTAACTTGCTGTCACTCAACTGGTACACGGTGGGTCACGTCTTTGGACCAGCAGCCTGGCTCCCAGGCCCGTCCACCTCACCGCTGACTGTGTGGCGCGACCCCTCTGTGGCGCGGCCACTCATGCATTGAAAATGAGCATGAAAATTGTACATGAACTGTATTTTCTCTCTTTCATAAACTCACATTTCTCTCTCAATGTTAAATAAGTGATTTTAGGAGCTGGGGCATTTAAGGATCTTGGAGCTCCTGGCTACTTCTGGCAAGGAAAAATAACCAAATAAGCAGGCTATAAATAGAAGTGAATCCTTCCACTGTAATATTGCCATATGGTTCCAAGCTTTAGGAAAGGTATACATATTTGAATACTGGAAGTAAAGTCTATGAGGTCCCAAATTCCTTACACCTCATTCTAAGCTGTTTTTTTTCTCTCCTCCTTTCTGTCATCCTGGGCTCAATTTCTATGTAGACTATGTTAAATGAGTTTCACAAATAGCATTAGAAAAGATGTATTTTTCCATTTTCAGGACCTTGGCAGGTATGACTTGAGGATTTCCATTTAGCTTGGAAAAGGCTGAAAAAACCCCTTTGGTGAAAACTTCAGAGTTTTCCTTCGATTCATCATTAGTGTCTTGAATCAACAAAATTAACTCATCCTGGAGTTTTGCATAAAAATATTTTGCATTTCTTCTGTTATAATAATCTGTCTTTGCCCAAGATCAGAGTCTTTTCGCAATCTCAGCCGCCTTGTCCTGGGGCCACCTTCTGTAATTTAACAGCAGAGGGTGCTGTGAGCTTGTGGTTGCCAAGGGTTCTGTCAAAAAAGATAAATAAATAAAAACAAGGATGAAAGAACCCCTTGTCACAGCAGCCAGTTACCATTACCCTGTGGCTTCTGGAGACCTTGTTTATGAGATGTGGAGTATGTAAACATTTCTCAAATCATAAACAGGAAATTGAAGGACAAGTTGTAGCTTTTGGAAATTATAATTTCCTTTATTTACTTTTTTTATTTTTAAAGAGATTGGGGGCTCTTGGGAGTCTTGTTAGGTTGCCCAGGCTGGCCCCAAACTCTGGACACAAGTGATCCCTCTTTTTTGGCCTTGGGAGCAGCTGGGTCTGCAGATGTCTTCCACCGCACCCAGGTCTCTGGGGCATTTAAGGGCTATCATTTTTTTTATTTTGAAGGGATTTCAATCCTCCAGTTCAATTGTTTTTGGTTTTGGTTTTGTTCTGAAGATGAAACTCAGGGCCTTCTGCGTACTGGGCAAGTGCTCTACTGCTGAGCTACATCCCTGGTTCCTCACTGGCCTTTTATAAGATAATTTTGTAGGATATCTTTGGTAATGCACTCAAATTATATACTAACTGCTAATGTTATGAGTAAGAATCAATTTATGGAATGCCTGTCATGTGTTAGGCAATCTACCAGGGACCAGAAAGCCAATTCCTGGAGTTTATATAGTATAGTAATATAGGGGCTAGAGGAATAGCACAGTGGTTAGAGTATTTGCACAGCAAGTGCAAGGCCTTGAGTTTGATTCCTCAACACCACATATACCTGGCATGGTGGCACATACATGTAATCCCAGTGCTCAGGAGGCTGAGGCAGTAGGATTGCTGTGAGCTCGAGACCAGCCTGAACTATGAAACAAGACCCTGTCTCAAAAATAAATAAATAAGTCAGTAGATATTTAAAATTAGTATAGAGATGTAGATTCTAATAATAAACACGAAACACAATAAGTAAGTGATATGGTATGTGTAACAGTCTGTTTTTCACAGCTAACAAAGGCTGAGAACTTTATAACACAAAGAGAATTACTTAGCTCATGGTTCTGCAGGTCCGAGTACACAGCACCCGCATCACATTGGCTGTGGAGAGGACCTCCTGGGGGATGCCATCATGGTAGGAACAAGTGTGACAGGGAGAGAGAGCACATGGTAACACAGGAAGCCTGGGTGCAGGAGGGGACAGGCTTTTCTGCAGGAACTCTCCAGAGAACTAATCAGGCTGTCATGAGAACTTCCTTAATTTGTTCTGAGGGCTCCCAACATATGACCCCTTGGAGGACAAACTCCATAATCAGCAGAAAGTGATAAGTGCTAAAAAGAAAACAAAAGAAAAGGCAGAAGGGAAAGGAAGGGATATTGGGAATGCAGAGGGTCAGATGGAGAGGCGGATGGTAGTCAGCAGTGGATATTTTTCCAGTCGTGGTTATTGAACCCAGGGCATCGCACTTGGCTGGCAAGTGCTCTCCCACTGCCCTCCATCCCTAGTCTTTTTCTTGTTTTTGAGGCGAGGTTTCGCTGAATCACCCGGGCAGGCCTTAAACCTGTGATCCTCCTGCCTCACCTTCCCATGTAGCTAAGGTTCCTCATACCTTCAGCTTAAAATGTTAAATAACGTGGTTATGAAAGGCCTTGTTGGGAAGCTGAGAATTGAGCAAAGACTTGGCAGAGAGGAGGGTGTTAGGCAAGCACGGATCAGAGGCCAGAGCGTGGGGCAGAGGGGCAGTAGAAGCCAAGGCCTTAAGCCTGGAATATGCTTGGCTTGCTCTGGGGTTAGAGCTCAGTGGCTGCAGGGTGGGTCGGTTAGAGGAGGTTAGAGAGCTAAGGATCCTCCTGGCCCCTGGAAGGGCTGCAGCTCTTACTTTGAGTGAGATCCTACCCATTCCCACCCAGGAAGGGTTTAAAGCGCAAGGGCCAGGGCCAGCTTGTCATTTGAAAGGGCTTACCAGGACCGATTTGTTGAGAAGACGGTGGGGGGCGGGAGGAAGCTGTGGGTCGGCTGGGAAGTGGATGCTGTACTCCAGGGGCAAGCAGAGGGGGGCTCAGGGCTGGTAAGAAGCAGTGGTTTGGACACAGCTGAAGGCTGAGCCCTCGGGACTTCTGAATGGGTGAGGACTAGGGAGACCTCACCAGGGGGCACTGCAGCAAGATCCTGGAGGCCTCTTTCTAGACGGTTCATTCCTGTGGTGGTGCTGGGGAGTCCGGGGAGGGGGAGGTGGGGAGCACAGAGCAGCCAGAGTGTTTACTGTGCTGTTTTTGGGTGGATAGAAGCTCTGGATATTGCAATTGAAGCTCAGTCTTGTCTGGTTCTCTTGGAGAATAAATCTAAAAAGAGACTTGAATCTTTTTTTTTTTTGGTAGTGGTAGTGGTGGTAGTAGTGGTGGGGGTGGAACCTGAGGCTTTGTAAGCTAGACAAGCGCTGCACCCTGAGCTATACCCCAGCCCGAGGCCTGAGTCTTAAATACTTTTTTTCCCCTTGTGTTGGGGATAGAACCCAGGGACACTCGACCACAGAGCTGCATTCCAAATCTTTTAGATTTTAATTTTGATATAGGGTCTTTCTAAATTGTCTAGGTGAGACTTGAACTTGCAGTCTTTCTTTCTTAGCTTCCATAAATGCTTGGATTACAGATATGTACCATCGCACCTGGTTAAAAAATATATATACATACATATATACATATATGTGTATGTGTGTATGTGCATAGTGGTGCAACCTGTAATCCTAGCACTCTGTCTGGGAGGCTGAGGCAAGAAGAACAAAAGTTTGAGCCCAACATGGGCAACTTAGCAACTTTGCAAGATATTGTTTCAAAATAAAAGATAAAGTGTGGGGGCCTGGAGGCATAGCCCAGCATTTAAAGCGCTTGCCTAGCAAGCTCAAGGCCCTGGGTTTGATCTCCCAGCACCACATAAGCTGAGCATGGTGGTACACACCTGTAATCCTAGCACTAGGGAGGCTGAGGCAGGAGGTTGCCATGGGTTCAAGGCCAGCCTGGGCTTTCCTAGTGAGCTCAGGACCAGCCTGGACTGCAGAGGAAGACACTGCCTCCAAAAAAAAAAAAAAAGTAAATTGAGAATTTAAAAATAAAACACAAATCATGCCGGCCAACTGACTTAGTTTTTCCCGTATTTTTATTCACCTTTACAGGAATCTCGGACACATTTGGTGTATCTGCTTCAGTACCTCCGCTGCATGTGGATCTGCTCAGTACTTTCTATTTGAAAATGTTAGCAACAGTTATTTCTGCATGATGGGATTGGAGTGTTGTTTTTTTTTAAATTTTCATCTTTATACATTCCAATAGTTTCCAACATTTCTGAGGGGAATGGTCTTCTCTGTCACTTCGGAGTGACACTTTCCTAGCCATAAAAACAACTATAATTTAAAAAACTAAATGAAAGCACTCTGCATAGTAAGAAAGGCCTTTCCAAATGTTAACTTGGCCTATTGCATCATGCATCTGTGGCCGAGAAGGCAGATAGCACAACCTTGTCCGGGACAAAACAAAGCCCACACGTGCCCACTCTGATATCACCTTGCAACTGTAGACTGTCACTTTGAGTGTCACTGACCAGCAACTTTAAAGTAGCCAATCACAATTGCCTGTTATATAGGAGACAAAAAGTCAAAAATGTACCTAAGGGGAGCTCTCCGTTGTTCTGGGCTTGGGCTTTGGAGAGTTCACTCCTCTGGCCCTGCCGGCCTGATAAACTGAGGTTTTTAACTCTCAGACCTTGTGCTTGGAATCTTGAAGGTCAAATTTCTGCAGCAAATGTCTGTGATGCCTGTACTCAGGAGGCTGAGGCAGGATTATCGTGTGCTCAAGGATAGCCCGGGTTACATAGTGAGTTCAGGACCAGCCTGGACTTCAGAATGAGACTCTGTCTCAATAAAACAAAACAAAAGTGTACTCTTTTTTTCTTCTTTAGTGGGCTAAAGGTGAGGTTTATACCCAGAAGCAGCCAGGTGCCAGAGGGCAGCTATTCAAACTGACATAGCAAGTTATTCCAATCAGGGGCAAGTCTCCTCCTGTCTGTTGCAGGAGGAATATTTTGTCCTTATATGGACCTTTGCAAAACTGTCACGTCACTCAAAGCCCAAGGTAGGGGTCAAAACCACAGTACAAATGAGATTGTCATTCATTTGGGATAATTTTGAGGTGCTTGAAATAGCCACCAGTGTCCCCTTGTGTTTTTACCAGGTGTGTCCTAGTTGTTAGAACGGGATGCTTTCTGTGGCCTGGGGAAGGTGGGTGCCTCTCAGGCCCCCTCTCATCCAAACTTCCTCTTACCCCCTACCTCAATGGTGGTTGGCAAGGCAGACAAGGACTATAAAAGAAAAATAAATACAATTTT
Organism: Ctenodactylus gundi; assembly: GCA_004027205.1. Taxonomy (NCBI): domain Eukaryota; kingdom Metazoa; phylum Chordata; class Mammalia; order Rodentia; family Ctenodactylidae; genus Ctenodactylus; species Ctenodactylus gundi. The sequence goes on along the minus strand of PVKB01002512.1, from coordinate 49,429 downwards.
GACTCAGAAATACCACAGATAAAGTAAATGAAAAGATTTTATGTTGAAGAATCATTACGTAGAATTTAACACCAAAAATGTTTGTAAGATAATTCTGTCTCTTGAAATAAAAAGTAAAAAGAAAAAAATTTTTTGAGACAGGGTCTTGCTCTGTAGTCCAGGCTGGTCCTGAACTCACTGTGGAGCCCAGGCTGGCCTTGGACTCAGGCAATCCTCCTGTCTCAGTCTCCCAAGTGTCAGGATTACAGGTGTGGGCCACCACTCCTGGCTTATGTGGTACTGGGTAATTGAACACCGGTACTTAGCACTTGACTTAGTGCTTACTAGGCAAGTGCTTTAACTGCGGAGCCATTCCTCCAGCCCCTACGCAGTCAATTTTTAAAAAAATTATTTATTCTAAGACAGGATCTCACTCTGTAGTACAGGCTGGTCCTAAACTTACTATGGAGCCTAGGCTCACCTCGAACTCATGGTAATCTTCCTGCCTCAGCATCCCAAGTCAGGATTACAGGTGTGCACCCTTATACCTGGCTTATGTGGTGCTGGGGAATTGAACTCAGGGCCTTGCACTTGCTATGAAAGTGCTCTAACTGCTGAATATTCCTCCAGCCCAGTCTTTTTTTTTTTTTTTTTTGTGGTGCTGGGGATGAACTCAGGGGTACAGCACTTGCCCAGCATATATAGGGCCCTGGGTTCAACCCATAGAACTGCAAAAGAAAAGAAAGGAAAAGAAAAGAAAAGAAAAAAAACCCCAGATATATTAAAGAGGAATGATTTTTAAAATCTCAAGTTTACTCTCCTTTATTTTTTTGAAGACAAGGTCTTAACTCTCTAGTATATACTGGCCTCAACTCATGGCAGTTCTCCTGTCTCAGCCTGGGAGTGCTGGGATTACAAGCATGCACCAACAAGCCCAATTTACTACGGGATAATTTTAAATACCTTACTGATATATCAAGTCAAACTCAAACAGAAAATGGGAGTTTGGTTTAGAAAGTGCAGCCTATCCATGTCCTGATCCAGAGTGCAGTGGTTGATTCTGCATATATGATAATATAGAAATCAGCTGGATGAATGGCACAGCGTTTAGAGCATTTGCCTAGCAAGTGCAAACCCCTGAGTTTGATTTCCCAGCACCACATGAATTGGGCCTGGTGGTGCACACCTGTAATTCCAGAACTCAGGAGGCTGAGGCAAGAGGATTGCCATGAATCCAATGCTAGCCTGGGCTACATAGTAAGTTCAGGACCAGCTTGGGCTATAGAATGAGACCCTACCTCAAAAAAAAAAAAAAAAAAAAAAACCAGAAACCAAACTTTGGTTGGCAAGAGGTATTATTCTTTTTTCTCCTCATTCTGAAGATTAACTCTCTCCAGGTACAGAGTGAAATAGCTGTAATCTGGGAGCCAGTTTGGTGTTCTCCATCAGAGCTGTGGCCACCCTGCGGTCCCTTCTATTTTCTCTTTTTTTTTTTTTTTTTTTGAGACAGGGTCTCACTCTGGTCCCGAACTCACTATGGAGCCTAGGCTGACCTTGGACTCAGGGCAATCCGCCTGTCTCAGCCTCCCGAGTGCTGGGATTACAGGCGTGCGCCACCATGCCCAGATGGGGAATCAAACTCTAGTACTTAGCACATGATTTAGTGCTTGCTAAGCAAGCACTTTAACCGCTGAGCCGTTCCTCCAGCCCCCTATTTTCTCTTCTTAACTGTACCTAGTTAATCTGTCTATGCCTCTCAAAAAGAATCTAGGAGAGTATGAAATACCCTAGTAACGGGAATCAGGAAAAAAAAATATATGATAAGACGATGAGAATTAACATCATGGTGTGTGTATATGTGTGTGTGTGAGGTATGTGTGGTGTGTGTCTGTGTGTATCAAAAATTTGTGCCAGCAGTAGGGGAATTTTTTTTCCAGTATAGGGTCTTTGCAGAGCTATATTCCCAGCTCATTTTTAATTTGGATTTTGAGTAAGAGTATCACCAAGTTGTTCAGTTTCCCAGACAAGGCTCAAACTTACAGTCTTCCTGCCTCAGCCTTCCAGAGTGCCAGAGTTGTAGGCCTGTGCCACCAGGCCTAGCATGGTATAGGGATTTTTTTTGCACTCAGTTAAATATAATTGTACAATAATGAGTTCTTTTACACTGTGGTGTTTTGTGTATGTTTTTTCGCTTTGTATGATGTCTGAAGCATCATAAAGGCTCCAGAGAAGAGGGAATGGGCAGGGGCTACGGCAATGTGATAGCTGATAGTGAAGCCACAAGAAGGGTTTGCGACTACTACCCAGAAGGAACAAGGCCTGCACTAAAAGCCATGGGGTTGAAGCAGGATTTGGTTCACACAATCTCTCTTACTCTTAAGTACTATCTCATCACTGTGACTCAATACCCAACATCCACAATTTAAGGGAGAAAAGAGTTATTTAGCTCACAGTTCCACCCATTCATGAGTGGCCGGCAACAGTGGAAGCACATTGCAGAGGTGGAGGTGCAGGGAGCTTCTCACTGTGTTATAAACAGGAAGCCAAGTCTCCGAAGGAAGGGAGGAAGTAGCATATACCCTTCCAGGCGCTGTCCCAGTGATCTGCCCTTGCTGGGTCCAACCTCATTGCCCGTTTCAGGTTTAAGCTCCTAATCTACCACATGCCTGTCTTTCATGATACACCTAGAATCTACCACACACCCATAACCCATTCCTCCTGACCAGGGCCCCAATCTCCCAACAACACATGGTTTCATAGGCAATTCATAGAATCCAAATACATGAGACTTTTGGGGGACATTCCAGAACCAAACCATAATATTCTGTAACCTCTGAGGGCCAATGGCTATCTTAAAAAACAGCAGCAAGGTTCAGTGGTGAGCTTCCAGTAATCAGCTGCTCAGAGTTTGGTCCCACCTATAGGTGGGAAGTAGACCTTTCTGGGAAGAAGTCAATGATTCTGTAGAAGGCCTGCCCTGTCCTCTGAGTTTTCAAACTTTTTTCTGTTTTGAGTTGGAAGTGCGTAAGAATATTTTTCTATTTAGTCATTGGTGCAACTCTAAGCTCCATGAATCCATCGTCTGTTAGCTGTTTTTCCAAGGCGGGACCGAGCAACACTTACGACTGGACAAAATCGTGGCTGGAGTGTGGTACAATGGGGGAACCAAGAGGACCTCGGCTGTGGTATTTGGAGACAGTCATGCTTTATCGTCCAGTCTGATCCTAAACTCACTATGTAGCTCAGGCTGACCTCAAATCCATGGCAACCAGCCTCTTCAGTGCTGGGATTAGAGACATGTACCACCACGCGGTGGAATTGAACCCAGGGCCTTGAGCTTGCTAGGCAAGCACTCTAAGTGGTGAGCTATGCTCTGCCCTCAGCATCCCAGCTTCTTTTTTCCTCTTCTTTTATTACTAGGAATCAAACCCAGAGGATCTCTACCACTGAGCTACAACCCCAACCCCTTGTTTTTCTCAGCCTCTCTTTTTTTCAAGACCTTTGTATTTATTTTGATGAGGATATTACTAGCCATGTAGCCAAAATTGGTTGGAATGTACTTGAGTTCTTGAACTTGACATTTGAAGCAGAGTGGAAAAAACTTTTTTCTTTTAGTACTGGGGGTTAAACCCAGCCTTCACACTACTGATACATCCCCAGTCCTTTCTTAAACTCTTTTTGTTTTGAGATAGAGTCTTGTTAACTCACTAAATTACCCAAGCTGGGCTTGAATTTGTGATCCTCCTGCCTCAGCCTCTCAGAGTACTGAGATTACAAATGAGTACCACCCCCACACTTTGCTAATACTGGCTAGCACTTCATTTCTTTTAATGGTTGAATAATGTTGCATTGTGTGATTACCACATTTTCTTTATCTATCATCAGGTGACAAGCCTTCTAGTCATGTCTACTTTCTGGCTATTATGCTGCTATGAATATTTAGGTGCAAGTTCATTTTTTTTTTTGAGAAAAGTGTCTTTCTCTGTCATCCAGACTGGCCCTGAATTCACTATGTAGCCCAAGCTGGCCTTGAACTCACAGTAATCCTGCCTCAGCCTCACGAGTGCTAGGATTACAGGTATGAGCTACCATGCCTGGCTTAAATTTTTTTTGAACATTGTTTTTATAAAAAAATTATATGCTCAAGGGGCTGGAGGAATGGGACAACAGTTAAAGCACTTGCTTAGCAATCATAAGGCCCTGAGTTCAATTCCTCAACACCACATAAGCCAGGCATGGTGGTGCATGCCTATGATTCCAGGAATTGGTAGGTTGAGGTAGGAGGAGTGCTGTGAATTCAAGGCTAGCCTGGGTTCCATAGTGAGTTCAGGACCAGCCTAGACTACAGAGTGAGACCTGTTTCAAAAAAAATTTTATCATCAGCACACAAAAATTAATAGCATGCTTTTATACTAGCAAAGAACTCACAGAGAAAAAATTAGGAAAATAATTTTATTCATGATAGCTTTAAAAAATATACCTAGAAATTAACTAAGGAAGTAAGAGACATTTCTAATAAAAACTACATAACTGAGGAAATTAAAGAGGATGTTAGAAAATAAAAAGATACCCCTTGTTCTGCTTTCATATCTAGATATATTAACAATTAATATTGTTAAAATGGGGGCCTGGAGGAATAGCACAGTAGTTAGAGAGCTTGCCCAGTAAGCACAAGACCTTGAGTTTGATTCCCTAGCATCACATAAGCTGGGGATGGTGGTGCATGTCTATAACCCTAGTACTTGGCAGGCTGAGATAGAAAGATCGCTGTGAGGACTCCAGTTGAGTTCAGGACCGGCCTGGACTATAGAGTAAGACCTTGTCTACAAAAATTGTTAAATTGGCCATATCACCTAAAACACTTTATAGATTCAATGTAATACCTAATTTAAAAAGGGGTTTTTTGCATAACTAAAAAATGATCCTAAAATCATATGGAACCAAAAAGACCCAGAATAACCAAAGCAATTCCAAGAAAAAAGGCCAGAGTAGGAAACATCATAATACCAGATTTCAAGTTATACTGCTATAAGCTATCTACACACACACACACACACACACACACACACACACACACACTGTCAATTCAGCTCAATACTTCTTTTAGTTTTTTTGAGGAATCTCCATACAGACATTTAAAGTGACTGTACTAGTTAATATTCCCACAAACAATGTAGAAGTATCCCTTTTTTCCCCACATCCTTGCCAACATTAGCTATAGTTAAAGCTATAGTAACAAAACAACAGGGCACTGGCACAAGATATGAACCAGTGGAGTAGAAGAGAACGCACAAAAACAATCCTCCCCCCCAAAAAAAAAAATCCCATGCAGTCATCTGATTTATTACTAAGGGGCCAAAACCCTAAGCTTAAGAAAAGATAGCCTGTTTAACACATGGTGCTGGGGCTAGGGGTATAGCACAGCAGTTAGTGTTCTGGCCTACCAAGTTCAAGACCCTGGGATGGATTCCTCAGCACCACGTAAGCTGGGCATAGTGGTACATGTCTATAATCCCAACGCTCAGGAGGCTGAGGCAGAAGAACTGTATGAGTTTGAGACCAACTTGGGTTACATAGTGAGTTCAAGGTCAACCTGGAATATACAGAGCGATACGTTGTCAAAAAAGAAGGTGTTCGGAAAACTGGATATCTACTTGCAGAAGATTGAAACTAGATCTCTGTCTCTCACCCTGTACAAAATTCAAATAAAAATAAATGAGAGACCTAGACATAAGAGCAGAAACTTGAAGACTTTTGGGAGAACACATAGGGGAAGCACTGAAGCCAGGCACAGGCAGAATTCCTAACCAGCACTCCAGTGGCATAGGAAGTACTATTAGGAATCAACCAGTGGGGTTACATCAAATTAAAAAGCTTCTGCACAGCAAAGGGAACAATCAACAGAATGAAAAGACAATCCACAGAATGGGAAAAATTTTTGTCAGCTACTCTTCTAATGGAGGACAAATATCTAGAATAAATAAATGAAATTACTCCTGAAACAAAGGTCTCGATGAAGAAATGAACAAATGAACTGAAAGGACACTTCTCAAAAAAAGTACAAATGGCTGACAAGCACATGAAAAAATTTTCATTGTCTTTAACAATGCAGAAATGCAAATCAATGCTGAGATTCCACCTTCCTAAAGTTAGAATTGTTATCAACAAGCACCCACAAAACAACAAATGCTGGCAAGGATGTGGGAAAAATGCGCTACTTCGACATTGTTCATGGGAATGTCAACTAGTACAGTTACTATAAAAGTCCGTATGGAGATTCCTCAAAAAAAACTAAAAATAGAACTGCGCTCAGTTGATAGTGTGAGTGCTCTTATGCCAAGGCCCTGAGTTTGATCCCCAGCACTGTAAAAAGAAAAAAACTCTAAAACATACTCAACTCCTGCCTGGGTGAATATTTTTCTTTTTTGCTTTTTAAAAAATTTGCCTGGGTATATTCTTTAACAGAATTAAAGATATTATACTGTAGTGATACATGCCTACTCATGTTCACAACAGTGCAATTCACCATAGCCAGGCTTGGAAGCAGCCTAGGTACCTGTCAACAGAAATGTGGACAAAAAAACATGTGGCGCTTATACGCAGTGGAATATTATTCAGCAGTAAAGAATGAAATCATGTAATTTGCAAGAAAATAAGTGGAACTTGAGACTGTAATGCTACGGAAAATTAAGTCAGATGGAAAATTAAATATCACATAGTTTCCACAAATAAATGAATAAAATGAAGGAGAGATGTCAGGTAATAAGGCAGATTTTTGGCGATAGAAAAGGGGATGGGGAGGTGAGAGAAAGCGGGATAAAGGGATCAAGAATAATCAGGATTGCTACATGCATGTGACCAATTTTACAAAATGAGTCTCAGTGTTTTACATTGCAAAGATACACTAATAAAAATGATAGACTAAGGGCAGAGGTAAGCCACTGAAAGTTTCAAGTAAGGGATGATCTCAGATTTTTGGTTCAAACAATCTCTTTGTCAATCTCATGGTGAGTGGATTTGTTTGTTTGAGACAGGATCTTGCTCTGTAGTCCAGGCTGCTCCTGAGCTCACTGTGTGGGCCCAGGTTGGCCTCGAACTCTTGAACTCTTGGCATTTTCCTGCCTCAGCCTCCCAAGCACTCAGATTACAGGTGTGAGCCACCAGGTGCCTGGTTTATGTGGTGCTGGGGAATCCAACTCAGGGCCTTGAGCTTGCTAAGCAAGAACTCTAACTGCTAATCCACACCCTCAGCCCCACGTGTTGAGTGGATCTTTCTTTTCAGAGGGGGTTTGTCTCTGTAGAGCAGGCTAGTTCTGAACACGCTATATCCCAGGCTGGCCTTGGGCTTGGCAATCCTCCTGCCTCAGCCTCCCAAGTGCTGGGATTACAGATGTGTACTACCATGCCTAGCTTTATGTGGTGCTGGGGAATTGAACTCAGGGCCTTGGGCTTGCTAGGCAAGCGCTTTAACCTTTGTACCATTCCTTCAGCTCCAGTGAGAGGATTTGAAAAGGTGCAGAGCTGATGCAGAGACCAGTTAGGCCATTGCAGGGTAATGATGGTGGTGACTGAGACCTGGGCCAGCACTACAGCTGGTGAGAAATGCCACATTTTAGAGATATTTTGCTGCAAAAATTGTGAAATTGGATGCATTGTGATGGGAGGAAGGTGGCAACTGGCTAAATGGTGGTAACAGTTCCCCGAGGCAGAGCGTTCTGGAGGGAAACCTGGGTTGGAGTATAGCATGAAGAATGCAGGTGTGCATGTTTGAGTCTGAGACACTTCCAAGAAGTCCCAGTAGAGAGGTGAAGTGAGTCATTGATTGTACAGCTCTAAGACACGACAGAGATGGGCGGAGGAGTGGTGCATCAGGTAGAGCACCTTCCTAGGAAGCGCAAGGACCTGGGTTCGAGTCTCCAGGACAGCATAAAGTAGGTGTGTTGGCACATACCTATAATCCTGGCACTCGGAAGGCTGAGGCAGGAGGATTTCCATGAGTCCAAGGCCAGCCTGGGCTACACAGTGAGTTCAGGACCAGCCTGGACTACAGAGTGAGAACCTGCCTCAAAAAAACAAAACAAAACAAAACAAAAAAAACAACTGCTCAAAGGCTCATTGCATCAAAGGCTTGGATTCCTCTACAGCAACAGGCAGGGGTGTAGCTTTTGAAGAGCAATCAGATCAAACTCACCCAGGGATCAGTCCACTGATGAGCTCGAAGCTGGAGGCCCTGTGAGGTGGAGCCCAGAGGAAGGACCTGGGTCGTGTGGGCATGACCTTGGAAAGCCTGTCTTGTCCCAGGCAGCGGGGATTACAGATGGATTACCCTACCATGCCTGGCCTTGGGTTTTAAGAAAATTATTACAGTAAAGAGATTAAGATCTAAAGGCATTCATCATCCTTAGAAGTCAGCTATAGAAGGCGGACAACCTGAATCTTAAGGGTGCAGTTTGTCTCTGCTGGTGACATCCCCCTAAAGACACCGACGCAGAGGAAGCCTGTCCCATTTCTCAGCGTTTCCCCCCTCCCTCTGCGTCCTCTTGAGCACGGGGCCAGGTTCTCCTAAATCGTTCAGCCTCGGATCTTACTGGGGAATGTTACAATGCGGCTAGTCTGACAGAGCTCGTCTCTGGCTACAGGAAGAGCATTTCCATCTTCATTTTTGTTTTCTTGGGTAACTTGGCATCTCCCTCTGCCGCGGAGGACTACGGGAGAATAAAGCAAGATGAAGCAGAAATTTAGGTTACACTGTGAGAAACCTGGTTAAATATTTGAACTGCTCAAATGTATCACGACCCGCTGAGAGACGTTCCAGGTATTTGGGCAGGGAGAAACAAGAACTATGATGCTTTTAAACCTTTGACCTAGTCATACCCGTCTTGGGAATATACCCCGAGGAAATAATAACCCAAAAGGAATAAAAATGCGATTTGTGCAAAGATTTTCATGTGCTATTTATAAAAGAGGAGAATTGAAAATAATCCAAATGCCAAATAAGGAAATGGTTCAGTGCCTATGGTATAGTGACATCAAGGGGACCCCAGGAAGCAGGGAGCAGTGACAGGAATGGAGTCTATGCAGTTGTCACTTTGCTGCAGTCATTTGGTGCAGTAGACCTTGGCGGTATAAAGACATGAGCCAAACAAAGAATTAAAAAAAAAATAAAAAGATCAAAAGGCGATTTGTGTACTCACTGATTTCCTAGGCGGTAGGCAATCAATATGGAAATGAATTTGTAGCGCAGGCATACAAATAAAAAAATTTTTTTGAGACAGGGTCTCGCTCTGTAGCCCAGGCTGGTCCTGAAGTCACTATGGAGCCCAGGCTGGCCTTGGACTCAATGACAATCCTCCTACCTCAGCCTCCTGGGTGCTGGGATTACAGGCATGCACCACCATGCCCGGCTTATGTGGTGCTGGGGAATCGAACTCTGGTACTTAGTGCTTGACTTAGGGCTTGCTAGACAAGCGCTTTAAAGACTGAGCTGTTCCTCCAGCCCACAAATAAATTTTCTCTGAAAAGAAAAAGAACGCTGATTCATGCCACTTAGGTTATTAAGCCGATTGAGCCACATCACGTCTCTTGAATGGCTCATGTGGCCTCCTGACCAGGGTGGATCCAGTCAGGTCGGTGGCTGCGTCCCAACCTGTAGGGATGGAAGGAAGGGATTGGAGAGAAGAATGGTGATGGGAAGATGAAATTCATGCCACCAGAAGGTGCCCTGGTGGCTGAGGACATAGCTCAGCAGTTAGAGCACTTATCTAGCAAGTGCAAGGCCTTGCATTCAATTCCCCAGCACCACATAAGCCAGGCGTGGTGGTGCACGCCTGTAATTCCAGGATTTTGGAGTGTGAGACAAGAGGATTGCCATGGGTCCAAGGCCAGCCTGAGATCCATGGTGAGCTCAGGACTGGCCTGGGATACAGAGCAAGACCCTGTTTAAAACAACAACAAAAGAAAACACCAAAAACATAAAAACACCAAACTGTTCCCTGTTGTTAGTTAGGTGTCTGCCCTGGAGAGACTTAGGAAAGTGAAGGAGGAGAGAAGTCTGTAACTTAATTAGGAGACTGCTGCCTTGTGCAGTTAGTTACTCTAGCTGTGGTTTGGTTCTGTTTCAAAGACTCTGGCTCTGTGTTTACACCCTTTCCTTCTGTTAGGACAGCTGCTCATTGACATAGCAGCTCAAATATGTGCAGGAAATCTGCTCTGTCCTAAGAACCAGGAGCTCTGAGGACAAGTTATGTTTGTGACTTAGCTCAGCCAGTATGCCTCTCTCAACCTTAATTTCTATTATCTATGCAATGAAAAAAGTTCTTTTTTGAACAGGATTAATAATGAACTACTTTTTAAAAAATACAAAACATTGTATTTACTTAGAAGCATGCAGAATGTCAACAAAAACAGCTGGACATTTAAAAAAATAAATACCAAGTCAGGAGAGATAAAAATATTCCGACATTTTTTTTTTGAACTTCAGGAAACCAGATGTAGCTTTTTAATCTTTTGCTCTGAAATTAGATTTGGGACTTCCAGTTGCCCTTGATAGAATTCACCGTTGCTGGTATGCCCAGAAAACGAATTAGGTTCTTGGGTTTTGATAGAATTCACGTGGTGACAGCATCTTTGTACCCTTCCTAGTAAATTATTTTGTAATCGGTATCACCAGAAGGCAATTTAATGCTACTCAGGATGTCCCTGGAAAGCTCTAGGATACAAATGATAGTGTCCTGTTTCATCTACACATCTAGGCCTTAAGGTATCTGTCTTGGTTCAGCAATCATTACAGAGCAAAATCAGTAAATCTTAATAATTCAGCAGTTAAACTAACGGTTTTCAGAGAAAAGTCAGCAACATTTCACAGGTTACCAACAGCTGATCAACTGATTAGGGCTGGAACTTCAAATTTCCAGATGTATCTTCAAATGAAGTGGATGGTCTTTTTCTTTTTTCTTTCTTTCTTTTTTTTTTTTTTTTTTGACACAGGGTCTCACTCTGTAGTCCAGGCTGGTCTTGAACTCACTATATATCCCAGGCTGGCTTCAAACAAACAGCAAATCCTCCTGCCTCAGCCTCCTGAATCCTGGGATTACAGGCATGTGCCAGCACTCCCAGCTTTCAAGTGAAATACTCTTGGAACACAGATTGAAGACTAAAGCCATTGCCAACAAAAGCAGAGGGAACTCGCAAACACTTCATTATATAAAATCTGATTGTTTGGTCAGTCTTGCTTTAAAACTCTTCCAAAGCAAAGAAATTGATGTGATTTTAATACAGGGTGTGATCCTAGGAAATCAAAAGAGAGGGAAAAACCAAAAATAATGTAGAATTTTTCCTCACTAAGCCCCTGGGAAAACAGGCTGGATGCTCCTTAAAAGGCTAAACAGCGAGTTACCATAGGACCTAGTGGTTCCGCTCCCAGGAATACTCCCAAGAGAGGGGAAGCCGTAGAGCCACACAAAAACGTGTAAGCAAATGTTAATAGTAATGGTATCCAAAATGGCTGCCAAGCAGAAACTAGTCCAAACACCCATCAACGGGGGAGTAAATAAAATATGGCAAGTCTGTACAATGAAATATTATTTGTTCATAAAGAGAAATGATAGACTGGGTGTGGTGGCGCAGGCCTGTAATCCCAGCACGTGGGCGGCTGAGACAGGAGGACTGGCAAGAGTTCAAGGCCAGCCTGGGCTCCATAGAGAGTTCAGGACCAGCCTGGGCCGTAGAGCAAGAGCCTGTCTCAAAAAAAAAAAGAGAGAGAGAGAGAGAGAGAGAAATGAGACACCCGTCATGTACCCGTCATGACGCAGATGACTCTTGAAACATCAAGCTAAGAGAAAGAAGCCAGACACAAAAGGCTACATGTGTGATTCCATTCACAGGAAATGTCCAGGATACAAGACAGAAACACCAACGACTGCTGAAGGCCAAGCGAGCTGGAGGAGGGGAATGAGGGGGGATTTGTATGGGCACTGAGTTTCTTTATGGAGCAGCAAGAAAAAATGTTCTAAAATTAGTTATGTAAGTATGAATTTTTTTTTTTGAGACAAGTTTTCTCTCTGCAGCCCAGCCTGGTCCTGAACTCAGGATGGAGCCCAGGCTGGCCTTGGACTCACCACAATCCTCCTTTCTCAGCCTCCCAAGTGTTAGGATTACAGGCGTGTGCACGACATCCAGCTTATTTGCTATTTGGGAATACACCTTGGGTATTTAGCGCTTAGGCAAGCACTTTAACTGCTGAGCCATTCCTCCAGCCCAAGTATGGAAATATTAAAGACCATTGTGTGTTATTAGCTTAAATTAGTATATTATGGTGAATTATATCTCAATAAAGCAGTTATAAACATTTCTAAAGCTGTCATAATTTTGTCAAAAATAAAAATAAAAAGAGTTCTAAGACTATCTGTTGTGACAGCAATGGCCCAAAAGGTCATTTCAACTGGCTTCCAGTTGGCATTCACAAGCCCTTTCTAAAGCAGACACAGACTTGTAACTTGGTTTGGATGCGGAGTGCCCCCCACCAAATTCTCATGTATTTGGATGTTTTGAATTACCTGTAGATTTCATGTGCTATTAGAAGGTGTGGCCTGGTTGGGAGGGGTGGAACTGTGGGGTCTGACCGGGTAGGGGCGGGTCATGGGGACAGGACCTGGAAGAGTATACCCTTGCTCTGCCTTTCCACTCTCACTTGGCTTCACGTCTGCCAGCTGTGAACAGCGTTCCTTCAGCTAGACCTCTGCCATGTGCTTCTGCTATTGCAAGCCACACACGAGCAGACTGAAACCTTCAGAAACTGTGAGCTTTCCTCCCTTAAATGGTGGATGTTGGGTATTCTGTCACAGCAACAAATAAGTAACTAAGACAGGAAGCGATCAGTGATCAAAATGTTCTATCTAGAGCAGGACTGAAGGCCACCTCAGTGACACAGCATGGACCTAGCACCGTGAGGCCCTGGGTTCCATTCCTAACACAACCCCCAGCCCCAGGTCCTGAACTCACTATGGAGCCCAGGTCAGCCACGAACACACAGCAATCCTCTTGCCTCAGCCTCCTGAGTGCCAGGGTTATAGCTGTGTGCCATCACACCTGGCTTATGTGGTGCTGGGGAATTGAACTCAGGGTGAATAGCTGTGCAGGTCCTTCAGCCCAGCACCGTAGTTTCTAAGAGGCTTCATCTCTATCCCTGAAGAACATGAATTTAGTAGAAGGATTTGACTTTCCTGTTGGGGCCCTCAGGGCCCAAGAGCCCAGCATTGCTGACCTCGGCCAAGTTCCTTTACCGTTTGAACAGTGTGAAATTCCAGGTGTTGCTTGTTTACTCAATTTAAGTCACATGTTGTTCTGACCGTTTGCACGTGTTGCTTTGACCGTTTAAAATTCCAGGTGTTGCTTGTTTACTAAATTTAAGTCACATGTTGTTTTCACCGTTTGAAGTTTGGATCAGGTGTGGAAACACGTGACTGTTTACTAGTGGGAAGGCAAGGAGGGTGTAAAAACAAGACTGTAGATAATAAAGCGTCTTTTGCAGCGACCCTTGCAAGAGTCCGGTATTCAATCTGCACTCCCCCTCTCGCGTTCTCGTTGACTGACTGAGCGGGCTCGGTCACTTTTCTTAAATGTACCCATTCTGAAGTTTTGGGCAGGGTTTCCCATCTCTCAGGTGATCTGAGGTGCTGGCGATGAGGTGAAGCCTTTGGAGGGGGGATTCTGCATCTGGGAGGAAATCGTTTCTTAGCAGAGTGCTGTGGTTTGGATGCAGAGTGTCCCCAAAAGCCTCATGTATATATCAATTTCATGAGCTGTTAGGAGGTGGGGTCTGGTCTGGCAGGGCAGATTATTACAGGCATTTGGTAGATTAGTGGCATGTAGCCTGGAAGGATATAAGTTTATGCCCCGGCTTCTTCTAGAGCCCCCCAGATCCTTCTTTTTACGATTCTCTGAGCAGATGTTCTCCACCAGATCTTTCCCGTTGCCTGCTGCTCATGAGTAGACTAGGACCCTCTGAAACCATGAACTCTTTCCTCTCTTACATTGTGGATGTCGGGTATCTTGTCCCAGCACCAGATAGGAAACTAAAACAAAACTGTGATGACTTCCTTGCACATTCTCTGGTGCTATGACTTGCCCTGAGTAGACTTTCTTTCTCTGTGAGCACAAACCTTGCAAACAAGCAAAAACAAAAGGTTACTGGCTCACAGAGTCTGCCCTGTTTTATTCTGCACAAAGACTTGTGTGCCCTGATCGCTTATCCCGGAGGCCAACCTGCCTGCCTGTCCTCAAGTTGCAACTCAGTCCCCCAAAGCAACTCGCGCCGACCTGTGGTCTGCAGCAAGTGTTTTGTCTTGACCAACACCACCCCTCCTGCTCTGGAAGCTGAGCGCTTAGACCGTATCATGTGCCTGGCTCCCTACTTAACTCCTCTGACCCCCATCTTCCATGGTAATCAGATAAAGTGTGTTTTCTTTATTACCATAATGTAGTGATCAGCTGAGAGGCCCCAGTTCAGTGACCGCTGCTCCCCAGCCTGCCCCTTGTGTCAGGAATTGCATGTGGGAAAACTAATCAGGGACAGGGATAATGCAAGTAGATAAGGATTTTTGTTCTTGAAATTTGCCAAACTGAAAGGCATCTCACGAAGAAGTGACTTGGCATGTGTCATTTGGCCACAAACCTGTGAGAAGGTGCCCAGCCTGTGATGGCCCATCTCCTACACAATCTGTTCCAAAGCCAGCCTCAATTCTACCAGTGCCCTTTTTTTTTTTTTTTTTTTTTGAGACAGGGTCTTACTCTGTAGTCCAGGCTGGTCCTGAGCTCACTATGTAGCCAAGGCTGGCCTTGAACTCACGGCAATCCTCTTGCCTCAGCCTTCCAAAATGGGATTGCAGATGTATATGCTTTGCTTATGTGGTGCTGGGGAATTGAACTCAGGACCTTGCACTTGCTAGGCAAAGTGCTCTAACTGCTGTACTATTCCTCTAGCCTTTTATACGCCTTATAAATCTCCATGTCTTTGCTTAGAATCCTGGTTCACTTGAGACAGGGCCCTTTTCTTCTCTAAAAGGAAAATATAGAAAAAGAGAAACTGGATTACTTGCTTAGGGAAACAGAAAAAGAGCTAGAAGTTTAGCTGAGTCACAACGAGAACCTTCAGACCACACTGCATCTAAAATAACCAGAGACTATTCTTAAATAAAATGTTTTAATAAAATAACACACACACACATACTTTTCTCTTCAAGAATATTAAGAATGGGATGGTCTATGGAAGTGACAATATATGCCATTCTATAGAATCCATAGCAAAAAAACAGGGAATCTCAAATAAATAGACTTTAGCTTTTTTTTTTTTTTCTTTTGAGTACATATTCTGCAAAGCAGCTGAAATCAGAAAACTAACATGGAGCAGTTGGCTTTTTCTCTAAGAGTGTGCTCTTGGTCAGCTTGGGATAGAAAGGAGTCATATTTACCCTCCAGGGATCAAAAGTAACATTGGAGTGACCTTCTGGGGAGAGGAATCCTTGTCCTCTCTTTGCTATTTTGCTCAGGATTTCAGAGCTTAACTGGAACGTATGAAAGCACCACCGAAGAGCTGCCTTGCAGGCCTCTGCAAATCTGGCAGCATAGATGGGGAGCCAGTGGAAAATTCTGAGCACAGCAGAGCTGGGCTAGTACAGAGGAAGATGTCATGTGACGGAGGAGGAGTCAATTGTGCCTGAAGTTTCTTTCTTTACCCTTTATTTTTTGCAGAGAGTGTCTCTGTAGTCCAGGCTGGTCCTATAACTCACTTCATAGCCCATGCTGGCCTTGGACCAACAGCACTCCTCTTGCCTCAGTGTCCTGAATGCTGGAATTACAGGTGTGCACCACCATGCCCAGCTCATCTTTACCTGATGCTGGGGAATCGAGTCCAGGGCCTTGAGCAAGCTATGTAGGTACTTTAATTACTGAATTATGCTCCTAGCCCAACTTTTTTTTTTTTGTGGTACTAGGGTTTGAACCCAGAGCCTCATGCATGTGAGACAAGCACTCTACCACTGAGCTATACCCCCAGTCAGCCCTGCCTGAAACTTCTGGCCTAGTATAGTATCTCAGTCACTGAAGCCTTCAGAAAAACCAAGTACATACCATGACCACACATCTGTAGTAGAAAAATACCGGAAGCAGATCTATCCCAGTGATCGCCTATTAAGTATACTTGAAGTTGGTATCCTATTATTGAGAGTGCCAAATCTAAGGTTTTAATCATAATCGAGGCCATTTAGATATTGCTTAGTGTCTAGTTTGCATCATATGCAAATTATAAAAGCTTCCTTGACCCATTCTTTCCCCCTGTCAACTCCACCGTTCGTTTCTGTCTCCTTTTCTGTGGTACAGATGAGCACAGGTAGAAATTGTCCATTGGGACCTCTGGCCTGGGCTACTGGGCTTCCCTGCTGAAGTGTTGCTTGCAAATGTCTGTCTGAAGAGCACAGATAAGTAGGCCTTCAGGGAAAAATCCAGGATGACCCAACTTTCAACAGTCAAGACTTTCTCAAGTGCCTCATTAGCTTTTCAGAAAAGCAATTAGGATTGCAAAAGGGAGAGAGGGTCACCTGAGCTGACTTTAACACCTCTGGCCTGAAAATGCCCTGGCAGGAGGCCTTCGTCTTCCCAGTCCTTGGCACAGTCACTGACTTGAAATACGGAAGATTCCACACACCCTACAAAGCCTTTTTGTGTGGCTGGCCCAGGACCCGGGCCAGGCAGTAGGGAATGAGACTGACGGACGCCAAGGGCACTGCCGCGCTCTTGCAGAAGGACAAGACATAGAAGACCAGCTCAATTTGGGTTGGAGGTTTCAAAGTGTCAAAGAAGTGCAGGAGGATGAGGGAGGCCGTGATGCAGCTGAGGCGGAACGGGAGCCACTTGCTGAGTCGTCCCTGGCAGCTCTCCCTATACATGCCGGAGTTGAGAGCCAGCCCCAGGCCGAGCAGGGTCCCCAGGTTCTTGAGGAGGCTGGCAAAGGGCGTGGTGTCAATGTGGACCCATTCTGGCCGCTCGCACCATCTCTTGGCTTTCTCCAGAGTCCACAGGAGGTCCACTCCCAGCCCCTTGAGCAGCAGATAAAACCCAATGGCGAAGCCGAACAGGAAGAAGGTAATTAGAAAATACTTCTTGAGACTAGCGTTGTAGATGCCCTGGATGTGGTGGAACGTTTCAGCAACAGCAATGCCTGAGCAGAGGAAAGGACAACGGAGAGAACTTCAGAAGATTTGAAGCAATGGGGAGTTCCATCCACCCTGCCTTTGTGGAAAGACATCAGACACCAGAATGGAAGGTTGTCTGGTTTCCTTCCCTATGCAACTCCACCCTGTCCTCAGCACAGACTCTTCCAGAAGGAAGAATGGCAGCACACACATCCTCCAACTATCTTTATGTTTCCTGTTGGGTAGTTCTCCTGTCTCTATTTGATTACTCCCAGGAGTGGAGAGCTCACTCCCATGAGAATAGTCCATCTTGCCTTTGAGTGGATTTGAATGCTGGGCATCCGTTCCTCTTGTGCTGAGCTGACACCTCCTATACCATCTCTTGGTCTCAGTTTTTCCCACAGGAGTCAATAAGCTATGAATCTCTGTCCCTCTGTCACACATTTGGAGAGAATTATTCTCCTGTCTAATGTAAATATTCCCAGGCTTTTGACACCACATAGTGCCACAGGCCTCCTTGCTAGTTGCTGGGTTCCTTTTGTGGTTACTCTGAGCCTTTTTCTTCCTTATCCTTAAATCTCCTGTATTTGCACTTAACATCTCCACGGAGGAGAAACCCACTATTTCCTTTAGGTTTTATATTCCAGGATCTCCCAACAAAACCAAGAACTTCTTTCTTAAATTTAACCTAAATCTTTTTTTTGCCCCTTATTAATTAGATCTAAGATATACAAAATTCTGAACCTGCAACAGATCAACTGCAGATACGAATAAGGACTAGGTAGGTTTGCAAATCAAGGGATTTAGTTTTCCAAGGGCACTATGTTAATTTGCTAACTTGAGTAGATTCCCCAAAACGAAACTAGAAGCCATTTCCAACTGAAGAACCATAAGAAATAATAATAATAAAAAAGTAAAAACCCTGGTGATTTCAAGCCTGTTCCGTGGGTGAGTTCATATGACGGGTTGCAGCTTACCTCGTGCACCCATGGCCGTGCATGTTTGGGCACTGCCATGGAAGCGAGTCCCTTGCCATCTCCCCCTGGAATCCTTACAGCATTGAGAACATGCAGAATGCTGGCATGCTGGGGTTTTATATTGATTAGGGAGAAATAGGATGGCGGGGTACGGGGGAGGGGGCAGAATGGGAGTCGCTGTTACCTGACAGGACTCCAGCCACAACCTGGTGGGGGAAGTGAGCAGCAAGGTAGATGCGGGACAGACAGACGTTCAGCTGCACAGCCCAGAACGCCAGCCACAAGACGACATTCAGGCACCTGCAGCGGAAGAGGCAAGGTGGCAGAGCCCAGGTGCAGAGCCTGCAGCAAGGAAACGGCCCTGGCGGGAATGGTGGGGGCGGGGAAACTCAGGTGTCATTGGTGGAATTTTTGTAAATTGTAGCTCCTACGGGTCCTACTCCAGAGCTCAAGGGTGCCTGTGACAGGGGGTGAACCCTTGCTTTTGTGAAGTTTAACCTCTCAATTTCGTGTTTCATAACCCAAGATTTGCATAATTGCTGCAGACTGAAGAGTTTCCTGCAGAAGAAGAATCTTATCTTTCTTTCTTTATTTTTAAGAAAAGGTCTTGCTCTATATTATTGGCCAGTCCTGAACTCACCGTGTAGCCCAGGTTGGCTTCAAAATCACAGCAATCCTCCTGCCTCAGCCTCCCAAGTTCTGGGATTACAGGCATGTGCACATCCAGCTTATATGGTGCTGGAGAATCGAATTCAGGGCCTTAGAATATGCAAGTATGCTAACCGCTGTGCTATTATTCCTCCAGCCGTTAAAATGAATACTTTTTAATCCAGATTAATAAATATATATTTGTTTTTCATATAAGCCAGTAGTTGGGGCTCAGGGCTTCAATAATATACAGGAAGAACATAAAAGCCAGATATTGGCTAAAAACTATCCCTCATCTTTATTTATTTATTGTGTTATGCAGTGACATGGATAACTGCATTTACCTTGTACTCGTTAAAAATATAAAGGCTACAGCACTTGTATAGAGCTTGCTTGCTTTCTGTTTTTTGAGGTACTAGAGATTGAACCCTGGGACTTCACATTGAGCTACATGTCCAGCCCCCCCCCCTTTTTTTTTTTTTTACATATTTTTGAGACAGGTTCTCACTAAGTCACCAAGTTGTCCAGCCTGGGCTTGAAATTGTGATTTTCCTGCCTCTGTCTTCAGAGAGCTAGGGTAAGGTGTGCAGAAACATGCCCAGCCAGAAATTTTTTTTTTTCAGAAATGGATTTTTAAGTACTGCCACTACCTCAGTTGGGGTGTGTGTGTGTGTGTTTCTGGGGATTCGACCCAGGGCATCACAAATTCTGGGTGAGTGACCAACCACTGAGCTACCCCTGTAGCCCGGCTGCCTTATCTTTAGAAGCCCTACATAGTGTTAGATTTCATTTCCTTGTCTGTAGAACAGTGGTTGTACCAGTAGGTCATTAACAGTCCAAACATTATGTGATGAACATTCACTGTCAGTAGAAGTGCCCCAACTCATCCATGCTGACCTAAAATGTGGGGGCGGACCAGGGGCAGGGGAGAAGAGCACACGATGTCGGCCATCGACGGAGAAGGTCTTCCCCCCTCTTACCGCCCCCCGCCTGGTTGCTCTACCACCCACACCCCAGTGGTGAATTCTTACCGAAATCTGTATGTTGGCTTTTTCTTTCCCCGAAACAGAGCGAGGGTAGATGTAACCATCACATAGTATACACCTGCCGTACCCATGGCGTGGCCCGAAGGACTCCCTAGAGGGCAGGAGAGAGACAAATAGATGACCGGCCTCTGGCCTCTGCCAGAGAGGTGACTGGAACATGTATATTCATCCTTCCATCTAGTCACCTGTTCTACCATCCATTCATTTATCCATTTGATAAACTAATTTATTTAACAAGCATATCTTGAGCTCCTACTGTGTGCTGAGCATTGCGCAAGGCCCTGAAAATACAGAGGTGAGCAACATCAGAGAAGGCCCCTGCTTGTGTGGCGATATATGGTCTGGACAATGCAGAGAACCAGCACATTGGTTGTACAGTCGCACACCAGTCTGCCCGCCATCACTTGTCTTCTACTTGCCCCTGGCTCACTCTGCTCTGGCCATGCTGGCTTCACCGATCTCTTTTAAACATACCTGGTGTGTTCCTGCTTCAGGCCTTTGCATGCTTAGCTAAGCTCTCTCGCCAGATATCTCTTTCCCCGGAATTTCCCTGGCCAACTCCCTTGTCTTCTTCAAGGTTTTTGGTTTGTTTGTTTGTTTCATTTTGTTTTTAGACAGTTTCCCTCTATAGCCCAGGCTGATTCTGAATTCACTATGTAGCCCAGGATAGCCTTGGACTCACAGCAAACCTCCTGCCTCAGGCTCCTGAGTGCTGGGATTACAAACATACCCCACCAAGCCCAACTTACAGGGTGAATCAAAACCAGGGCTTTGTGCTTGCTAGGCAAACCTTTAAACCTTTAATTGCCATTGTCGCAGCCCACCGTCAAGTTTTGATTCAGATCTCTCTCCTTTTCAGTGTGTCCCATTCTGCCCACCCCATTCAACTGTGCCATTAGTCCCCATTCCTGATTCTTCTACCCTGACGGCTACAGGGTCCTCCTGATATGTGCCATCTAGGTCCGCTCTGGACTGAGGACTTATTTTCTGGCTGTTGAGAGCGTAGTTATGAGTGACCACCAGCTCTCAGCCTTTTCTGGGTATTTCCATTGGCTGGAGAAAGCCTCTTTGATCTATGTTGCCCTCTCTCCGGCAGCCCACACCCAAGTCTATAAATGGCCCAGTTCCCCTGACCCCCTCAAGTTGGCTGTGATGGTGTTGGCCTGTGATCTCAACACTCCAGGAGGTGGAAGCAAAAAGATCAGGAGTTCGAGCCCAGCTTGGGCAATTTAGTGACTTAACAAGAATCTGTCTCAAAAAAAAAAAAAAAAGTAAAAAAAAGGGCTGGGATTATAACTCAGTGCAAAGGTCCTGAGCTCAATCCCTAGTACTGGGGAAAAAAAACATCTTCAGTTTTCTTGTGGGGTCACTGGAGACTGAATAACCAACCACAGCCAGCCTTTTCCATCTGTCCTGCCAGCCTGTCCCTTTGCTTCTAACAAGAGAGGCTCTGCCAAGTCTCTGGACCGGTCCTTCATCTCTGCTTGCGTCAGCTTGTCAGGGAACCTCACAGAAAAAACGTTCACTGTCTTTCTAGTTGCAAATAAATCACCATCTTCCCAATAGTCTATATACTTACTTATTATGATTTTTGTGTATTGCACACCTCCCCTTCAAATTTCAGCTCCATGAAGCTGGGATCTTTGAGTTGCCCAATGACAAAGGCATCCATGGCACAGAGACCTTTGTCCAGAACATAGTAGATACTTGATAAATCACAGCTGAGTAAGTGACTACACTCTGAAGGGAGCCAATAGTTTGTGTGAGGGCAAATGACCAAGGTCGTTCCCTATAGGGGGCGAGGAAAAGGCCCTGAGGCCTTTAATGGAGAGACCTGTGTGGAGAGATGGCTTTGGATATTCCTACCACAGACTAAGAAAATTCTATCTGTCCTTGAGTTAACAGTTCCTATCTGGGTATAGCTTATAAAATACAGGCAGAGTGTGAGCTTGGATGGTCAGCCCAAGGGGGCACATTTATTGGACAGGCTGTTGGAAGAACAGTCAAGAGTTCAGGTTTCTATCATGTTCCCCCCTCTAGACAAAGATCCACAGCAGGGCTAGAAGAATGGCACAGTGGTTAACGTGCTTGCCTAGCAAGCTCAAGGCCCCAGGTTCGATTCTCCAGCACCACATAAAGCTGGGCGTGGTGGCACATGCCTGTAATCTCAGCACTGGGGAGACTGAGGCAGGAAGGAGGATTGCCTTGAGTCCAGGGCTATTCTGAGCTACATAGTGAGTTCAGGACCAGCTCTGGACTACAGAGCAAAACTTTGTCTCAAAAATGATAATAAAAACGTTAAAAATAAGACCCGCAGCACAGTGACTATCATAAGCCCTTTGACTGTGGGAGTACCCATGTTTCAACTGGCCTACTAGTTCTGGAAATATCAGGCAGATTTCCAAATTGGTAGTCATAGTAAGAAGATCTTGCCAGAGTGAATTAAAATAGTTGTACCAAATTGAAGACTGTGATAAATGTATGATGCAATGACTTTCCTTGTGTCCTTTCAAGGTCAACTTTATGATGAAATGACTTTCCTTATGTTCTCTCAAGGTCAACTTTATCCACATGACAATTAACAGATCATAAACCACTTAGCTATTGTCTGTACACAGGGGCTGAGACTCTCACCGGGCCCAGTCTCACAGGTGACAGGGAACTGCTTTATCAGCGGCACGGAAGTGTTGCTGTAGTAGTCAGTGTCCAAGACCCACCAGTAAGGACGCTGTCCGAAGAGAATCCTGTGGAAGAGCACACCCAGGTTCGGGAGTCAGTCAATGAACATTTCTGTGTGAGGCCCGCACTTTCTAGAAAAGCAAATAGCCCGAGGAGAGCATTGTGTTGCCTCCAGGAAGGGGAGCTGGGCAGCTGGGGAGAAGCTTGGAGAGAGACTTTTATGACACATTGTTTAGATAACTTTTGACGTTTGAGCCATTGAAATGTATCATCTATTAAAAACTAATTAAGTAAATCAGAACTATTTGAAGATGTTATCTAGTCTAACATTAATAAACAAATCCAGAAGTCAGGTGTGGTGGCACATACCTGTAGCCCCAACTACTTAGGAGCTGAAGGCAAGAGAATCACCTGAGCTCAGGAGTTCAGGGCCAGCCTGGACCACACAGAGAGGCATGATCATTTTTTTCTTTTTCATTTTGATATTGGGTATTGAACACAGGACTTCCTGCGTGCTCGGCAAGCACTCTCCCACTGAGCTACATTCCCAGCCCTTTTTAGTTTATACTTTAAGACATGGTCTCACTAAATTGCCCAGGCTGGCATTGAACTTGTGATCTCCTGCTGACTCTCTCCAGTAGCTGGGATTACAGGCATGTGCCACTGTGCCCAGCTTGACATCTATCTCTTAATAAAGAAAATACAAAAATAAAATAAGGAGCTGGGGGTGTAGCTCAGTGACTAAAGTGCTTACCTAGCAAGTGCAAGGCCTTGGGTTCAGTTCCCCAGCACCACATAAGCCAGGTGTGGTGATGCACACCTGTAATCCCAGCACTCAGAAGGGTGAGGCAGGAGAATTGCTATGAGTTCAAGGCCAGCCTCAGCTCTGTAGTAAATTCAGGACCAGCCTAGACTACAGAGGGAGACCCTGTCTCAAAACAAATAAATAAACAAACAAATAAATATCAAGACCAATAGTCCATATTGCTGACAGCTGTGACTAATTTTTTTTTTAACCCTAAGAATTTGTTCTGGAAAGATGCATTCAGAAAAACAGTTTACAATTTGAACTTGCATATTCTAAGAATTCCCTCTTCTTCTTCAGGCCTCAGGGAATCTTACATTTTCTACGACATCAAAATATGTACTTCAACCCCAGAGACAAGCCGCCAGGAGACATGGCCTATGTTTCCATAGAGATCTCTCCATGTAATGTTGAACATAGCTTCAGCTCTTTGCTTTCTATCCAAACTCCTCCCCTTTTACAGGAACTAACTACAATTTCCACCGTGCCGAAGGTCATTAAGATGCTCCCTTTCCACTCTCATGGTAGAAGAATGATTTCTTACCAAAACTGAGGACAGTCATTAAGTGTGACCTCTATCAACACAGAAAGAATCATGGTTCTTTCATGAGATTAGATATTTGGAATAACCCTCTTTTTATTTTTTAGAATAGTATTACCAAATGGGGAAGAGACAAACAAAATTTGGCAACTTTCCAACAGAAGCTTCAAGAATCTTATCAATATGTTAAGAAAAATTTAATTTCCTTCTCTAAAGGACTTTCATTATGCATAGCCGAAGAATATTATAGCTGCAGGATTTTTTTTTTTTTTGAGACAAGGTCCACATTACTCAGGTTGGCCAGAACTTTTGATCTTCCTGCCTCATCCTCCTGAGTAGCCGGGATTACAGGTGCGCAAGTACCACCACAGCCAGCCTTGAAAAACATCTTAGAACAACCCGGGCCTTGGGGTGTAGTTTAGTGGTGGAGCACTTATGCTGGCCATGGATTCAAGCCTCAGTACTGCACAAGTAAATCAACAAAGAAGAAAAATAAATCTATGACGTGGGACAACAATTCCTATCTGGCTATAACTATCAAATGCAGGCAGGGTGTGGGATTGGATGGTCAGCTCAGAGGACATGTTCCCTGGACCAGTTAACCGCCTTGGTCTCTTCTGTGATATGGTAGTAACTAGCCCACAGCCCAGCACATGGCCTGGTACATAGTAAGTGTTCAATAAATGTGATTATTAAGGTTCCAGAGATGATCTAAGTTTCTAGATTACGAAACAGAAGCTCAGAGAATTGGTATGACTTGCTGAAGACATAGTAGGCAAGGGCGGGAGCCCAGGTCTCTGGACTGTTTTTCTCTACCCCATGCAACAGGTTTTTGAATCATCTGTTTCCTTTTCCCACACATGACTCTGCTTTATTTTTTTCTTTCATCTATATTTTTGCTATTAACTGTTCAACTGTCTTTCAAAGTAATAAAGGTTTTTTTGCTTAAAGCCTATAATTCAGAGTTTTCATTAAATTCAATGGCTAGTCAATTGATGTGAAATAGGCTGTCCTATGTCTATTGAGAGAATTTCAAACCAAAGCAGGGAATGGGGGTGTGATGGGGAGGCCCAGGCTGTGGCTTCCTGAAAAGCACAGAGAGCACACCTGCTGATGGGGCCATGTTTCCGGGGAGAGGACCAGCCTTCCTTCCTGCCCATCTCCCCTCTGCATGGTTCTCACCACTTAAAGACGAGGTTGAGCCAATCTCCAATCACGGCTACCCACAGCAGTCTGATGCCCACAGTTTCTTGAAGATGGAACCAGATGGGGAAGAGGACATAGAAGGCATTCCTGAGGTCTGCGATCACAGACACCAAGATGAACCAGTCCTGGGAGTCTTGGTAATTCACCTGGAGGTAGCGAGTTGACTGGATCCCAAAGTCATGGAGAACATTCATTCCTCCCTCCATCCCGTGGCCCTGGCACCTCAGGAGGCCTTCAGCAGAGCCCGAGCAGTTCCTGCAGGCTTGGTGGCGATTGCTCTGCTATCATTCGGGGCCTTGCCCTTGTTTTATATGCCCTGGATCCAGTCTGCAGGTCAACCCAGCCCTGATCTTTGGACTCAAAAACCACTTTTCTCTAAAATCTATTGATCAAAGGTGCATCATCCGTAGGTTGATGCAAACGTGTTCAGGGTGATTTACGTAAAATAGCAAAACAGGCACATGAAAACAGCCTGATCGGCCATTGGCAGGGCCAATGATTAACTCGGCCATGCTGCTTGACGGTGCAAGGGGCTGCCCTGCTGGTCCCTGAAACTAGGCCAGAGACACAGGGCAGAGTCTAATTTCACCATGTTTTTTTTTTTACAAGTATCTGAAAAGAAAAATTTTGGTGGTCTAGCTACTCAAGTTTTCTTGATTTGAAAATATTCAGTAGCAAATTCTGTCACCCTGGGAGCTATCATCTTGTACCTCATTCCTTGACTTCATCAGCGCCTGGGATCTGCCTCTGGTGTGGGAGATCAACTCTCCTTCTAAGATTGGCTCTGTATCTCTTAGATGTAGAAAATAATCATTTTTTTGCATTGAAAAATTAGCTCATTAAGTGACCTTAAAGTTAGAATCTTTGGGGTTCTAACTCCAAAGTTTAAGTAATAAGCAATAGAATGAGCGTATGTTCGTATAACAATGATAAGATCAATGTAAAGTCATAAACAACATGGTAACTGAGGACTCTGGAGGAAAAGTCAGTTATTTATAGTTATTTGTCAGAAAGTTGCAGTATCTTGAGCTTCTTCTTGTATATGTTTATGAAAGCGGATGAGATAAAATCCATATGAAGACTAGGGATCCAGTGGTAGAGTGTTTAGGCCTTGAGTTTGATTTCCAAAGCTGGAAACACACGCCTGCTGAATTTCCATAAGAGGCAGGTTGGGGGCAGAGAAGAGAAACTCGAAGCTCATGAGTCTGCAGCAAAGGATAACAGTGCTCCATGCAGGGGAGGATTAAGATAGCATGCATCCGGGGCCTCATCTCTGCTGCGGGTTTCACCCCTACCCTTAGCTTGCTTGCGTAGACCACATTGTCCCTGCTGGTCCTAGGTACCTATCCTGTCGCACCTAGCCTGGAGGGCATGGGAGGTGGTAAGGGCTGTGGGTGGGCTTCAAAGGAAGCGTGTCCTTGGCAGTGTTGGACGGAAGTTTGGATAAGCATGTGTATTCTTAGTCGTCAGGACTGCAGGGGCTACAGGTAGAAGGGACAGCTCTTCCTACTAGATATATCTTCCTAGAAAGTATTGAGTAACCACTCTAATGATCCCTGGCACTGGAGTTTTCACGGTTTGAGGTGAGTCAAGGGCACATAAGGCAGATCCCTTGACAAAATACTCAAAGGTCACTGTCTGGGTCAGGCGGGGGTGCTGGGGGCCAGGCTCTCTGGGCACATGGCGTGTCACCCTCTGAGGAGCACCGGAGTGCATGCTGTGTTGATAAGGACTTCTCATGGGGTTAATAGGTCATTCTGGACATGTAGAGGCAGTGGAAATTTCTCTGGCAGGCTGCCTGAGGTGGGCGACACTCTCGGTCAGAACAACTGTGAATTACATCATGAAACTATTTGCTGGAGCCCACCTTTTGACCTTCCAGTCCTTACTGTTTCCTCTAGCAAATGTTTATCATGTGCACAAGGAGGTGAGGCCCGAGGGACCTGAGCCTGTTGGAAAGCTGACCGAAGAAACTGTGGATCCTCAAAGGCCTTGGAGCTGCGTGAGGTGAATACTACAGTCCTAGCACGAGTTACGGGGGCTGTGCTAAGATTCAGTCATCTGAAGAACTCTCGCAAGGCTGGGGATGGAACTCGGCACCAGAACTGTGTGCACAGTTCTGGGTTCTATCACTGGTGCCGGCACCAAAACAAAACAAACAAACAAAAAACCAAAACAACTATTTCCGGAGGCAAGAGCCTTCTCCCTCCAACTCTCCTTGTTTTCTCTGACAAAGAAGTCTCCAGTTTAACCAAAATTTCCCGAGTGGAGAACCAAGTCTCAGACTCAGGAATTCAAAGTTAAAGCCTGGTTGTGCCCTGGGGCCGGGACAGGCTGGTGGAGGCAGTCTGGTGGGAAGCCAGACATTTACACAGAGATGTACGTGACAGGATTTCATGCTGAAACGGAGTGTCACTTGTACAGATGTCAGTGAGCTCCTTATTATTTGTCCTCAATGGGAAGGCTTGAGACTTCTTAGAGCTTTCTGGGGGTATGCCATCCATGTCTGGGAAGCAGCAAGCATGGAAAACTAACTATTAGGTACATGGGCGCGGCACTCCCTGGACATTTTCTCCAGAAATAGAAACCCAGAGGCTTTGGGATTGTGGTTTGGGAAAAACATAAAGGACAGGTGCCAGAAAGTACAGTCTGGCCTCCCGTTAAATAAAGACAGCAGGTTCCAGTGTCCTGGCTGACACCTACTCCCAGAGCGAGGTTGACTCATTTACTTGGTTTTATTTGCCAAAGGGAAAGCATGTCGTCCAAAAACTTCATTTATGACCCAAAAGAAAATCTGATTTGCATCCACAGCTGAATCTTCTATTCTGGCTGGGGCTCTGGGTTCTGTTGAAAAGGTCTATCTCTACTTCATTCAATCATTGTTACTACGATGGATCTTGTCTACACGTTATCACCAGGACACAAATCCAGCTTCATCTGGCCAGCAGGGTAGGTGACCCTGCAGGGTTACACTAAAACTTTAAGTGTTAGGTCAAAAGTGGAGCCCAGAATAACTAAAAGGACCAGCAGCAAGAGAATCTGGAGTGAAAGTTTGTTGTCCCCATGACCCTAAGCCTAGGTGGAAGGTCCAGATGTAAGACTCCCAGTGACCCTATGCCTGGCCAACAAGTCCAGGCATAAGGCCAGGCCTAAGGGATAAAGAAGTAAGTGATAAAGAGGATAAGACAAGGGTCAGGGGTTGGAGGAATGGTGCAGTGGTTAAAGTGCTTGCCTTACAAGCATAAGGCCCTGAGTTTGATTCCCCAGCACAACATAAGCTAGTCATGGTGGCTCATACCTATAATACCAGCACTTGCAAGGCTGAGACAGGATTGCCATGAGTTCAAGGCTAGCCTGTATTAGAGTGAGTGAGACCCTGCCTCAAAGGGGGCGAGAGGGGGGAGGAAAAGAGGAGATACCAAAAGGAGTTAAAAAAGGGAAGTGAAGGGGGTGGGAGGGTAGAAGATGGGAAGGGATTGTGAAGTCGATGTGATACATAGATGTACGAAACACCCAAATTCATTGTAAATACTATGTATTACATTTGTATATTAATAAAAATAGTGGGAAAAATGGGAAGTGATTATGGGGTGAACAGAGCTTTAATGTAGTGTGGGTAGATTTTTCAGCATAAGGGTCAAGATTTGGGCTATGTAGGGGCTGGAGGAATAGCTCAGCAGTTAAAGTGCTTGCCTAGCAAGATCAAGACCCTGAATTCAATTCCCCAGCACCGTATAAGCTAGGTGTGGTGGAACACGCCTGAAATCCCAGCACTCAGAAGGCTGAGGCAGAAGGACTGCCATGACTCCAAGAACAGCCTGGGCTACGTAGTAAGTTCAGGACCAGCCTGGACTACAGAGTGAGACCCTGTCCCAAAAACAAAACAAAACAACAGCAACAAAAGAATTGGGCTATTTAACTGGTGTGTGGGTCAGGGATGGGGTAGAAAAGGACTAAGCAGAGTTGGCCAACAGATTGGGAGAGCAGGCAGGTAGGCAACGGGTTAAAGGAGACAGGTCCCACTGGGGGTCAGGGTTGTTGTCATCAGTTGGACAACTGCCAGGGCCAGCAAAGTTGTTATGTCGGGTCCTGAGATTTCAGGTTACTGTGGCCAGGAAGGAATGAGGGAATAACTACCGGTAAGCCAAGGTCATATGTATACAGAGAGCCAAGCTTGGTGTGTGGGAACGGCCGAGTTCAGCCCAGGCACAGGAACCCTACAGCAAGACAGTTTGAGGTTTCTTTTTTTCCCTTTTTACATCTTTAGGGTGCTTTACCCCCTTCTACCAAGAAGTCAGTAGAGGAAGCGTTTCATGGTAGCAGGAACAGACTGGTTCAAATGCTGTCACCTTCAGACCAAGCTCAGATGCCAGAAAAACATGCTGGAAAAAACATGTGGAGGTGGGTTAATCATTGTTAGCCAGTGAAAATGGCTGACTTATCTCTAGCATGGTGAGAAAGTTCAGCTGTAGGACCTTGAACTGTGCATCTGTTGACCAGGTGGCAGGAGCCTGCATCTCAGGAAGGTTGGACACTTTGTCCACAAATACTTGAAGGCATTTGCCTCATTGCAAACAGATCCCTGCTCTCCTCTGTCTGTCATGCTAGGTTGGCCTTTTACCAAAGTCAAATACAGCTCCAGAACCTTTCTGGGAATCACAGCCTGGCCTTCCTCTCCCTCTCCTCTCACTTCCCCAGGCTCCCAAAGAAGCTATTGTTCCACCAGGAAATATCCTGTTTTCCCAATCAATCAGTTCCCTCACGAACAGATGACGGACCCTTCTTTCATTCACAGTCCATGTTGTGGGGATGCCAAACCTCCAGTAGTTAGGAAATGTTCCTGCCGCCAAAGTAGATCCTTCCTGCTAGGAGTTAAACTCGGCTGACTGTGCACTGCAGAGCCAGAGGCAAGAGAAGGAAGCTTGCAAAAATGTGGCCAGAAGTGCTTTCGTAAGTTCTTCTCAGCGGCCTTGTCTTTTGTGTATAAACATGCTACTAATTTGTGTGTGTTGATTTTATGTCCTGCAACTTCCCTGACTTATTTACCAGTATAAGAATATTTTAGTAGGCTTTGGGAGGGACTTTCACTTTTTATATATCTCTTAATCAAAAATAAAAAATATTTTATTTATTTATTTGTTTATTTTGAAACTAGGTCTTTCTGTGTGGTCCAGGCTAGTCCTGAACTTACTATGGAGCCCAGGCTGACCTTAAACTCGTGGCAATCTCCTTGCCTCAGCCTCCCAAGTGCGGAGATAACAGGTGTGCACCACCACCCCCAACTATTATGTGACGCTGAAGGATTCAATGCAGGGCCTGGAACTTTCTAGGCCAGGGCTCTAATCACTGAGCTATGTCCCCAGCCCTAGAAAATATTTTTAAAATAGGGTTGGGAAAAGTAAAAACGGTTCATTTTCCTCTTTGTCCCAGTCTATACGCCAATGGCAAAGAAGACTTGTTGGAGAAAAAGAAGGGATGTGTGGCTTGAGGGAAGGATCCAGCCCAAACGACTGTCTCTCCTTGCCTGGTCTCACAAGTTCCTTGAAGGAACTGACAGAAGCTCAAGACGGAGGAAAGGAAAACCAAGTGCCCGGGTGCTCAGCCATGGCTCGGCCTGGTAAGGACTGGGGCAAGGTGGGGGCAGAGGCAGGAAGTGGGGAGGGGGCGGCAGGTGCATCTTCCCCCAAACCTCAGAGACTCTCATGCCTCCAAGCAGGCAGCCCAGGACACTGGCCCTCCTCACGGCCGTCGGCAGGATTTGAAAAATGAAATTCAATCAGTAAGAATATTAAAGAGCTGCACAACCTTGGCCATATCACTGGAGTTTTCTGAATTTTAGCTTTTTCAATAATAAAATGAGACAGGATCCTCACTCTCCCTTCGTTTTTTCCATTCTGAGTCTGTGATCAAAGTAGTTCCGATGTGGCAGTGCCTGGCTTCAAATGATCTAACAAGTAATTGATTCATTACTGCAGGAGAAAGAAACAGATAGGGTCGCCTTTTTTTTTTTTAATTAAAATCTTTTCAGCTGGGTGCAGTGATGTGCGCCCATAGTCCCAGCTACTTGGGAGACTCAATCAAGAGGATTCCTTTAGGGGCTGGAAGAATAGTTCAGTGGTTAAAGCGCTTGCCTAGCAATTTCTAGGCACAGAGTTCAATTCCTCCACACTACATAACATGAGTGTGGTGGTGCACACCTATAGTCCCAGCACTTGGGAGGCTGAGGCAGGAGGATTGCTGTTTGAGGCCAGCCTGGGCTTACATAGGGCGTTCAGGACCAGCCTGGAATATAGAGCAAGACCTGCCTCAAAAAAAAAAAAAAAAAAAAAAAAAAAAAAAAAAAAAAAAAAAAAAAAAAACAAAACCAAAAAAAAAAACAAAACCAAAAAAAAAAAAAACCCGATCCCTTCAGTCGGAGTTAAGGCTAGTGCTCTCTCTTTCTCTCTCTCTCTCTTTTATTTGAGACAAGGTCCCACTCTGCAGTTCACACTGGTCCTGAACTCACTATAGGGCCTAGACTGGCCTCAAACTCACAGCAATCCTCCTGCCTCAGCCTCCCAAGTACTGGGATTACAGACATGAGCCACCACACCCAGCTAATTTTTATATGGTGTCAAGGATTCAAACTTAGGACCTTGCACATGCTAGGCAAGAACTTTAACTGCTAACCTACACCCTCAGCCCAAGACTCTATCTCTTAAGAAAAAAAAATTTTTTTTTAGCTGGGTCCAGTGGTGCAGGTCCGGAATCCCAGCACGCTAGGTGGCTGAGGCCGGAGGATCAGTTTAATACATTGATGTTGGGTTAGGACACTAGTTGACCAAGTATGATAAATGGATGCTTGACTGGAAGTTCTGGCTCAGCCTGGGCAATTTAGTGACTTGGTAAGACTCTATCTCCATAGCAGAGGATGGGCTGAGGATAAAGCTTCGTGGGAAGGCTTGCGCTCCATCACCAGTGCCACAAAAATTTTCTTTTCAAAAATAATACTTCACATGTTTTCATTTAAAAAAAAAATGCAAAGAGCTCAAAAGAGTTCTCAGGCAACCCTTCATGTATTCCGGGACATTTTAAAACATCCAGGCTGCCAGAAGCCAGCTCAAACCTGAGGGGCACCCAGAGCCCGAGAGGCCCCCACAGCTCTTGGCAAATCAGCCATGCCACGCTTTCCACCCGCTGCCTTTTCGCCCCCTCCCCACCTCTGTCCTTCTGGTCCTTTCAGCCACTACTGTGTCTGTAATAACTGGAGAAATTCCGTTCCAATCAAAATACCAGGCCGGACAGTGGGTTGTTAGTCCTGCTCCTTTCTCAGAGCCCAACTCGGGTAGACAATCAGGAAGTTATTAGTTTTGAGTTTAACCCACACCTTTTGCCCCTTGAGAGCTACCAAATGAGGCCCAGGGTGCAGGGAAGGGCCAAGATGCCCAGGGCCGCCATGAAAACAAACAGAAACCGGTGGGTTCCTCTCTGTTACAGGTGAGAGAGAGAGAGAGAGAGAGAGAGAGAGAGAGAGAGAGAGAGAGAGAGAGAGAGAGAGGAGGGAGAGAGGGAACTTGCAGAGCTTTCACTTGTGCCTGTCACTATTTTAAGATATGAAAACACAGCAGGACTCCACCAGGAAGTAAACAGCTAGCGCCTGACTTCCCAGCCCTGATAGAGCCCGATCTCCTCAGGAGAAACAGGGAGTAAGGGAGCAGGCAGGGACAGCCCAGCCTCCCTTCTGTCAGTTGGAAAGGAACAGCAGTGTTTTTCTTGTCCTTTTTTTTTTTTTTTTTTTTGGTGGTGGTGGTTCTGAGATTGAATCCAGGGCCTTCACCGTGAGCTGTATCTCCAGTCTATATTTTAGTTTTGATTTTGGGACAGGGTCTTGCTAAGTTGCCCAGGATGGACTCAAACTTGCAATCCTCCTGCCTCAGCCTCCCAGAGTTCTGAAATTACAGGCCTGTGGCTTTAGTCCCAGCTGAATCTTTATTCTAGTTAGTGTTGTCTCCCCCTGAAGTTTTCCAGAGAGCAAGAGACCTGTCGCTCTTTCAAAGCCCACATGCCTGCAGCTTCCTCTGCTCTCCCGGGACATTGTCATGTCCCGATCTTCTTGTCGACACCGCTGGCTGGCCTTCACCCGCCCTTCTTCCCCCTTAATCTCCTGACCCGGCCAGATGACAGCTAACACCTGTGGTCAGTATGGCCCTGGCAAGCTCTCCCTTTGCCTCTTCCTCCTTGCATGGTCATTCAGACACCACCTGGTTATCCACAGGTCCCCAGACCGCCCCTCACAAGTCCCTAGTGTGTAGTCTGACAACCTTGGGCCACCCTGACACCTCCTCGTGTCCCACCACCCTCGTTCACCAGGAGCTGTCCATGTATCTTTCTGTGCTTGGTGCTCCTGGCCAGTCCCTCGGCCTAGACCCCTAGTCTCTTCATCACCTAGTGACCACCTGCTCCCCTTCTCAACCCCCACCCTAAGCCGTCCTAGCAACTAATCCTAATCAATCCATGGCTAGGTGGCTGAGGCCGGAGGATCAGTTTAATACATTGATGTTGGGTTAGGACAATCCTAATGCCATGGTGTGATTCTTTTGCCTTCAAAAAGCTCCACTGGCTCCCCAATGCTGACAGAAGTAAGTTGAAGCTGACTCCGGCTCTATGTTGGGCCCCGCCGGCCCCCTTCATGGCCCCCACACCCAACAGATACTAAATGGCTTTCAACTTCCCAAATATGATTTGGTTTTTCTAACTTTTCTCTCCACCTGGAATATCGCTCTGTCCTTCTCCATGTGTCCAGATTCTTACTGTGGTAAAGGTTAAACTAATAAAGCCTTCCCAACCCACTAACCCCACTTCAGCAGCAGCTAAGGATTTCCTTGAGGGACACCTAACAGCCCCTGTCTGTCTTAGGGTGTTTATGTATTTTTGGTAACTTTTTTTTTTTGAGACAGGGTCTCACTCTGTAGCCCAGGCTGATCCTGAACTCACTATGGAGCCCAGGCTGGCCTTGGACTCACGGCGATCCTCCTGTCTCAGCCTCCTGAGTGCTGGGATTACTGGTGTGCACCACCATGCCTGGCTTATGTGGTGCTGGGGAATTGATCTCAGGTAGTTAGAGCTTGCTAGGTGAGCACTGTAACCACTGAGCCATTTCTGTAGCCCCCTTAGGGTGCTTATTAACATACTTAGCCCCTGTCTTACAGTTGTTTAGCTTATTTCTTATATATTTTTTTCTTCTATCCTTAGCCCTGAAGCCCAAGAAAGCTTCCGTCCAGCCTCTAGATCTGAGCTCTGCTCACACCTCCAGCATCCAGTGTAGGGAATTATTTTGATGGCTGGGAAATGGCTCCCACCCCTGGGACACACCCCTTGAAGTCCATCAACACATGAAGTTTATGTCCCTGTCCTTAAAATCTGGGACTTGACCTTGTGATTTGCTTTGGCTCATGGGACATTAGCAGATGTGAAGCAAGTAGAGGCCTGAGAAGCTTTTGCTCAGTAGTTCCCGCCCTCCGGGCTATGGTTAAAAGCCAGGGTGCAATGGGATGTCTACTGGGGACACGTGGCTATAGGGGACAACCAGCTCCAGCCATCGGACGTGGGAGTGAGGTCATCCTGGGTGACCCAGTCCCATTCTACCTGTCAGGGGTCTGCCACCACAAGAGCAAGCCCAGAGGGATTACCCACCCACAGAACTCCCAGCGAGGTGGGTCGGCTGGTAGGATTTGGCCACTAAATTTTAGAGTTGTTTCTTGTATCAGTAATAGAGACACTTAGTAAATGCTAGTTAATAAAAAATTATGGGGCTGGAGGAATGACACAGTGGTTAAAGTGTTTACCTAGCAAGCACAAGGCCTGAATTCAATTCCCCAGCACCACATTAAGCCAAGCGTGGCGGTGGACATGCCTGTAATCTAATCCCAGCACATGGGAGGCTCAGGCAGGAGGATTGTTGAGAGGTCAAGGCTACCCTGGGCTCCATAGTGAGTTCAGAACCAGTATGGGCTACAGAGTAAGACCTTGCCTCAAAAAATTAACAATAATAATAAATTACATAGTAGCTAGCTAACATTTATTTAATATTTACTACATCTCAGGGGCAAGTTTTAGAAAATTACCTGGATTAACCCATTTAGTTGTTATAAAAATCCTGAGGTAGATTTTATTTCTGTCCTTATTTTACAGGTTTTTATTTTATTTATTACTATCATTATTTTATTTTGTAGTCCAGGCTGGCCTTGAACTCATGGCAATCCTCCTGCCTCAGCCTCTTAAGTGCTGGGATTATATGGGCACATGCCACCAGGCCAGTTTATGAGATGCTGAGGAATTGAACCCAGGGCCTTGGCTTGCTAGGCAAGCACTCTAACTGCTGTATTATTCTTCCAGCCTTTACTGTCCCTTTTGTTCCCCCCCTGCAGGAAAGTGAAGATGTTAAATATCTAACTTGCCCAAGGTCACATTTGTTGGATCCCAATCCCAACAAGCTGGCTCCAGAAGGCACACTGTAAACCACTGGTCCAGGTTGGATCTGCTTGTCTAGAATAAGGAAAACATCGCCTAATTGATTCTCTGCCTCCAAAACAGCACTCCCACATATATGCCAAGTTCGATATTATTTTGTGGCCCGATTCCCCAGTCTGACCTCTAACCCTAAACACCCTCTTGTCTACCTGCAGGCTCTGGGCCTCTCCTGCGCTGTTTGGAGATATGACTTACAGACCTGTCCACGTCCACCTACCCAGAAACCCGTTGGCCTCATCTCCCCCTTCTTGCAATCTTTGCCGGACTGCTGATTCAGGTGAGGCCAGTCCCTGCTGGAGAGGAAACGCTCGGGCTCTGCATGTCTGTGCCGCCCTTTGCCCTTGTGTCCCAGCTTGGCCTGTGCAGCAGAGGTGATTCACTCTGATTTTTGGACTTCCTTAGATCTTCCCTTTGAGGTCGTCAAACGAGAAAAGTGAGTGCAAAATGGTGTTTTCCTCCTCTTTTTTTTTTTCTTCTCTCTTTCATCCCCCCGCCCCCTTTTTGAGACAAGGTCTTACCCTGTAGGCCAGGCTGAGTCCTGAACTCACTGTGTGGCCCAGGATGGCCTTGGACTCAGGACAATCCTCCTGCCTCAGCCTCGGCTTACGTGGTACTGTAGAATCAAACTCAGGACCTTGCACTTGCAAGGCAAGTGTTTTAACCCACTGTGCCACTCCTCTAGCCCCTTTGCTTCTTTCTGATAGGGTCTCATTATGTTGCCTAGGCTAGCCTTGAACTCCTGGGCTCAAGTTATCCTCTTGCCTCAGCTCCCCGAGTATCTGGGACTGCAGGTGAGCAGTATTGCCACCCAACCCTGAAGTGGTTTTTTAAAAGACAAAAAAAATCACTTGAATGTAACCGTTATTATCATTTGTTCAAATTGCCACTAAGAGGCGTTTGCGCACCCATCACAGGGGCAGTGCTATGCCGGGCACCCGGCCACGGGGCTGAGGGGACATGGCTCCTGCTCCAGAGGCGCTCCAGCTCCACGATGGGCACGTGGGCAGGGACACGCGGGCAGGGACACGCGGAGGCAGTGCATTACAGCTCAGCACGAGAACCTCCACCAGAGTTCAGACCGAGTACTCCGGGAGCCGGGAGCACAGAGCGCATTGTTTTGCTCCCAGAAGGTTATGGGAGTCATATTTGAGCTTGATTTTCAAGGATGAATGAAGTGTCACCAGATAAAGGGAGGAAAAGGAAAGAGGAAGGAGCCAGAGGCAGGGAGGGAGGGGAGCAAAGGGACAGAGGCTTAAATAGCCACGCGGGCCTTGTAGGAAGGTCATGTGGTCTGGGAGGTCTGGAAAGTGGCCCATCGGGATGATGGGGGTGAGGCGTGACCCGCTGACCCCAGGCCATGAGCCACCCCCTGCTCTGAGACCAGGGAAGCACCAAAGGTTTGTAAGGGACCGTTGGCTGAGGAAAAAATACAGGTGCGCACAAAGGAAGGTAGGAACTTGTTGCATTGAATAAGCTTGGGCTCTGGACGTTGGAAGAGAGCGCCCTGGCTAGGCTGACCGGCCTCAGGAGGGGCCAGCTGACTTTCCCAGGATCCTTGCAGATGATTCCTCCATAAATTCACCTCAGCCCAGGGGCTGAAGGAATGGCTGAGCGGTTAAAGCGCTTGCCTGTCAAGCGAGTATGCAAATTCAGTTCCTCAGCACTAAGCCAGGTGTGGTAGTGCTCACCTGTAATCCCAGCACTCAGGAGCCTGAGGCAGGAGAACTGCCGTGAGACCAAGGCCAACCTGGACTGCATAGTGAGTTCACAGGATCAGCCTGGGCTACAGAGCAAGACCCTGTCTCAAAGAAAAAACAAAAAACAAAACAAAACAAAACAAAAAAACAACTCACTTCAGCCCAAAGGGAAACTAAACGAGAAACCAGATTCACCTGTTCATTAAAGGGTTGATTGTCCAAGGAAGATCTGAATTCCCACAGAAACACCTGAAGGTTGACCTATTGATCTACAGTTACTGTCAAAGCAAAATCAGTTATTGGCAAGATGCCATTAGAACATTTACAAAAAGGGGTATAAATGACGCCACTTTTGTCCTGTATCCACGACGTGGTGGGCAGCAGGCCTGTCGGGGGGAGTTGGATGGAATCAGCCCTAAGCCACGAGGTGGGTCATTGAGCTTGACTGTAGAGCGCCAGCACCACGGCTCGAGGACCTTCAGGACTGGACCTGGCCTGGCCTCTTCCAGGTCCTCTGCTCTGCCATGGAAGGATTGTCACTCTGGGGCAGGCTCTGTAGTGTTCCATCCCATCCCCTATGGCTCTGTTTGATAGCGGCTTGGAACCAAGCTCATCACCCAGTGGCATCTGGTTAGTTTACTATGAACTCGATGAGTCTCCTCCTCTGAAACCGTTTAGTCAGTGCACTTGGCAACGTGTAAAAGTGTGTATGATGTAATGTTAAATGGAAAAAGAACACAAGCGTGTGTTTATTTACTCATTTATTTTTGAGGCAGGATCTCACTGTGTAGCCCAGGCTGGTCCTGAAATCACTATCTTGCCCAGGCTGGCCTCAAACTCACAGCAATCCTCCTGCCTCAGCCTCTCGAGTGCTGGGATTAGAGGTGTGTGCCCCCATGCCCAGATAATTACAAATGTGTATTTAGACTTTACTCTCAGACAAGAACTGCAGCAAAACTTACATGACTGAGAAAGAATTGCTTGAGGAATTCTTGGGGTGATACATATTTTTTGAGGCAAGGTCTTGCTCTGTAGTCCAGGCTGGTCATGAGCTCACTACGGAGCCCAGGTTGCTCTCAAATCCCGGCCATCTTCTCACTTCAGCCTTCCGAGTTCTGGGATTACAGTTCTGGGGTGCCGGTGGAGGGAACTTGCTAGGCCAGCCTCCAGCCGCTGTGCTGCTGCTCCGGACCGGATGCTGTTTGTCCGCTGCTGCTGCTGCTGCTGCTGCTGCTGCTGCTGCTGCTGCTGCTGCTGCTGCTGCTGCTACTGCTGCTGCTACTGCTTGCGCTGGTGATTTGCCTAGTCATTGTTTACAGATAGGCAGTGCTCCCCGTGGCTTTTGGGGGTCGGCTCATCCTGACCCCAGGCTTCTCTTATCGTTTGTCGCCCCGCCTTGTTTTCTAGGGTGCTCTCGGGACCCCAAGCTGTCCTGTCTACGACTCTGCCAGGAACATTCTGTTCTCCAGTTCACTTCTTGGCTAAGCTGAACTCGTAAATCACTTCAAATGTCATTGTCCCACTCGCATAAAGAAGAGACAAGACGCTCGCAATATTGATTGAATTCTGGCAGGGCCCAGGTGCAGAGGTGGGACAGAGACACGCGCTCTGTTTTAAAAATACAATTTTACTTAGATTTAAGCAACACACTAAACTATTCACCCTCTTAAAGTGTATCAATTCAATATTTATGTATTCAGAGTTGCATAACATTACTAGGCACATGCCTTTGGGATTTTTTTTTTTTTTTTTT
The DNA here is from genome assembly GCA_004027205.1 of Ctenodactylus gundi. Lineage (NCBI taxonomy): Eukaryota > Metazoa > Chordata > Mammalia > Rodentia > Ctenodactylidae > Ctenodactylus > Ctenodactylus gundi. The sequence continues at coordinate 10,403 of PVKB01002512.1, read as the reverse complement.
TTTTGAGACAGGATCTTGCTCTGCAGTCCAGGCTGGTCCTGAACTACGTAACCCGGGCTGGCCTTGAACTCACTGCAGTCCTCCTGCCTCAGCCTCCCAAGTGCTGGGATAATAAGCGAGCAACACCACGCCTGGCTTAGGTGGTGCTGGGGAATTGAACCCAGGACCTTGCACTTGCTAGGCATTCCAACCACTGTGTTATCCCACTAGCCCCCTTTTGTGCTTCTTTTAAAAATTTCTTTCAACATGTGTTTTACCATTTAAATCATAAATGATTTAAATAAATAAATGAATACAATTAAACATGAACATGCAAATAACCGCCACCTCCTCCATGAAGCCCTCCCAGGCTTGTACAGCTGGCTGACAGATGGCCGCACCTTTTGTGCTCTGCTCGTCTGCCATAGCTCTCATGGCAATGTTTTGTTTACAGAAGGCCCGTACACCGTCCAGCGTTGAGCTCCTTCAGGAAAAGGATTTGTTTGGGGTTCCGGTGCAAGTCTGGCGTTGGAGAATAGTCCAAGGAATGTTTGGTGCACAAATGAATGAAGTCTTTGCTTGGAGAGAGATGGGGTGAGAGGGAGTTCAGGCTGGGGCCTACAGCAGAGGCTGGTCAGCCCCCCTCACTCTCCTCCACCTTCCCACCCCTCCAGCGTGGTCCCACCCTGCTCTGCTCTGACCGGCCTCCAAACCAGCTCCCAATTTCCCCTATAACTCCCTCCCTCTGGGATGCAGCCTAGGGCCTTGACCCTGACCTATGTCCCCAGCCCATTTTTAATTTTCTGATTTTGACATGGGATTTCACTAAGTCACTCAGTTGCCCAGGCTGGGTTCTATCTCTTTCTTGGACAGATCCAGGTCTTGGAAGTGCAGAAACGCACTGCTGGCCTCTTGGGATGACCAATAGAACTTCTGTGGGATTAGGAACAGCATCGTTGGGGCTAGAGGAATGGCACAGCCATTAAAGCACTTGCCTGGCAGCACACAAGGCCCTGAGTTTGGTTTCCCAGCACCGCATAAGCTGGGCGTGGTGGTACACGCCTGTAATCCCAGCGCTCGGGAGGCTGAGGCAGGAGGATTGCCATGCATCCACGGCCAGCCTGGGCTATACAGTGAGTTCAGGACCAGCTGAGACTATAGAACAAGACCCTGTCTCAAAATAAATATAATTAATTTAAAAAGAAACAGTGTCTTTGAGTGTTCTCTCCACAATGGCCTTAGTATGAAGGTAATTCTACTCAGTGGGATGATTTTTTCCTCAAACTTATTATTTTATGTATTTGCACATGCAGTGGGTATATTAAACTCGGGGGCACTGATTACATACATGTCCCTCATCAGCACCGCGCCTTGCTTGCCCCACCCCTCCTCTTTCCTACCCAGGGTACCTCCCCTTCCCCTTTCCAAAAGCGCTCTCCTCTACTTCCTACCATGTCTTACTTAGCTCTTTTAATTATTTAAACTTTGGGTCTCTCATATAAGTGAAACCATGAGATATTTAATCTCCTGTGTCTGATTCACTTCACTAAGCATAATGGTCCACAATGTGCATCCATTTTTCTGCGAATAACTCAAATTTATTTTTATTTTATTATTCTTTTGGGGGGAGGTCTTGTTCTGTAGTCAAGGCTGGTCCTGAACTCACTATGGAGTCCAGGCTGGCCTTGGACTCAGGGCAATCCTCCTGCTTCAGCCTCCCGAGTGCTGGGGTAATAGATGTGTGCCATAATGCCCGGCTTATGTGGTGCTGGGGAATTGAACTTGCGTACTTAGCACTTGACTTAGCACTTGCTAGGCAGGCACTTTAACTGCTGAGTCATTCCTGCAGCCCCAAATTTATCTTTAAGGCAGAGTAGTACCCCGTTGTGTATGTATACACCACATTTTCTTTCCCTGTTGATCCGTTGAAGGCCATGGCAGCAGCTTCTATGATTTACCCATTATTAGTGGTGCTGCTATAAACGTGGGTGTGTATGTATCTCTGTCATCTGTTACTTTTAATTCCTTTAGAGAGGTACTCAGAAGAAGTATAGCTGAGTCGAATGGAATATCTATTTTCCGTTTTTTAAGGAACCTCCGTACTGATTTCCATAGTGGCTGCAGCAGTTTACACTTCTACCAGTAACGCAGGAGGGTTTTCCCCTACTCCCTCGCCAACATTTGTTGTTTGTTGAGTTCTTAATACCAGCCACGCTTACTGGAGTTAGACGGAACCTCAGGGTTAGTTTGCATTTCTCTTCTCTAATAGCTGAAGATGCTGCTGTGGTTCGGATCTGGAATGTTCTCCAAATCCTTATGTATTTGTGTGTGCTGGGATAACTGTGGACTATGTGCTGCTGGAAGGTGGAGCCTGGCCGGAAGGGAGCTTCACCTCGAGGGATGGTGTCAACTTGTAGAGACTGGGGATTCCATGTGGTCCGAGCTCCAGGTTTGTAAACTACCTTCTGATCCCAAGCGGGTTAGACTCGTATCTCTGTGCCCTGAATTCTCTCCTTGCTGGCACCCATGATGTCCTCCTCAAAACTGGGTGAGTCCCTGGGCTTCCTGCTGGGAAAGGCCTCACACCTTTCTCTGATCTCATGGCCCACAGAAAAGACATTGACTGCAGTGGGCAAGCCCTGGAGCAGCGATGTGGACTCCGCGTCCTATGTAAGCCTTGGTCTTTGAGCCTTGACTCTTCCCCACTTTACTCTCCAGTCCCCAACCCCCTTCCTGGAAAATATCCCAGTTTTAATTTATGCCTATCCAAAGTCCATACCCCAGGAGGGGCAGCAGCCCGGGAGGCTGTTGCCCTGACCAGGTCAGGAACGTCCCCTCATCCAGGCTTCTGGACCATTTGCAGGCCCACCCTGATTGAGCAACTCCTGGCTGGCTGCCTGAGCGCCTGAGGCTTTGGGTTCTAACTGTCAATGACATTTTTTGTCACCTGTCTGGCTGCTGCCACCACAGCCCTGGAAATAGATGACCCTTCCCCTTTCTTGCCACAAAGTGCCCTGAGCTGCTCTTTTCACTGTCTGTCCTTTCCCCTTGTAAAGCCCCATTCTAGGGCTGGAGGAGCAGCACAATGGTTAGACTGCTTGACTAAGCAAGCACAAGACCCTGAGTTCAATTCCTCAGCATGCCTGTAATCCCAGCACTCAGGAGGCTGAGGCAGGAGGACTGCCATGAGTTCAAGAGACTCTGTCTCAAAAAAGAAATTCATACTGACAAAAAGTAGGTTAGTGGTTATTTAGGACTAGAGAAGAGTTGGGGAGTAAAAGGGACTGATTGCTAACAGGTGTGGGTTTCTTTCTAGAGCAATGGAAATGGCCTGAAATTAGTGGCACCGGTTCCAAGCAGCACAACTTTGTGACTGTAGAAAACTTTTTTAATGATATGCTTTAGAATAGCGAATTATAAGGTAGGTAAATTTACAAAAACAAGGGGAAATTTTAGAAAACAGGCATCATCTGGGGGAAAGCTTGGTCATCACCCCAGCTTTAGCTAGGTCATTTCTCCCCTCCCTGCAGTGAAAACCCAGCGCAGCCAGAATCAACAAAACTGAGTGTGTCTGTGTCAGGCATCACAGCCTCAGGATGCTCCTGGCGGGAAGTAAGAGGCAAGGAGGACAGTGGAGAGACAGGACCATAGAGGGGACATTGGAGGTAGGAGGGAAAAGCGGGAACCAGGCTGGTCTGCTCAGCGTCCAGCTACCACCCCACTGCTCCCACTCCCACTGGCTAGACTGCCCATCCCGGACCACCTGCCTAGCTGTGAGAGAATCCCCCATGGGAGAAGGCAGGGAGGTCTGGGGCACAGGAGGCAGTTTGGGCCAGGCAAGCCATGGGGTTGACCTCACATGCCCCAGCATCCTGGTCCTCCCGGAAGTAGATGGCGTCAGCAGAGCAGAAGGAAGGATCCTCGTCAAAGAAGTTGTAGGGTCGGAGGAAGAAGCCCACCCCGTTCCCCACGGTCACCGTGTTGGGAATGTCTTCTGAATGTGGGATGTGCAGAAAACCAGCTGTTACCCAGGCCACCAAGTCCTAGCCGAGGAGAAGAAACAAGATTATAGGGTTATGAGGTCTGCCTCCCACTGTGGCCTTGCATGGATGGCTTAGGCGCACCAACAGATATTCTTATTCATTTTTTAGGAAAAACATGAAGACATTTTTTTTAGTAGTCTAGGCCGGTCCTGAACTCACTATGTACCCCAAGCTAGCCTTGGACTCACAACAATTCTCCTGCCTCAGCCTCCTAAATTGCTCGGATTACAGATGTGCACCACCATAGCTGGCTTTATGTGGTACTGGGGAACTGAACTCGGTACCTTGTGCTTGCTAGGCAAGCGCTTTAAACAACTGTACCATTCCTCCAGCCCCATAAAGATTTTTTTTGTTGGGAATTCTAAAGATCCCTGAGGAACCTGACTGTGGAGAGAGTATGAAATGGCTCATTCGTGGTCCCCCAAGCCTGTCCTCTCTCACCTCCATCTCTGCCCTCATCTCCCATTCAACTGACCTGTCCGGTAATAGTCTCATTGTTGATGAAGTCGGTAAAGTCCACAATGGGTGTCCAAGGGTCATTCAAATTGTAAATGCTGGTGCTACTAGGTTCCCCCTCTTTCCTCTGGGTCACAGCCAGCTGATACCTACAGGCAATTTTGATTACACCTCCAAGGTCATCAACCTGTCCTACTACCTGAAGCCCTGAAGAGGGAACACAAAGGTCAAAAACCACTGAGACCTGGGAACACCAGGTCTCTTTACCTTCCGCTGTCCCATTCTCCTCTCCCAACCCCTCAGGGCACCTGCATTTGTTCACTATGCTATACCTCGAACAGCACCTGGCTCGCAATTCAGACTTTAGGTACAAACGTCCCTGCTTCATTCATGCAGTTTCAGGACCTGATTCCAACCTGGGCCTTGAACTGCATATGTAGATGTGGCCTGATTCCCATTCTAGGTTTAACTGAGGATCTCAAACACCTGGATTTTAGGAAATGCTCCCTCTGCTCCCTCCTTTTCTCCAACGTTTATTGTGAACATTTTAAAAATACAGAAACGTTGGAAGAATTAACATCCTGCTATGGTTTGGATCTGGAGTGGCTACCCAAAGGTTCATGTATTTGGGTGCAGAGGGATAGCTGTGGGGGGTGGGACCTGGGTGAAAGGGGCAGTTGGTGGGTGCTGGAGCTGAAGGGATTTTTGGGTGCAACCCGCAGAGCCCACCAAACAGCTGAGAAGAGTGTGGCGGCAGAGACATTGAAATGACCTCCAGGGATTTGTTTTGGAGAACGCAGTCCACTTTATTAGGGGAAGCAAGAACACATAGAGGGTAGAGTAAGAGGAGGGTCCTAGAGCCCACGTGAGCTTCCATTTATCCAGTCATCTCAGAGAATCGGAATTATGACATTATGTGGAAGTCCTGGTAGCTCAGTGTGCTCAGCTCAGGTGCTCTGGATGTGAGCCAAAGAAGCCCGTATCCATCTGGACCCTTCCACACATCCTGACCCCTCCACAGGGATTGTGTCAACTTGTTGAGATGGGGGAGGGGGTGTCCAGGGCAGAGCTTTCAGGTGTGTGTTGTTGACTTGAGGGCCAATAAGTAGAGGTAGTGAGGGGTTAGGGTTAGGGTTGGGTCTGCTGGTGGGCGGGAGGACAACTGGCAGTTTGAAGTAATTAAAGGAAGGAAGATGAAACATCATTACAGCTTCTTCCTGAGAAAGGTCTAGCCTTGTCTGAGTCTCCAGACATGGCTGGCTGGCTCCTGCTTCACTTATCTTCTGTCTGCAATAGTGTGTGTGAGCTGACTGCCCCATGAACTACGTGAGACCTTCTGAAACTATGATCTAAATAAATCTACCCACCCTTGAATTGTGGGTGTTGGGTGTTCTGGCACAGCAAAGAGAAAGTAACTAAGACACACCATATACCTACAACCTAGATTCCATCACTAGCGTTGTCTTGCATTTGCTCCAATGTGTCAGTTTTCTTTCTTGCTTTCTTTCTTTTCTTTCTTTTCTTTCTCTTTCTTTCTTTCTTTCTTTCTTTCTTTCTTTCTTTCTTTTAAGACAGGATCTTTGGCTCTGCAGTCCAGGTTGGTCTTGAGCTCACACCAATACTCCTGCCTCAGTCTCCCAAGTACTGGGAGTACAGGCATGCACCACCATGCCCGGCCCATGTGTCATTTCTTACCATCTATCCATCCATGCATCCATCCAGGAGGTTTCCTTTGAGCGACTGCAGGTCCACAGGAGATGCTTGCTGTGCGTACGTGCAGCCATGGGAAGAGAGCAACGCCAGATTTTTGTCTAGTCCACCCCGCACCTGGCTGGCAGCCCATCATCACTCACCTGCCCCAGCTGAAGGCTCTCTCCATGGAGCTGCTTGGTGGCAGTGGCTTCCCAGCAGAGCTGACAATCTGGATGCGGTAACCCCGTGAGTGACCCCACTTATTGCTCTGGTTGCTGGCCAGGTATATGTAGCGAGGAGTGGCCCCTCCTACGGGGAAGGCAGCTTCTTCCTCTGTCTCCAGCAGCTCCCGGGTCACCTGCATCCTCTGAATTTCGTGCTCAGGCTGCCAGGGCACCGCAGTGGGAACAAAGGTCATGTCCTCGGCCCAGGCCCAGTTCTCTAGTCCTGTGTGGGATGGGTGAAAGAGAGAGGGCTGGTCACGCAGCCACTCTGGCTCTTCTGGACTCCGTCCCACTTGGCTTCAGAATGGGGACCAAAGAGCAACCCGGGCTGAATGTGCCCCTTGCTCCCTTTTCCTCTCCAAGATGTTCTCAATCCAGACCTTGGGAGAACGTGTTTCTCCCATATGTCATCTCTAATAATTAGTATTATTTAATATTAATTAATCCATTATTATTTAATTGCTCTGTAGCCTGGGCTGGTCCTGAACTTGCTGTGGAGCTTAGGCTGGCCTTGGGCTCACAGCAATCCTCCTGCCTCAGTCCCCCAACTGCTGGCATTACAGGCATGCACCACCACACTTGGCTTATGTGGTGCTGGGAATTGAACTCAGGGCCTTGCACTTGCTAGGCAAGCACTTTAACCCCTTTGCCATTCCTCCAGCCATCTAGTAGTTATTCTTGATGCCTTACCTTGTGCCTGGGTCTCTACCAGCTTTCTGGCAGCTGAGGGAGCTTCAAGGTAGGTGGCTTCCCTGAGGAAGAAGCAGTCCAGTGGGCAGTATTCAGGATGAGATTCTAGCCCGGAGAGGGAACTGCCACTTACAACTCAGGCACGTAAATGAAGTTCCCACTTCTTACTCCCAGAGGAGCATAGTGTGCCGAAATATACATAGTTTTAAATATATACACACTTTTGTTTTTATGACAATCTCATGAACAACTATATTTTAGGTAAAGTTCTTTGGTCAGTCAACAAGGGCACACAGTGTCACGCTGGGGCCCCGGGTCTTAGTCTGAGTTTACACTGCCTGCACACGAGCACAGAGGTAGCCAGTAGACAGCAATCCTACAGCACGTGGGCGGCAGACATGAGGCCAAAGCAAAGGAGAAGCAGAGTCTGGGTCCCACATCCCGGGACTGCCTCGCCCAGTATGGAACATGTCTAGGAGCTGGGCATGGAGCCAAAAGCAGTTTTTATGTGCACATTTGGAATTGGGAATGTTTTTATTGATGCCTATCTAGAAAACTGCTAAAACTTAACTCCCGAATGATAATTCGCATTTAAGGAGCGGCCTCGTATGACCTGAGACCAAAGAGCCACAAGTCAAAATGTGCTGGCAGCCCCTTGGGGCTTTCTAGGAACTAGGAGGGAGCAAAAGGGATCCCGCAACCCCTGGTTTCCTTTTGTGGATTCCACCTTTAGATGTCAAAGACTAGGAGTTTTTTTCTGGTTTATCTACACAAGTGGCCTCATGGAGCTAATGACAATAGTGACTTGTCTTTTTTTTTACTTGCAATACTGTGACATGAACTCAGGGCCTCATGCATACTTACGGAAGTGCTCTGTCATGGAGCTATATCCCAAGCCCTTATTTACAAATTGTTATTGTGATACAGGGTCGTGCTAAATTGCCCAGGCAGGCTGACATCTCCCCTTAGCTCCTCGTGCCTCAGCCTCCTAAGCACCTGAGAACACAGGTGGAGACCACTGTGCTCAAAAGCTGGTCTTACTAACAGGCTCACCGCGCGTCAGGTGCTGTGCCAGGTGCTCTTATTCTATTTTTGTTTTGTTTTGTTTTTTAGGGGGTCCTTGGGTCTCGCTCTGTAGTCCAGACTGGTCCTGAACTCGCTATGGAGCCCAAGCTGGCCTCAAACTCATGACAATCCTCCTGCCTTAGCCTCCCAAGTGCTGGGATTATAGGCGTGAACCACCATACCCAGCTTTATGTGGTGCTAGGGAATCAAACTCAGGGCCATGCTTTGGTTAGGCAAGCTCTTTAACTGCTGCGCCATTCCTGTAGCCCTAAAAAATCTCTTAAAAAGGAAAAAAGGAAAAAGTCAGGTTGGAGGAGTAGCACAGGAGTTGAAGCACCTGCCTAGCAGGTGCAAGGCCCTGGATTTGAATCCTCAGCACCACATAAAGTGGGCACGGTGGCTCATACCTGTGATCCCATAACTTTGGAGGCTGAGGCAGGAATATTGATCTGAATTTGAGGTCAGCCTGGGCTACATAGGGAGTTCAGGACCAGCCTGGAATATAGTGAGACCCTGCCCCGCCCCAAAAAAATTAGCTGGACATGGTATTATACACCCACAACTCCAGCACTTGGGGGAATGAACTAGAAGAAGAGTTTGAGGCCAGCCTGGGCTACATAGTGAGTTCAGGACCACCAGTTTAGATTAAAGATTAAAACCTTGTCTCAAAATTTAAAAAATAAATAAATAAACTGAATGTGGTAGTGCATGCCTATAATCCCAGCCCTTGAGAAGTTGAAACAGAAAGATGGTCATGAGTTTGTGGCCAGCCTGGGCTACATACTGAGTTCAGGACCAGTTGAGACTGCTGAGTGAGACCCTACATGGGCTGGATGTATTTCCTCAGTGTGAAGGTAGTGGCGGGTCTAATCCCCTCACCGTAAGTTAATTAACTGATTTGTCAAAAAGAAAAAATTTAAAGTGATTTCTCCTTATAGCTATCCTATAAAGAAGCATTATTTTGTCATTTTCACACTTCATTAAGCTGAGGTACTGAGATGGTAAATGTTTCCACCACTCACATCTCCCCAGCAGCCCTCCATTACAATGTAAACATCCAGAGAACACACGTGTGTATCTTTTGTTAAATTGAATAGTGGGATGCTCGGCCCAGGGATACATTCAATAAATATGTTGCTTGTTTGAGTGATGTTGCTATGTGAAAACATAGAGGTGGTGAAGTGTATGTACACTATATAATCCCATTTAGGCTTGGGAGTAGGGCTGTAGGAATGGCTCAGAGGTTAAAATGCTTGCCTAGCAAGGGCTAAGTACCTCAGTTCGATTCCCCAGCACCACATTAGCCAGGCATGGGGGCACACACCTGTAATCCCAACACTCGGAACGCTGAGACAGGAGGATTGCTGTGTGTTCAAGGCCAGCCTAGGGCTCCATAGAGAGTTCAGGATCAGCCTGGGCTACAATGAGAGAGACCCTGTCTCAAAATAAATAAATAAATAAATATTATGCCAGCATAATATAGATTAGTAAATAACAGAAAATCATGTTATTCGGTACTACATGATATGATAATTTCTATAATTGCAGTCAAATTTTTAAAGTATGAAGAAACTCATTTTTTAAATATGAAAGAATATCCAATGTGCTAAGAGTGAAAATCTCTGAGGAGTGTGACTTTCACATTTATAACATATATTTCTACATTTTCAATATTTTGAAGAAAACTTTTAAGGTGCAACATAGAGACTTCAGCCTACTCCTCTGACATTAACGCCCCCGGGAGGACATCTTACCTGCTACATCCAGATCCACCTTGAAGTGGACGGTATGGGTGTGGACGGTGCCCAGCGTGTGCTCCCCAACTCGGTTTCCATATGTTCGGCCATCACCGAAGTGGAAAGCTGAGCTGATGTAGCCCGTGGCATGAACTCGGACTTCTATGGCCCCATTGGAATGGAAGATCATATCCCACACATAGTCATAGTTGAGCATGGTGGATACAGATCGGACAACCAGCGCAGTCTCTGCAACACCCCCATAATAGTAGGAATAGAAGTCCGAGTGGTGTCGCCGCAGGGGCAGGCCCTGGTTCTGTTCAAACACACAAAAGGCATCACGTATTGTCTTGGGAGTCTGCGACTCCATAAGGAAGTGCCAGTCCACATAGGTGGCCAAGTAGGGGCAGTCCACCCCACGAGTCAGGGGTGTGGAGAACTTGCCAATGCCAAAGCTACCATCCAAATAGTGTGTCAGCATTGCAGCAGGAGAATTTCCACCATAGGCAGCCAAGGCC
>PVKB01002511.1:0-273896 GCA_004027205.1 Ctenodactylus gundi | reverse complement strand
AGAGACCCAGATCACAGCTCTTATGGAACTTAAAATGAAAAACGAAGTGAAAAGGGGGGGGGTTGGGGAGGGAAGTAGGGGGGGGAGGGGGAGGGACAAAAGGAGATAGGGAAAGTCCTTGTCACCTTGACAAGATACGTAGGTGCACAAAATGCTAAACTTCATTGTAAACCTTAAATTTTGCACTTATACATATCAATAAAATGGGGGAAAAAATGGGCAATTGGCATGTGTCTGACACCATGCAACTTTTGTGGTTTCCATCTGAGAGAGTTTGCTGCTTTCACAATTATCTCTGGATAAATTACTCCTCACAATAGACACTGAGTCCTTTTATGACTACAGTCTACCTGAATGTTTCAAATTGTCCTAATAAGTGAAGGACAACAAGCGCCAACCTGGACCTTTCAGGATATAATTCTCCCTCTGTGTGGACAACCGAAGTATCATCTCAGGCAGCGCTTTGCCTCTCCTTTCCCAGACACAGAGAAAAGCCACAATCTCCAGCTGCCCAGAAGGAACCTGGAGCCCTTGATATTTGATCATTTAGGATCAGCGCAGGGTTCTTCTCCAAGCATCCGTATGTGTGTTATGCATGCAGAGAGAAAACATCTTGTTTGTATGTTGTCTATAATAAATTATAAGTGTCACAGCAGGAGCTTTTTCAATACTATTTGTAAATGTAGCCAGAGGCTATTAAGTGATTGGTGTATCACATAAATATAATTAGTAAATAGCAAAATAACATGTTTGTAAGCTGCCTTTGGAAACATGTGATTAGACCAAAGACAACTCTTTTGCCAAAGCTTCTAAGTGTTTCCAAGAGATACCAGAAAAATAATTTAGCAATTTTGATAACAACTTCAAAAATTTTTATGTAAATCTGCTAAGAAGGTAGAATATTTACTTAGTCCAAGCTGTTTTCAGAATGCTTCACGTTGAAAATTTAAATGTGGAAATATACTTAAGTGTACATCATCATTTTTTTCAGGAAAGTTAAAATGAGCTTGATTATTGACTATAAGTTTTAAATTGGCATTTTGATGATGCTAAGGAGCTATAAATATACCTCCACGTGCAGAGTACTCTCAAGCTGCAGAGTTATTCTCAATTAGTAACACTTAAAATTATTTCAGCAAGTCAATCAGGTTGGGAGGAGGGGAACTCACCCGCCTTTCCCTCGAGCTGCCATTAGGACAGGAGGTTCCTCCGGAATAGTTACGTGCTCCACACACGCTTCCGCAGGGGGAGCAGTTGAGTTCCCCACGCCCCTGGTTCTACCTCCAGGTGACGCTTTCTACTCCCTACCCCCCCTTATCTCATATGTTATTTCTCACATCTCAGACTCTCAAATCTACATTAATGACTCACTTTTACTTTTGTTTTCCGGTAAAAACCCTAAAACGGTTCTCCATGAGAACATACAAAGCACAAGTATAAACTCTATCCATCCTTCAAGGCTACCCAACATGTAGCTCCACCCATATCTCTATAGTTTTGTGCCAAGCCTCAAACCTTCTTTTGTTTAAATTATAGCTATCTCCCTAATATCCCATCTGGGAGTCATGTGTCCATTCTATTCCTAGGGATCCCTCTATTTACCTATTATGGACTTTCTGCAGGCAATGACTTGTCCTCCAAGACCTAAATACGTTCACACTGAAGGAGGTTTCTCCATAGTCAACTGAGCAGGCCTTACATCAAGCATACATTCCATTTCAGTTTGTTCCGCACTTTCCTGGTTCCCTCACCCGCTATGCTGATGAGGAGGAGGAGGAACAAAAAGAGGAGGATGAAATTGACAACTGCAAACATACACTGATTCTGTATTTACGGAAAAGTCCTGTGCTAACCAATTTTTAAAATATTGCTCTTAAGCTTCACAATAACCCCAGAAGAGAGACATCATTAAATATAGTCTTTATTTTATTATTTATTTTTGGTACAGAGATTCTCTCTGTAGTCCAGGCTGGTCCCAAAATTACATAACCCAGGCTGGCCTCAAACGTACAGCAATCCTCCTGCCTCAGCCTCTAAAGGATTCTTTAAAGCACATGAAACTGAGGCATAGAACGACCAGTTTGATTAGCTAGCCAATCACAATTGAGTCCCAGAGAAATTGAACTCATAATTATCCTTGAGCTATTTAATAATGTAGCCAGTATGTTCATCTAGATTACACTCTGATGCATATGGCTCCAACTACATCAGGAATGTTTAGGATGGTGTGGTCACAGATTCTCACACACATTCTAAATGCTATGACCAGAGCATGGGCTGAGTTTCAAGAGCATTCAAGAGCATTCTTGATTCACTCATGCCAATCGAGTCCTACGTATGTGCCACATGCTAGCTTCCAAATTCTGGGAAATAAAAAAAAATTCAGAAGGATATGGTCCCTACCCTCAAATACCTGATAGTCTTGATATTTCACTAGATGATATCTGCAGTCTTATTTCCTATAAATTAGAGTCTGAGAGGAATAATGTATGAGAAAACATTTTAAAAACAATCAAGATGATAGACAAATTGGGGGCTGGGAAAACTATGCTTGACAGGGGAAAGAATGTTGAGAAATGGAGGAAGAAAAATATGTAAGAAAGAAAGATAGGCTGGATAAGTGACTATGAGAGAACTGATGGAAATTTCTGGAAAAGCAAAGACTGAGTAAAGATTTCTAGAAAAATAATCTCTGGCTCCCTGGGGCTGTATGCTAAAGCCCATATTTATCTGTCCACAGCAGAGGTGTGAGTGCCTGCAAAGACCTCAAGGCCAAATCAAATGAGTCTGTGCTTCTCTCCAGTTTGGGGGCCTCTGGGGATTACTTTAATACTGAGCACTTAGTCATCGTGTTTGATGGCTTCGGCGGCCTCATTTATCAAGGATCTATAGTTAAATTTAATTTTCATGTGAGTGGAGGACAGCCATGGCAGCCTGGCTCCTTGTTGCTGATCGGCCCCCGTTGATGTCTTCTGAAGTGGAAATGATGGATGCCGCATGTTCTGGCTGTGATTAAATTTGCTTTGACAAAGCAGCATGGAAATCTGATTTTCAATAGACTTCTGCATTTCACCTAGTGCTGAGTAAACAGATACAGAACATAATGCTTGCATGGCTGTCAGGCCAGCAGCTAATTCATTGTGCCCATCTAATCAGGCTCTCCATTAAATTATTATTTGTCAATAACATGCAGGATCATTTCTGAAACTCTGAGGAATGGGAAGCTTGCTTTTAAGTAAATAAACGTCGAGGACTTGACAACGTCTGGGGTTTGTCCTCAGATGGACGTTCCAAATAACTCATCAGTCTCCATGTCTCCACACCCATGAAGAATAAGCACCATTTAAGAAGTTTTTAGCTTCACTTCACTTGGCTCCCATTGCAAATGCAAACAACATCATCCAATTACAACAGAGAATGAAGCTACAAACATTGACACTTTAGCTCCCCAGTTTATCTTTAAAGGAGAATGAAGCAGAAAAATCCCATTAAGTATGCATCTTGTGTTAGAGCTTTTAACCTCCTGCCTAGAAATGCTGCCTGCAGACCACCTCCTACAAAAGGCTTCCACTTGAGAGCACCATGGGAGAGAGGTGTCTCATCAGGCAGGCAAGCGCGGCAGGGAACGAGATTCTGCACACTTGTTTCCTCCTCGTCCTCCTTTGTTCTATCAATGCTGTAGGTATAAAACGTGAGCTCCTTGAGCTATTAAAAAAGGGCCTCTATCTGGTCTTGGCAGAACTTCTCCCTGATATTCAAGTTCCCAAACTTAGACCACTATTTTCAGGACTTTTCTACTTCTTGAAGTTCAGGATCACCTTTCATGATCTTCTCAGAACATCTCAGGCTTCTGTGAAGATGATCATTTTGAGCCTATTTCTTGACAACCAGCCCATGGTCAAACACGTTTGCATATGGAAACCTCAGACTTCAAATATCTCATAAGGATGTAGCGGACTTGCATATTCACACTAGCAGAAACAAATCAAGCAAGTTTCTTATACTTTTCTAAATTTTAATGTATTCTTCATTGGGAAAATCATATGCATATCAAAGCACAGTTACAAGGATTAAATGAAACAATGACTCTATGGAAGAGACCACTTTTTCTCTTTTTAGATATTCCTCTGCCTCAACAGCAGGAACTCCTCTCCTTCAAAGAATGGGTTACCATTCTTGCCACACTAATTCCTTCCTTCCTACAAAATATGGTGACTGATCAATAAAGTTATTCTTTGGCTCCATCCTAGGATGAGCCCAACTCTCTCTGGCCACCACAAGGCTGAGGTTTATGGAAACCTCTGTTTTTGATTATTTGGATCATCAGTTTTTGGAGATAGACGTGTTTTATTGAGAAAAGCAGAAAAAGAAATCATATATTGGCCTCAAGTCCAGCTAGGGCTCTTCATCTAGTTCACCTTTGAAAAAAAAAAAAGTGTCAGATTGTTCTTATTCCTCAAAGGTAAAAGGACACAAAAAAGAGCAGCAGGAACTACTGACTACCTGTATCGACCCAAAAGCAACAGCGGGCCTGTGGTAGCCACCTCATTTTTGGTGGCTTTAAAAATGAAATTCTATGAGATAGGAAAATAGTTATGATGATTACTGTACCATTGTCTCATTTAACCATACAGTATACAAGGAGGGAAGGTGGGGCAAATGAAACATCTATTTTTCATGAAAAGAAACTAGCTTCGTTAGGATTTGCTTGAGTTCAACCAAACTAGGAGAAGAAAACCCAAGCTTCATAGCACTTAGTCAAGGGTACTGCGGAAAGACAATCGTATGCTGCTTTTATCCTCTCTGTGTGTTTGGGGACAGGCATGGCAGAGAGGCAGGGGGTCCCTGAAGCCATCCCTAACTTCTGAAAGTCTCTTGCATTTCTCAAAATAAGCTTTTGTTCACAGTCCTGTGACCTCAGGCCAGTGAGTACTTTCTCTACTGTTGCCAAATACATGTGCCCTCAAGAAAGCTGGCATTTCTGTCCATCCTGCTTGCTGTAGAGTTGTTCGTGGGCAGTCCGTGACTCTCTTGTAGCCAGAGGATGATCTGGCCACAGAGCACTAATGAATCAAGGTATATCATCTGCCCTGCTGACCTGCACTGGAGAAGCAATAAATGTAAGGAACAGTTCAAGGTCTAAGGCAATTATCAAGAATTAGAATTTATGCTAACTGCATCCAGCCAAAACAAAAGACAGATGTTCTAAGAAGACTCTGGGCTGGTAATGATCTTACTGGGAGTCCTTTAAAAAGAATAAAATCTTCAATAGTATATCTAAAAGACATTGAGTAGACATCTATTAAACATGATTTAATCGAAAAAACCCAGTGTTTCTAAATGTCAATTTGTCACTCAGCAAGGAGAACTGAAATATCTTCAAGCCTAATTGTGGGGACAAGATTGAAGGAAAAGGAATTTCCACATCTTTGCTTTGCTGCAAATAAATTCATTGTTTATTAGGAGACTGACTAGCATGACGACAGCAGAGGGAAAGGTGAGCACAGAGAAAAAATTAGAAAGAGATGGTGAAAAGAGAGATTGGAAACAGTCTCTAGTCAGCATTTAGTAGCTCTCTGAAGATGAAGTAATTGTAATTAATGCAAATTAATTAAATTTCATTACTTTGATTATGTCAGCAGACTCAATTATGACTCATAAAAATTGTTGGAAATAACAAATCATCAGCTATACTAAATCAAAGTTTTCAATTTGACAAGACCACAGGTGATTTTAATGCACATTAAAATTTGAGAAGTACTTCGTCACTAATGGTTGTAAAAATAGAGTCTAGTAGTGTCAGATCTGTTTCAAAGGTGCATGGAAGACCAGAGCCTGTTTGAGTAAAAAATTACCAACAAGGAAAGACCGCAGGTAGGAATGTCAGTTGAAATTTTTATTGTGCTGGTGCCAGTGACTGAAGACAAAGGCAGGAGTATTTTTAGAAATTGACAGAAGAGATTTGAAAGACATGAAAATGGAAAAAATGGGCTTAGAAACTGATCAGCAAAGAAACATCAGTGTGAAAGAAGAATTAGGTTGAATTCCTAAAGCTTCTGACATGGCATATCTGTCAAACATGGGATTGTTCATCTTGAATTCCCAGCACTTACTATGTCCTAACAGATAAAGTACATGCTACATGTGAATCAAATAATTGCATGTACTCTCTTTGCCATGGAATTTCAAAGAGCATTCTACAAATGCCCTGGGACCAGAAAAGGCACCTAAGAAACCATATGGCGGGAAAGAGCCAGTTGCACAGTGCTCTAAGTCTTAATGCCAAAATTTTATTTGCAAAACAAAACAAGAAATTTATAATATTTTCTTAGTTATTTTATAATTTCACACAATTTGACGATGAGCTCCACTCCAATTTCAAGCCTGCTACCCTCCATGTTCTTTGGTTCACATTATTCTTCAAGGTTCTGAGACAAATAAAACTTACACACACTTATTATCAGCAACCTCTGGAATAACAGAGGGAGGACTGACTGTTATTTAATATGAACAGTTGTCTCACATCATCGATAGGTAAGGATGAACTCATCTAAATTTCGACTAGGAACATAATGCATCAAAGAAACTCATAAATGAATTATCAAGATAATTCATTTATAAAGCTAAAAATAAAGTCTATGAGATAGGAAAACAATGAAGAACATGAATTGTAAGATCAATAGTTGAAATTACATAAATTCATACCTCCATGTGATAAAAAGGATAGAAAAGAATGTGAGTAAATAAGGAGGTGAATATTAGAAGCATCTGTATTATTAGTAAGTTTCATAGGTTGTATCTTCCAAACACATACATAATCCAATGCATTCCTACCATGTCTACTACAACTACACTGGAAGAAGACACTGGCTCTCAACTTGAGGACCCCAATCACCTCCATATACCTCCTCTTGTTATATTTTATCTTCAGTGGCTACAATAATATTCTATAGAAAAGCTGTATTTTGTCATTTCTTCTGCCTTAATTTTATTATATTTAGGACACAAACCAATGTTTTAACTGCAAATCAGCAGTTCTCAACTTGTCTAAGTGACTCTTTAAGTTCGTAAAACTTATTAAGGATCTCAAAGAGCTTTTATTGATGTAGACTATACATTCTAATACCTATAGTGTTTGAAATCACAATTAGGAAATACTGAAAACAATTCACTCAATTGTTGGTCAATAACAAATTATTTCATGTTAACATAATAACATATTTATATGTAAGAAACATGCTAATCCCTACCAAAAATAAACAGTGAAAAAATGCCATTGTGTTGTATTTTACAAATATAATATCTGGCTTAATGGAAGACAGATTACCATACATACTTCTTCCTTCAATCTGTTTTGATATGTTATTTTGGTTGAAGAAAACCTAGCTCCTCAAAAATGATAGAAAAGGGAGGAATATTTTAATATTATTTTCCGAAAACTCTTGTTATTTTTCTTTTTCACTACAAGTAACATTGGCAGGAGGTAGTGTCTTCAAGGTTAGCTACAATGCAAGATCTAAAGCTTTACCCAAGGCCATCTTCTACGGTGATAAAATATATTAATCTAGCTTGCACTTTTGAGGAAAACAATGCCCTTCATTGATGTTACCAACAATCTCAGGCACCTGTCAAGTTCATGGGGACTGATACAGTTCATCCTAAAAAAATTACATATTTTCTTAAAGCTCAGATTTTGTCATTAAAAACAAACAAGTTGAAGTGGTGCGGCTCACTTGACATGACCCTTTTTGAGAAAATATCTGTCAACTACTTGGATCTGAATAATCATAGTTTGTGAGGCACTATTCCAATTAGGAGAGATGTTTCACGTGAACCAAGTCAGTTGTCCTCGTGCTTTTCCCTAGGTCCACCACTCTGTGTAGATACGTGGCAGAAATGCTTAAAGTGTAGCTCCCATTTCATGACCAAGAGTGTCCTGAATGAGAATGAAGAATACAGCGACAGTGTCCCTGTCTTGATAGACGTAAGGGCTCTACCATTGCTTTCTGTCCATCAGCAGTGCAAATATTAACACAGTGAAACAGTTTTGGTCTCATACATCCCCCAACAGTTCTCAACCCCCTGGGGTCTGTAAGCCACACTCTGAGAGCAGCCCTACCCCGCTTACCAAAGCGTGTCCCACTGCCCTCCTACCTCACTCTGCTACTCCCGAGATGATTCTTGCTATTTCCTGAACACGCTGTATCTCATTTCTGAAGCAGGTGCATTTTCTACTGCTGGTTGCTAGTGCGCATGCCCGTGAAGACCACCAGGTCTGGGTGAGGATAGCTCCTCCCGCATGTCTCACCTGATCCCCCAATCTATCTGAGGCCTTGCCTTTTCCCACAGAGGATCAGAGAATTACCTTGCTCCTCATTCTGCTCCTGCCTCTTCCTAGCACTCATCACAAGTGGAACGATGTTATATATTTATTAGCTCATTTACTGTTGACTTTTCTCAATTAAACATAAGTTCCATAAGAGTTAAAGCTTATTTTATTTGCCAGTATACCTCTAATATAGTACTAAATAAATATTTTGTATTTGACTTAATTAGCTTACTTTAAAAGACCCTTAAATTCTGTTTCTATAATTTTAAAAATGAAAGCCTTCTTAGTGCTGTCTAGTAAAAATATAATATGAGCCATTTTATGCTATTGAAAAATTTTAGTAGTCATACTAAAAAGTGAAAATAATTTAATGGCCTGTTTTATTTAGATCTGTGTCTAAAACATTATGGTTTTGATATATTTTAACATAAACGTGGGGAATATGCTTTTTTATTTTTCCTACTAAACCTCTGAAATCTGTTGGGCATTTTATATTTATAAGCTTCTCTATATTAGCCGCAGTTCAAGTGTGCAGGAGCCACTTACAAGTAAGTACTCAGTGACTATCATGAAGAACAAGCCTCATAACAGATGGGGAAAACTAGGTCATGACAATTGTCCCCTCCCATACCTCTGAAACTGATGAAAAATAAAGTAATGGTGTAACCAAATAAAGGGAGACTCCACACTCAGAACGATTCCCATTCCAACCTCTGAGAAAAAGGTAAGTTACCAGTTTGCAGCAGATTAGAACAGAGAGGCAAAAGCAGGCAGCCCAGCCCTTACCTATCACTGCCAGATCTCAGAAGAAATGAAATAACTCCTGCACAGCCCCATGCAGGTGGGAGGACATAATTCTCAGTCTCCATATACTTTCCATAATGACCTTTCCAAAACGTAATTCTGACCATGCCCTCACCTAATTTAAGTCATTTCCTGGTATACATTATCCTCAGGGTAAATCTCAGGATAAATTTCAAGCTTGCTGGTGGCACATCACATGGGCCCTGTGTGGCTGAAATCCTGGGTTCTCCCAGGGTCTTCACCCACCTCCATCTCCTTATGAACCATGTATGTTTGCACACTGAACAAGTGTGTGAACTTGCTGCAGATCCTTAACTGAGGAATCTCTGTACCTTCAGCTGAGCCCAGTATCTTCCCAGAATACACTACCTCTTCCTTTTCCCTGGCTAACTACAAACTCCTCCAAATTCAACTCATCTTACTGAAAAACTTACCTCTTCACCTAGTCTGCCTAAAAAAGTGTCACTATACTTAAACAATTTTCTGGGAATGGATGTAGACTATATATCTGTCACCAGGACTTAATTCAATTCCTGATTTGCCACCATCACTGGCTGCAGAACAAGTAAGTCAATATGTTTATATTTGTTGTCATTTACTTGTGGTCAACATATCCTCAACTAACAGGCATATTGTACATAAACCTGATAATGAAACAAAACTTTCCTAGCTAGGCAGAATAATAATTTCCACTGAAATTTCTTTGAAGACACAGAATTTATCCGGATAATGGCCAGAGAAATAGGTCATTGTTGATGTGAAATTGAGGATGTGTGTGTGTGTGTGTGTGTGCGCGCGCGCACGCGCATGCATGCACACATGCATATATGAGTGTTTATACCAGTGAAATATTAGGACGCTGCCCAATGCACTTGCCTTAGTGCGTTTTCAGGATCTGAGTTACCCTTTGGGCTACAGAATTAAGAGCCAATCTTCCTAGAGAAATTCCTCAAAGCTCAGAATGTACTGACAATTCGGAGGGGAGAGGAATGAAACAGAAAATGAAATAGATAATTATACAAATATACACGTTTCTAACCTCGGATCTCCATTCTATCCATTGTCATTCACGTCTAGGCAGAATAAACCATGTGAATCCTCTACCCTTTCCTTTTAGTAGAAATTAAACCATCTGTCTAAGGAAAACCAGCATGGGTAGAGACAGGGATTGAGATCAAGCTGCCAGCCCTTTTCCCACTCAAAAACCCAAACTTAATTGATGCTGGAGGGAACATAATTCAGGCAACAAAGAAGAACTTTTGAAAAAAATGAATTATTTTTGTAGAAAGTTATGATGATATTACTGCTATCAAATAAAAATAGGATGCTATGAGAAGAAATTAAATGCACACAAGAAAATAATATAACTTTTATAAGTATATAATTATTCCAATAAAGAGCTAAGGATAATTTTCACAGATCTCCTAGTGTGGAGAGAAAGAGGGAGGAGGTACAACATGTGAGGCATAGTTAGGAAAAGGGGAGAGTCAAATTAAGAGGGCCAGGAGTGGGAGGACAGGAGTGCCAGAAAGAAAAATACAAAAGCAAAATGCTGGTGTGTACTTAAACAAATAACAGAAGAAACATGCTGACACCAGAATTAAAATCGAAAGACCTGGTACCTTGGCACGGCTTTGTGAAATGTCAATGTCAGAACAACCAAGGTCCACAGGAAACCCTGAGTGTGAAGAATCACACAAAGCAGGAAGATTATCTGCAAAGGAACGAACATTAACACTGTTCACCATCACTGTTCACTGCCTTTGCCCTGGATGTTCAAGGCAATAGATCCGCTCATTCGAAGTCCTAGGATGCTGTTCCAACCTCAATTATCATTTAGGTGTGAGGATAAAGTATTACCGTGCTCAGAGATTCTAGGACTCGAGAAATCTTCCAGCCACCCTTCCAGAAGTTACAGGCACTCCTCCAACACTGAGATCCACGTTGCTCGACTTCTTCAGAACTGAAACCCTCAAAAATAGGAGCTGTCAAGGCACAAAAAAGTCATGGGATCTTAAATGCATTTTGCTAAGTGGAAGAAGCCAAACCAAAGGGCTATGCATTCTATGACAAGATATGTATGTGTACAAAATGCTAACCTTCATTGCAAACCTTAAATTTTGCACTTATACATATCAATAAAATGGGTGAAAAATAAAAATAGACAGAACTATGGGAAAGATATAGAAGCAGTTGTCACCTGGAGTTCTGAGCAGTTGATGAAAAGATGAATAGGTGAAACTATTTTGCATGATACTGTCATGGTGGATACGCTTGCCAACATCCCAGGAAGTATTACATGAAGAGCGAACCTTTACAGGCCCTATGGATCTTATTTAATATTTACATACACATATTAATTCATCAGCTGTAACAAATGTGCCACAATAGTCATACACTCACTATGAGAGAAACTGGGGACAGACAGTACATGGGAATGCTGGCCTCAAGGTACAATTTTTCTATAATTTAAACTTAAAATATAGCCTATTAATTTTTTCATCATCACTCTGCCACCTCCATTCCTGCTGGTCTCCTTGACTCTGGCCTTCTCTCTTCGGTATGCTGTAGTAGTCACCGCTATCTGGCATGTAGACATGTCTATGTCATTCATTTACTTTTTATTGTTTTTGTTTTCCTGACTGCAGTGAATGTTCTATGAAGACAAGGATTTCACGTTTCATGGTTACTTACAATGCACAAGTGTATCATAACTAACTGCAACAGTGTTTGATACAAATTAGGTGTTCAAAAATACTAAGTAAATGTAAAAACAAAATAAAACAAAAAATAAAGAAAAAATAAGATCAGAGATTTCTGAAAGTAGGAGACATTACTCAGGATGTTGATGACAATTACTCTCTGAATGACACAAGCTACAGATTTGGAAAGAATCCCATCCGTGTGAGGAAAGGAGGTGGGGGTAACTAGGGGAAGAGTGTCTTAAATAGATTCAGAAAAGACACAGAAACACTCAAATGCACACACATGAGTTACTTTTACTGACAGTAATATGATCAAGTATATTATAAAGAAGTAATTATGAATGTTAAAAAGTTAAAAATAAATAAAGTTAGCTAGAAAGCCATTAGAGATTAAATAAAAATATGGCATGCTTTGGAATATTTAATGTCATCCTTAAAAGAAAGCACATTTGATATTCAAATCTGGAATATTCTCTCCTGAGTAGTATAAGATGACATATTTCAGCCTCTATATTTCTGTACAATAAATCCCAATTGAACCTTCAATGAAGTACAATTATAAAATAATAATATAAATGGTGACAAGTTCTTAAATAATTTTAGACTTTTCTCTTATTAACAAGAATTTATATTGTGGTCTTGAAAGCAAGTAAGTTTCGTAAATATTAACAATATGTAAAGTTGGCAGAATTTGAAAGTGAGAAACAGAAATGAATAAAAGTGTAAAGATGGCATTTCTTTCATCTTTTGTAGTGAAGAAAATACCACCGAAGCTTGATGAAACCCGATTAGAGGTTGGGACAGACTGTGAAAGGGCAACACTGTAAGTAGTCAATACAATCATAAACAGTTATCGGTTTTACTTCACAGAGATGAGTGAGAAAATTCAAATAACCACACAGTTTTCATTTTAAAGGATCAAAACTGATGTTATAAATCAAGACCCATTGTGTCTATGACTATAAATTGGCATTATACAGGTTAACCACTGGCAGTCCAAGAACTTCATTTTTTTTCAAAATAACTTTATGGGTACAAGATACTATTTTTCCTACTTTATAACTGAGGAAATGGAGACACAGTAAACTTCAAGTACTTTATTGAAAGCTTCACAATTAATGTCTTATACAGGCAGCACATGGATCCATTAGGCATGACTGCAGGGTTTGTGCATGTATTTCTTGTACCAGATGATCTTCTAAGCTATAAACGAACAAATTAATATTACCTCACCATATAAGTATAAACTGCCCAAGGACAGGACTATTTATTACTCATTTTTACACACCCTACAGTGGCTAGGTCACTACTAGCCCCACGGTTGGAACTCAATAACTGACCACTGGCCAGATACCCTTCCATTTGGTCTTCTGACCCTCCTACCACACCTGGTGACAGAAGAGTCCAGTTTGGATACACTCATTTAAAACACAGTAACAAGATTAACTCACCAAAAGCCAATCTCTTGTGTATAATTTAAGGGACGAGCATAGGAAACTGAAGCTCTTCTCATGAAACATACTCTGGAACTTACACTAGTTTCCAACCAAATAATTCAGCTAATACTGGCATCAATGAGAAGTGAGACCACCGGGATCTAGTGAAGAGATTCACGTGCAGCATTTGCCTTTCCTTAGACTCAGAAGATTCAGCAGGTTTTTCTCTGCTCTGCCCCTAAGAACACATCTTCTGAAGACCAAAGAGAATGAACTCCATCCCCCTGTGCTAAATAAATAGCTTTAAAACAAAAGCTTTATCATCTCAGACAACTAACCAATAAAAAGGGTAAAACAGAATGCCCATATCTGGATCATAAACTCTACCTATTCCAGAGTCATTTCAGCCAAACACATGAAAATAAATGTTTTCTAAAGGCTTGTACATACAAAGAATAGGGATAATGTTCCAGAATATAGAAACCTGTCTTAGAAATAAGTAAAATAATTTTAGTAGGAATGCTGCTTCATAAAATGTGAAAATTGCAGAATGCTTTTGAGTGAAGAATAGACATTATAAAAAGGCCTAATAAATATGAAGTTCAAAAATGCTCTTAAGCATTTTAAACAGTTATCTTTCCATATGGCATATGAATGCCATATACATGATGAATTAAGATATCGCTGTATTAATCTGGACATTACAACATACATACTTATTTAACTACTCATTTAAGATAAGTAGCTACTTACATAAAGAAATCAATAAAAATAATGATTGCAGACTTCATTCATACCATCTGGGTTTTGGAGAGCATGATATATTATTTGTACACATAATACTATTCTTTTGTAATATTTTTGTAAATAATTTCAAAGTTCATATAAAATATACTCAATATACAACAGTTTGAGTTATGCTTCTTTCATGAAAATCATGCTGCAAGCCTCTTAATTAACTAGTGCTATATTCCAAATGCTTCCCACCGAAAAGGAAATAACAATTACTTTGCAACCATGTCCACTATCTTGGGTAATACATACTTAATTAATATTTGATTGGTCTCAAACTGAAAGAAATTAAGAATGTTCTGGGTCTCATTGCTTTTTTTAAAGTAGAAACCTTTTATTTCAATAAAAATCTAATTTAGCAGATGATATCTGCTCCAAGGAAAAGGAAGTTTTTCAAGGAAACCCAAAGGATCAAAGAAAAGGAACATTAATGACTGATGCATAAACCACTGCAATTATCCAAATTTTATGTCAATGAAAATTTAAAAGCTCAGTGTGGAAGACTGAATATTCCCTTCCCCTTTCTCTCAGGCATTGATTTCCATGGAAGACCTGGATTCCTCTGCCCAGTGTTGCCAGGTTGGTCACATGATATTCCCTGACCAATGGAATACCATTTCTGAGAAAGGCTTCTTGCCTCTTGGGTGCTTTCAACCACTGTCACAAAACAAATATGCCTCTTGGTATCTCACTGAACTTAAAGGAATGAAAAACATGGACCTGACCTGAACATTACACTGGCTTTCAACCAATGCTTATTGTACCCAGACCTAACCAGTGCAATCCACACTACCTGTACACTGGCTTGTGGGAAACAATGCCACTTGATTGGGGGTAGTTTGTTACACTGCATTATTGTGGAAATAGTTGAGGAAAACATCTAATAATTTTAAAAACTATATAGATTGTCAGTCCACCAAGACTGGAATAAATGTCATTCTTTGCAGTCTGTTTATTGAGCTTCTAATGCAAATGGCCACACTGTAAAAAATTAAGGATCTTTTGTGATTTTTATACTTTGCATAGAAGTATAAATGTAAATTAAATACTTATTCAAAATAATGTAAATCTAAGAGCATTTAAATACCAGAAAATATATCAGAAATTGTGAGAGAGGTAGTTAGGTTGCTAGTTACGAGAAGAAAAGGTCAGAAGAACAGGGAACTAAATATAATCAGAAAATGCAAGAAACAATGTATCCTTTTCAACCCCTCAGGGCCCATAAACATTTTCTGTAGGGAGGGCCTAAGCTCATTAAGAGCTCATGCATATGGAAACCCAAAGAATTATGGGAAAACGCACGGACAGGTAAAATCATCCTAAAAACCCTGTGTAGCAAAATTAATGTAAATTCACTATTCATAACCCTCATAGTCATAAACAACTACGACTACATCCCATGCAAACAATTTGAAAAGAAATCGTGAAAGGACAATGTAACCAAATACGAGTGAAAATCACTGGGTGGTGCCCAGACAGCAAGCCTTACGGGTCAACCCTATTTGAAAGTTCTTGGTCTTTAATTTTGTTTTCATTTTGTTTTAAGAAAAGACTCCTGCTTTTATCTTTCCTCTTTTTGGTCTGTGTACGTATTCTTCAACTTTGAGGGACATAATTCTGGTGCAGACAAAACCAGACGCATTAACAAAACAAAAAAGGTCTCAACAGAACTACTCAGAAAAATATTATTCAATGTGTAACTGCTTAATAGATTATTACCGAGCACTGATTTGGGTGTTCAATGGATGCTGGAAATATAAAAATGAAACCTATAGATTAAGTAAATAGCACACCGTTAACTATATAATATTATATAAATGTTTATTGTCATCAATATCCCCTAGACAAACAATAGAATGCATTACAATATCAGTGCAATACATATAGCTACTAAGATGTGACTCTTCACGTAATGGTAATAATATTCAGTGCAAAGATCTTGCATCCACTGCAGGGACTGTGATAATGTCTTAGAGATGTGGCATCCAAAGTGAAAAGAATGGATGCATTCACCATGTACAAGAAAGAACAAAGAAGAGACTGCTGAACAATGAGCAAGGCCATCTCTCAGACCTGCTGTTCAGTGGTAACTCAGTGCCTTCCATTATTCTGTCCAGTCTCCAAATTTTGGACTGACAGTCTTCTACATGGGCTGTTTGCTGATTTCATAAATACAAATCTGACAAAAAATTTGAACAAACTCCACAGATATCAATATTATTAGAGCTGCACACTAACCATCTATCCAAATTGTCAAATATCTGGTACCCATAAACAAACATTCTATTATTCCTAAAGTTAGTGTGGACTTTGCTGATAGAATAACATGAAGACATCAGGTACAAATTGCCTGCCTTCCAGGGGAAAGTACACATAAAGATAGCTAGACTTGTTATCAATTTCAGGAAAGAAACTGATTTTTAGTACATAATCACTGTTGCCTTGAGGTAGTTCTGGCTTTTTATTGCCATTCTAGGTTTTTATTATAATTTACTCTTAGTTTACCTTCATCAGTACCAGAAATTTTCCCAGGAACTGCTTGCTTCTAGAAACTAGCTAGACTTAACTGAATTTCAAATGTTATGAAATAATAATTAAACAAATAAAATGTATCATACTCATGCTTACTTTCTCAGTCTGCTCAGGCTGTCACAGAAACTACCATAGATTGAGTTGCTGAACCAGCAGAAATTTATTTCTCGGAGTATGAAGGCTGGAAATGCAAGGTCAAAGGTAGATATCCTTCCTTCTCCTGTCTCAGAGGCTGTCACTTTTTTCTTGTGGTCACAGGACACTTCTTATGTACATTTTCAGAAAACATTTTTCTTTCTCTTCTTATAAGGATAATAATCTTGTCACACTGAAGCCAATAATTAAACTTCACATAACCATAATGATTCCCTAAAGGTCCTATCTCAGAAAGAGTCCTATTGGATGTTAGGGCTTGACATGCAAAGTTGCGCAGAGAGGCTGGAGGAATGGCACAGTTTTTAAAGTGTGCCCTGCATTTGATTCCCCAGCACCACATAAAGTTGGGCATGGTGGCAAACCCCTGTAATCCCAGCACTCGGGAAGCTGAGACAGGCTGACTCTTCTGAATCCAAGACTAGACTGGGCTACACCAGTAAATTCAGGACCAGCCTGGGCTACAGAGCAAGACCCTATATCAAAAAGAAAGAAAGAAAGAAAGAAAGAAAGAAAGAAAGAAAGAAAGAAAGAAAGAGAGAGAGAGGGAAGGAAGGAAAAACATATAAATTTGCAGAGACAAAGTTCAGTCTACAGCAGCTGCCTACAGTAAACAGTTTCAGCATTGACCCCAGTAACCAGACCAAGCAAGATCTAAAATTTCAAATGTATATACCACAACAAATTTATCACCAAATCTTGCTGGCTTTACCTTCAATATAAAATCCAAGCTCAACAGGTTCTGACTCGCTCGACTCAACCTAGTGGAACCCAATGTCAAGATTTCTGTAATTGTTTTTAGTTTATTCTTGAGTCCCTTTCTACCCAACACTGTCCTAAAATCTATTCTCTACACAGCAATCAGAGTTACCCTTTGCAAAATAACCATGCCATCTCTCTCCTACTTAGATCCCTCACTGGCTTCCATAATACTGATGATAAAGTCTAAATACTTCCACATCCCACTGGCTTTATAATCAGAATTCTGACCACCCTTCCATTCTTCCTTCCCTCACCTTTCTACAACTACACTTCCCTCCTTACTCTCTCTCTACACTTCTATGATAGTCTGTTTCAGGTATAAGAACTCTATCCTCTGTTCTTGGATATTTTCCCTCAGATTTTGCCTGGTTCTGTTTCTGTTTTCACCTTAGCTATGCAGGCTTCTACTCAAAGATGTCTTCCTCAGGGACCACTTTCCTCATCACCTTAAAATGTCTTCTTTTTACATTATTCCCATGGAACTTTTCACAGTAATAATATTATATAGCTATATGTTTATTTCTTGTCTTTCTGCTCCAACTAGATGACAGCTTTGCAAGGCAGTAAAGCTCTGTTCTTCCATCTTCTCCTCCACCTCCCATTCTTTCTATTCTTTTCCTGTTCATCCTCTTCTTCTTACTCCTTTTTTCTTCTTCAGCCCTTTCCTTCTGTCTCTCTTCCCTCTCTTTCTCTTTCCCAGAATATTCACTTTGCCTAGAATGGTACCAAGATGATATTAATTAATAAGCATTGAATAAATGAAGTGATTTAGGTTATTTGAATTTCTTCTAAGGCAATGATGCATATATTACATCATTAATTTAACCTATAGTTTTCCAATAATTGGGCTCTCTGACATCTATGTGCAATTGTTCAAGTGTAAATAATTCAATTTCTTACTCAAAAACTGTTAGTAAGCTTCCCATCACTATAATAAAATGCATGATATAATATCATTGAGAGAAAAGGGTACTACTCCATGACTGGTTGGCTGAATTGGTTAAGTGAATTACTTTAAGCTCTCATCACGGTGAGAGTGTATGGCAAAGCACAACCACATACCTCATAGCCAGGAAGCAAAAACAAGTGTGAAAAAATGGGCCAAAGTTCCACAATTCCATGGTAAGGAGGGCAGATCGCCAATAACCTGAGGCTGTCCTACCAGGCCGCACCTCCTAAAGGTCCCACCACCTCCCAATAGCATCATCTCAAAGACAAAGACTTTCACATATAAGACAAGGGGGGGGGGGACATTCGAGATTCAAAGAAAGATACATGTTTAAGATGTAGATTGAATCATTCACCGTCCTCACTCTTAAGCTGAAAATAAAAGTCTGAAACTCCAAATTTGCTCATACCTTAGCACTGTATTATTGTCCAGTAATTTTTATTAGAAAATATGGACTACAGATAAAATGTGTGAGAACTACTGTGCTAAAGTGTCACAAAATCTGAGCAAAAATGATAATGAATAACCATTAATAATAGCACATGAATATGTTCTTACTTTGTTTATACAATCATAATTTGTGCAAAATATGAACATGCCTTATGAATACATTTGCTACATGACATGAAATCCAGATGAAGATGAGAAATTCTCAGGCCGCTAGCAGATGACATGTGCTCTCCAATCTCCCAAAACAGTCTTGAAAGGAACATTCAGGAGACATTGGATTTGAATGTCTGAAAGTGAATCACACATATTGACAGGCAGGCAATGATTCTGAAAGTCACAGTGGGGGAACATTCTCTGTGCAAGCCACCTGCCTATCACTGTGTTTTTACCACTTAGCTTTTCCTCATTGCAAGGATGACTTAGAGCACAGAGAGAACAAAGAGGAGAGACACAAAATAGGCACAGGACTATAGTTAACAAAAGTGATCTGGAGAGTTGCTCTGAGCCATAGAAATCTCTCCCGTCCTGGAATCTTAGAGGACTATCCCAAATGAGATGGAGGGAGAGAGGTTTCAGACTGTCCCAGCACCCAGCCACTCTGTATCCGTCACCAGGGTGCTTTACTTCAGTACGTAGCTGACCTCTGAGCACACATGTGATCGCCCCATAGGCTCCAGTAGTGTAACTACACATAGAATCTTGGCAAGGAGAGGAGAAGATGCAGTAAGCAGATGCATCTGGGAACATACACTGCAACAACCAAGAAACAGAGGCACACAACACATCCTTCTCCATTGCCTCAGAGAAATGATAGACAGGGTGAGGGCTCTAAAGAAAAGAGCCAAGGAAGAGATACGGGAGGTCAAGCAAGTGGAGGACAAAATAAATGTGTAAACAATAAGCTGGCAGAGCTAAGACAGGAAATAGAAGGGAGAAACACACGAAGAGTTACAAAATTAGAACACACAGACAGTGTCAGAGTCATGGGGAAAATTACATGAAACAAAATGGAAATTACCAAAAATATTAAGTGATCATTCTAATGAATATAGACATGAACAAAAAACCCACTTTAACTGATATTACTGATATACAGAAAGAAAAGAAGAGGGAAAATTAATGAAAAAAGTGTTCAAAGATATGACAGAAAAAAGTTTCCTAAAATAAAGATTTGATTCTTTAGATCTTGCCCCAGAAAAAAATGCCCAGGAAGCTCAAACTATACTGTAGAAAGGCATTGAACTTCAAGAATAAGGGCAGGTCTTGTGGAGTTCCAATAAAGAAGGGAAAAAAAGACATTTAAAAGAGAATCAAACAGTGTGATCACAGATTTATCTAAAACAACACAAACATCTGTGTAAAAATACAGTAGCCAATTGGACTTTAAATGAATAAAAAGATATTTTTACAGTATTTTTAGAATCATACAATTAAAACAACAGAACAACATTCCTCAAGATTATGAGAACAAGGGAAGATAAGTTATGTGAAATTTCCTTAAGATCACTGAGCAATACTATCACTGTTTCTGTACTGGAAGACCGGCTCACATTATAAAAAAAAAAGATAAGGAATGTTAATAAAATAACACACAACGTTTAACAGATATAAATGACATAATGGCCTATAGAGAAAAATCAATAAAGTCATCAGATAAAACCATAAGAATGTATTAGAAGTTTCCATGAGGTTGACAGATATAAGATTAACTCAAAATAGCAAAGTTTTCTTAACAATGAATTGCTAAAATTGTAACTAAGAATCGTAAAACCATTCACAACAGCAATAAACATGTGAAGTACAGAAATATTTAAAAATAACTGAGAAGTGCACACTGTCGAAAAATCTTAAAACTTCCTGAAGGACTTAAAAGATATAAAAGATGTATAGTTTGTACTTTCAGATGGAAATGTATTATATTAAGAAACATTCAATCCTTTTTGATCAATTTAACTTTCAAGGAAACTTCAATCAGAATTCTAATTTGATTTTTCAAGGATTTTTATATTGATAAACACATCTTAAATTTTATTTTAACACTACAAAAGAGAAACAAAGAGTATTTTCCTTCAGAGACAGTGTTAAAACATGACAGTCATAACAACGAACATAGTATTGAGACAAAAATGATAAGAAACATATCTTTTTATATAATAAAGTTAGCACTGTGAATCAGTGGAAAAATAGGAGTCTGTCTAGTAAATAATGTTGGTAAAATCAACTCATTTATATGGATAAAAATAAAGTTGTATTCTGCAGTAGAAGAGTGTATAATCATGTATTTTAAACCAAAATGTGGGAGTTAAAACAATAAATTCAATATCATAACAATGTGGGAGGCCATCCTCACCTTGTGAGCCTTAACGCACTGACATAAAGCAACATTGATGCATATGATCAAATAAAGCAAAGTAAGAATTTCTGTTCAACTGAGAGCATCATGTGCAAAGTTAAACAAAAATGATAGATTGGGAGTTGCCTATGACCTAATGCCAGCGAGGACATCACATCGAGAATACTCACAAAATAAAATCAAACAAACATAGGAAATTCACTGAAAAAAAGCAGAGTAGGTACATACAATTTAATAGAGAGAGAAACTTGAAACCTAGCAAGTTCAAGTTCATTAGTTTTTAGAGAAATTCAAATTCATCATTTCTGCTTCCTTTCCCGCCTTCTCCCTTCCTCCATCCCTTCTTCTGCTCCACAAAATCACGTCCCTGTTTCTTACTGTCACTGTTATTTGGTTGTTCTACTTGCTGATGCTTTGGGTTTCTCAGAGAAACCTTGCAGTGTTTCATCAGCTGTGTCTGATTCATTTTGCAAAGCACAGGGAGGTTAAGAAATTGTAAAAATTCTCTTGGTTAAAAAGTGGTTGTGATTTTGTTTCGCATACTGTTGAGATTTTTTTTTCAAACAAGCTTTTCTTGATCCAAGCAATACTTTATTACTTAATTACTTTGAACTTTGACATGGAAGTAAAATATTAACTTCATTATTTTTACTCAGTATTTCAATATGACTTCAAGTAAAATGTAGTTTTGATTTAAAATAACTTATTTTTGTTTAGGTTAAAGTGAAATAATGTCATGATTCACTGTTTTAATCATTTTGCACCTGTTAGCAAGCAAGCCAAGGCTAGCTGTGCTCCAAACAAAATATGACAAATGTTTAAACTGATTATGGCTCCGAGCAGCGTGGTGAAATATCACACCATCCAGTGCCACTCTGCTGAGGACATGTATGGCCACACAGGATGGACCACCTGAGTAGCCATTATCAGATCAACTATCAGGGTGTCATGGGTCCTGTTCACATAAGCGTACTTTTACTTAATACTCATGCTAAAGTATAGGGCAGGTAATGCTGGTGATTTATTGTAGTACACTGATATTAACAGTTCTACTTTATTATTACGTGTGTTGTCCATGGTGTATCTATGAATGTCCCAGTGTTATTGTTAATGAGGTCCTTCTCAGCCTCAAAAGTGTCCGCTTTTGGGTAAGAAATTGCACAGCAACTGGTGAAAGCAACCAACTAGGTTAAACTAGCAGAATGTGGATAAAACCTAAACATAGCACATAAAGCAAAAAGTGAGAAATTTCACGAGGTCCCTAGCACAATGTCACTTATGGCAAAAATAACACTATATGCTTTACAAGGAAGCAGATATGCAAAAAAATAAAAATGTGGTATATATGAAGCACCCAGAACAACTACATGGTGATTTCGGGAGGGGGAAAAAAGTAATTCCTACAAAATAGAGTAAATTAGCAGTAATATTTTTAAAGGATTGTATGAATTAAGCAACAAGAAAATCCATCAACAAAACTGAGGTTCAAATTGGCTATGGAGGTGGGGAGCATTGGCTCCAGCCTAACAGATCCAATCATGGAATAAATCAAAACAAATCCCCAAATGAAGACTCTGGAGTGGGAAGACTTGATTTAAGCACTCTATTCATTTAACTATCCAATAACAATAACGAAACCATAGGGATTAATATCACCCAGAAGAGAGTATATGCTAAACCTCAATAATGTAAAACATAATCATGTAGCTAATAAAAATAGTGGGTGGTATGTATCAAAGATAAAAAATGCTTATTTATTCATCTTTCTTAGCAGGGAGTCCACAGATAAAGCCTAAATTTCAATTGCAATGGTATTATAAGCCTTGTCATTTCAACCTTTAAAGTTATTTATCAACTCTTATTTTTAGCTTTTGGCGAGGAGCACTCTGAATTTCAATTTCTTTAGGTTCATCCATCTCTTCTGTTAACTTCAAGTAAAATGCAAGAGTTAACCTTAAAACCTTGTATATGGTATAATGTATTTTAAAGTTATTTCAATTTTATTTTTAGGATCCTATCTGTTTTAGAGCAATATCTAGAAAGATGGTCACCAAATGGCAGTGATCATACCTGAACATCATGCTCACATGCACTTTAAAACTGAAAAAAAAAGTATTAAGATGTGATAACCTTTTTATAGAACAAGTTGTTATGACAATAAAAATATTGACTATATGGTGACAATAACTGAAACCATCTTGTCAGCTGCTAGGTGATAAAAGTGAGGAGAGATACATGAGAAAGGACCACCTCTGCCAAGACATCCCAGAGATTTACATTAATTGAAGAAAATTGAAAGCAAAAATGTTACTCTGGGCAAGATCATGTTCATAAAATCCCATGTCCCCTTTCAGGGATCAGAGCTGTCTTCTATGATCTCAGAAAGGCACAGTCCAAACAAGGTCTTACACCACCGCTCACCATGGGAAGGTGAAATCAGAAAGGACAGCGACTGAAAACCATGTCATATTTGCCACTGACAACCAGCCACCCCCTATTGGGCTCAGAACACATATTATTACATTTTACATTAAAAGTTAAGGCTCACCAAACAGTGCCCTGGGTACACCAAATTGCCACATAGAATTTTCAAACAGGCTGGAACACAGAGTCCTTGATATCTGTAGTTATTTGAGTTAAATGAAGTCTGACATATTCCCACATGGAAATAGGAAGGAGAAACCTAATTTTTTTCAGTCTATTAAATTTAATTCATTGTGTATGTTTTCCTTCCTTATCAGCCGTTCAAATTAATTTTTCTCATTGTCAACACACCGACAGTCTCACACATCTTTAAAGCCAAGCACACAGCCTTCGCGAGGACTATCCGTACCCACAGGTGTGGAAACAACATGTTCATTCCATTAGGTCTTAGCAAGGCTCTAACAATTACACAAAATAATTTATCCCTCGATGATCAGGTACAGCTGTAGCTAACTCCTTCTGTCAATTTCCATTTCAGCAGCAGGAGTCGTGATGATCTCTGGAGAGGGGAGATTGGTTTTCAGTTACAGAGTGCCACAGGTGGAAGTCATCCGAGAGCCAGAACCCCAGCACAGGATAACCTGTGTGGCAACTGAAATAGTATTTGTACACATCTTACAGATGCTTTCCTGGGACTATGACAATGTAATCAGTTTCACAGGG
Source organism: Ctenodactylus gundi (assembly GCA_004027205.1). NCBI lineage: Eukaryota > Metazoa > Chordata > Mammalia > Rodentia > Ctenodactylidae > Ctenodactylus > Ctenodactylus gundi. Next base: position 249,484 of record PVKB01002511.1, on the reverse strand, counting down.
GCAAAATAACACGCATCTCCCCATTCGCTGATTGCATGCTGGGCTGAAATAATAATCATTCTAAATCCAGCATGTCCAACCTGAGACCTGCTGTAGTTTTGCCCTTTGTCACGACAAAAAAAAAAAAAAATGTTAAAGAGGAAGCCATATTACTTATATACATGCATTAACTACTTTATGAATTTTATATGTGGCCCAAAATAATTCCTTCACCCAAAAAAAATACTCTCAGAAAAATGGCAGGCTGCAGGCTGGATACAGGACAGGAAGAGTTGCCCTGCGTGAGAAAACAAAGCACAACCTCCAATCATGGCTTCCGGTCCAGGTGAGCCAGGAAGGGGCTGCAAACACAGCTTGCCAAGGCGGCTTCCCCATTCAATCCGCAGCACACAGTGGGGAAACATTTGGCATTTTAAAACCAGGAAATTGTCCTGGATTCCAAAAAACTATTTTGGAAAATTATCGGTCTGTCCAACATCCCTCTGCTTCACTTTGTAATCTGCAAAAACAAAGAAACTGCTATGTCTCACTCTTAACTCTTAAGGTATTTTGAGGACAAATGAAAGAATAATGTAAAAGTCGCTTTAATATAAAAGAGCTTGCAGAAGAAGCATTCTCTGTTAATCCAACCTATCACTATTATTATCACTACCAACTATACGGTGGCTTCACATCCTAAATCTCAAAGCTTTTTCAGACATTATTCAAATCTGATGAAAAAAAAAGTCCCTGCATAATTCAGCTTCTTATTATTAGAGTTGGGTAAACTGAGGCCTAAAAAGAGTAAGAACCTCCTCAAGGTCACACAACAGCAAGGCAGGTAAAGAAACAGAAATATCGATTCTGTGAGCAACAGCTCACAGACACAGAGGCAAAGTGAAATTCAGAACCATTAATATCAGAAAGAGCCTGAACCAGCAGCTTTTACATTTTAAAAATCCAATTAAAAGCACCAATACAGAAAGAAAAAACTCCAAGAAAGTCCTTTGTAGAGAAGGTATGCATTTCCATTTTCCCACCATCTCCTTAGTCACCTTTCTTGATGTGACATATATTTTTTTATTGAGAGCAAACCAGAGATGTGTATCTTTCACTCTGTGTGCTTACCAAAGGACTTTTAAAAGAGCCTCAAAAGTTCCTTCATTAAATACAGGTCTGACCACATGAAGTTGTCTGGATTTGCAATGCATTTTCAGAAAAAAATAACAGTAAGTAAACATCTTCCTGCAAATGTTTCCTTAAAATCATACGAATTGAAGTGTTTCCCGAGTATTTTGCATATCATATTGTTTGCACTCTCTCTCTCCCTCCCTCGCTGCCTCCCTCTCCCTCTCTCTCTCTCTCTCTCTCTCTCTCTCTCTCTCTCTCTCTCTCTCTCTCTCTCCTTCCTTCATTCCTTCTTTCTTTCAAGACAGTGTCTCACTCTATAGTCCAGGTCCTGAACTCACTATGTAGCCTAGGCTGGCCTCAAACTCATAGCAATCCTCCTTCCTCATCCTCCCAAGAGCTGGAATTACAGGCATGTGTCACCACGCCCAGCTTATATAGTGTTGGAGAATCAAACCCAGGGCCTTGAGCTTGCTAGGCAAGTGCTCTAAGTGCGTAACTACATGTCCAGCCCCATATGTTAATATTCCTTTGGATGACAGAAAAGCCATAGGGGGGTGTGGGTCCAGAGTGCATGCTTACACTGGACACACCTACGTTATGCATCCAACAGTACTCCCTCCCTCCCACAGAACATTGCAACTGAGCTTGAGATAAACCATGAGAATCCTCAGCAGTATCTCCCGAAGGCAGCGCTCACCTACAGGGGCTCAGGACGAGCGTGCGGAGAGCAGGCGTGGGGAGAGGCGTCCCACACGACCCACGACCCATGTGTTTTCCTCATCCGCGCATCTGAACTTCAGTGGAGGCTGCCTGCTCACATTTTCTTCCCTATTTCTGATGTATTTCAATTGTAGCCTGCCGATCTTTGGGGAATTCTCCCATGCGATTACACAGAATGTAAAATAGCAATTACAAGGGAATAAATTTGTTCCACATTAAAGATATTTTCAGCTTCTTTGGGAGATGATTTCAAAAATTTTGGAAATGTTTCTATCATGCTGGAAAAAAGCCATTATTTGCATCTTGTCAGAGAGGTTTCTACCCAGTTTTAACACTGGAGTATAAACTACAGTATTTTTGGTCAGAGTCTTTTCATTTGGGGTAATAGCTCCCACAAACGGACATGCAGAGAAGCCAACTCTTGCCATTTATTATTCTGAAATTTAATTATAACATTTAATTATAAGAGTTTCACCTTAAAACTCTAATTTTATTACAATAGGATTTTTTATACATTCCATATTTTTTGTAAGTTGTTTTATCACCACTGACCTTCTTACTTGCACACTGACAACACAACATGATCATAAGAAATGAACCCTGAGCTGGAGGTGTAGTCAATGGTAATGTATTCACCTGACACAGGAGGCTGTGGGTTTGATCCTCAGCACACCAAATACCAAAACAACTGAAAAAAATGCTTCCTTCCCTAAGAGAGGGTGAGGTTATGTGTATCAGGAGCAAGAATGCCACTAAATGTCTCTGGCATGTTCACCCATCATTCTATGCCAGCCTCAATATCCCTCCATCTCTCTCTGTTAACTTTTTTCTATTGTGCCTTACCATTGCTGACTTAGTTCCATCACCATTACTCAATGTTACCTCTTCCTGCTGCATCCTAAACCCTACTTAACCCCTAAGTTCATTGCTAAGCAACTGCTAACCCCTGTTTAGAATCCACTTCAAGTACCTGCAGTTCCCAAGGCTTCCCACATGATGCCAGTGACCCTAGTCATTGGCCATGAATGCATTCATTCTGCAGGTGAGTGGTGCAGTGTTTGAGTTAAGCTGCCAAGGTTCAAATCCCACTTCTGTCACTTATCAGCTATGTGACATAGGGCAAGTTATCTAACTGCCATACCTTAGTTCATACTTTGTAAAGCAAGAACAGTAGAAGCTATCATTTCACAAGTGCTGTGGACTGAATTTTTTGCCCACAAAAAAACCTTACGTTTTAAAACTCTAATCCTTCATGTGACAGTATCTGGAGAAGGAGCCTTTGGGAGGTAATTAGACCATGAAGGCAGAGTAGACATTGTTGGAATTACTAACCTTATAGGGAAGTAATGGAATAAGGGCTGGGGGCCATCAGCAGAGCTACACTGTGCTGACTCATGATATCTATTTGCATCAGCAAAAGAACTTTCAACTGAAGTCTTTTTACTCTGTAAATTGTAGATTATTGATAGCAGTGCAAAATAGTTATTCTATTGACATGCAAAATAACTTCTTTTCAAAAAAGGAACAACTCTTTCCCACTCCAAAAAAAGAATGAAAGAAAATGTAAGAGAAAAAGGAAAAGACAGGAAGAACTTTTTTTTTTTTTTTTTTTTTTTTTTTGCTATTCCACCATATGAGGGTGTATAATTCTAAGACAGACATCTTTAAACCATGAAAAGAACCCTAACCAGGTGCCTGATCTGTCAGTACTTTCATCTCGGACTGCCTTGCTCCAAATCTGTGTGAAATAAAATGCCCCATTTAAGCTTGAACATGCCTAGTCCTTGGTGTTTTGTTAGAAACAGCTTGAACAGACTAAGACAACGTGTGGGCTTTGTTTTTGGAAGAATTAGATGTGTTCAAAGATTTAAAGGATTCATCATAGAGCTTGGCATGTAAGTGATTAATAAATGTGGCTATTGCTAGGAGACTGAACACCCTGTGCCTCGGTCAGACTCCTGTGTTTTTGCTTGTTTTTGATGTTCAGAAATACAATATGCCCAATCTCCTTTCATCCAGTGATGACCCCTTATCCCACTGTGTTGGGCTATTTCCTGTGTCCTCCTGTTATAGGTCCACCCCTTCCTGAGAGGCCCACCTTCTCCAAAGCTGCTCCAGGAATAGGTCAGGCCAGGATACTCTTCCCCGTACTTCGGTGGCATTCACAAGCTGATGGCCTCTACCTATTTAGTGGACACCATAGCGTGCTGTTCCTCATTGCCTTCTAGTCACTCATGTCGTCTTCACAGCTAAGTACCCTTGCAGATGAGGCCCAGCCTTCGTCCTCCTGCAGGAACTCCTGCCCACCCCCAGGTAGTTCCAAACAGGTGTTAATCCACTCCTCTGAGACATTCTAGATTTACGTGCATCTAACAAAATAAAGACAATTCTCTGATTTCCTCTATACTTCATTCAGTATAAACACTTGAAGACATAACGCGATGGGATTCAGATCTTCAACTTTCCAAAACACACAAATTAGGCTCACCAAAGGCACAATTAAGAGAAAAGGGTTCTTTCATGAGTAGCATAGGTCAGTTAGCACAGTATCTGTGACTTAGGGACATTACAATCCAGTTACAGTCGATTGATCTTGTCGGAATTCCCACTCAAGCACAGAAGCTCATTTTATTCACACCTCTGGATGGAGGAGATTTGGCAATATGTATCTCAACCAACAACAGAAGCTTTGTTCATGTGTATCAAGAAGGTCAGAAATAGAGAAGATTTTTTACTCACTGTAATTGGGATCGCCCTGGTGCTCAAGATATATGGTTTGTCTAAAATGTGCTAGATAGTTACATTTAGGTTATATTTTCTCCTTTAAATTAACAGGGTATAAAAACTATAACAGCAGTCATGCCTTCCTCTACAAGCAGGAAGGACAGCATCGGTCCCTGCTTCAGGATAGTAGAAAGCTACTATTTGCATAGAATTACCTGCAGAAAGTTCTGTGAACCCTTATTTTGAAATGAATCTCTCTCACAGGCCAGGATTAAAGCATTAAAAGATGACACCCCTCCTGGGAATATATCCAAAGGAGGCCAAAAGAACACACAGCAGACATATATGTATACCTATGTTCATAGCAGCACAACTAACAATAGCTAAAATGTGGAAGTCACCAAAATACCCGTCAACAGACCAGTGGCTACACAAACTGTGGTATTTGTACACAATGGAGTACTATGCATCAATAAAGTCCAACAGCGTGGAGGCTTTTGCAGGCAAATGGAAGAAGCTTGAGAACATCATGCTTAGCGAAGTAAGTCAGAAGCAGAAGATGAAACATCGAATGGTCTCTCTGATGAGAGTTCCAGATCACAAGTATTATGGAACTTAAAACGAAAAACAGAGTGAAATATGGGGGTATGGTGGGGGAGAAGGGAGGGAGGGGAAGGTTGGAGGAGGGACAGAAAGAGAGTGGGAAAGCCCTTGTGTCCTTGACAGGTTGTATATGTGCACAAAATGCTCAATTCCATTGTAAACCTTAAATTTTGCACATATATATATATATATATATATATATATATATATATATTATATATATCAATAAAATGGGGGGAAAGTCTTGTTACTATAGAATATTTAAAGTATTTTAAGTAATTAAAATAAAGTATTAAATATTAAGATTAAAAAAAGAGACAGAGGCAGTTTCATCAGATTGCAAGGCAAGCTGCATGCCTGCTTTGTCGTTGCTTGCTAATAAATAAGTCCTTTAAATAACAATGGTTAGAAAGCTCATTTTCAAGCAAAATGTCAAGAAAGAGTCAGTACTTTGAATTGCTTCCTTCTCCATGTGAGAGTGTCTTCCTATTCCATTTACGGTGTCTGGAGTCACCAAACAAAGGAAAAGAATGTGAAATATGCTGGCACACACGTGCACAGGGTAGATTCCATGGGAGCCTAATTAGTCAAAGAGCTGTGAAAATCTAACCAGGCACCCAACTAGTACATACTAGATATGTTCTATTTAGCCCAGAATCACGTAAGTGCAAGATAGCAGAAAGTGGTATTAGGTGTCACTGAAAATAGATATTCAATTTCGTCAGAAACAGTAAGTCAACAGAATATGATTACTACACAGATAGGTTAGTGTTCCTGGGAGTTGGCAGAACATTGCTTTCCTTGGTGGGAAAAAGTTCAATATGGCATACAGGGCCTTCATTAATGTTCATGATTTATGATTCATATATTTGGTCACCGACCTAAATAGAAAACAGATCAGAAAATGTAAGAGCATAAGCAATGTGTGAATTAATATTGATATTTATTGAAATTTTGCTTTATCCACCATAACAACTGTTTACCACAAAAAGTTTGTGGTAAATGCGTGTCAAATGTCAAGTTCAGAGTTTGCCTAGGGACCTAAAGTTTTTTTTTTTTAACTGACATAAAATTTCAATTGAACTCACTTGATGTTTTATAGGAATTTTGGTTCTCGTATGCATCAGGGTTTCTTAGCATACCAACCAATGTAATGAATAAATTAATTAATAAAGCAATAAATCATGTTGGCCATGTTTTGGACAAAGGGAGCTTGCAAGGTAGATAGAAAATACCCTGGCTCTCTGGCAGAACTTAACTCAAATACTAACTCATGTAGCATTCATGAAAGGTCAGGCTCTGTTCTTAAAGTTTTGAGTGTATTAAATCTCACAACCTTTCTGTAAGAAAGGTTTTCTGCATTTACAGGTAAAGATACAGAACACAGCAACACTGACATAATAGGCCCAAAGATAACAACTAATAGATGTCAGGAGCCAGACTTTGAACCCAGAAAATTTGGCTCAAGAATTCATTCACTTAGGCACAACATATGTTCAGAGGAAGTACTAAAGTTTACAGTGAAAAACACACACATAGTAGGAGTTGCTCAATAAATTTCACTCCACTTTCCTTTCTCTAGGAAATAATCTTAAACTCTATGGATGCTCAAAGAATAGATGCTACCATTCTGTTAAGCAAACAGACCATTAGGTTCCAAATAGCAGCACAGGCACAATTTAGTAATGGTCCCATCAGCCAAAGGCATCTGCAATTTGACAGATGGAGTTTCAGTCAACCTTATTCTCATTCCTTCCCTCTCTTTCTCTTTCCCCAATACGGTACTATAAAAGACTTTTTACCAATAGGATATGTGAGCTATAGTTGTCTATATCATTGCCATTTCTTCTCATAATTATTCCTTCCACCCAATCTTGCACTCTATCAAAAAAGACATTACCAACAAATGTCGTAAGTCATAATGCATTTCACAATTGTAGATGTCTACATTTGGTGAAAGCATTTAAATAATATGATCACACATTTGCTCTTTGCAAGCCAACACAGTCATTTTTTCTGGTACTGTTATTGGAGAGTCTCATTTTAACAGATATCATGTTGATCCAGTACAGGATCAGCATGACTAAGAAACTCAAGAAAACACATACTATAGATTGTTATTACATTAAATATGGGACTCTTTCCATCATTCCTAGGATGAAAAATCAAATTGTTTAAGTATTGTGATGACACTCATTCTGGGCAGAAGATCATGACTGTCACTGGGCTCCATAGCTTAATTATGTCCGAGAGCTTCTGATTGGTCAAAAGTAGTTTATCCTGCAATCACCACCCTCTTTCATCCAGTTACTACAATAGGCAACTAACTAGCCTCCCTACATTCACCTCTCCACCTTTCAGTCATATAAAAATTTTCACCAAAGTCCCTAACTTACCAGTTGACTTACCATTTCTTCAGCTTTACAAATAGTGCAAAAGCTATATATATACAGTAGAAACTGGAACTTCCGATTCTGGATGTTGACCTCTTCCTGGCATGACATGTAGTGTGAAACTCTCTCAAGACACTGGGTAACACAATGAGGGCTGGCTGTAGCCTGCTGCTCTATCCCAAGACAAACAACTGAAGTTCCAGGGTGTACTGTGTTGCTAAGCTTGAATATCTGTAGGTTAGGTGTACTCAATGCACTTGTGGTTTACAATATTTCCATCTTAGGTTTTCAGACATATCTCTAGTGTATGCCACAGAGCATTTATATTTGAATGCTTGTTGCAGTATTACTCATAGTAGCAGTCTTTGCCACTTTTGTATTGTTGGGAGAAAACATCTGACACTCACAACTTAAAAAAAGAGAAGGTTTATTTTGGCTCTTGGTTTTCAGAAGATTCAACCCATAGCCAGTAGGTTCTAGACAGAAAAGGCCACAGAAACCACAAAACAGAGAGAGAAGGGAGGGGCCAGGCAGAACAATATGCTCTTCAGGTCACGCCTCCAGTGACGCACCTCCCAATAGAACATTCAGCTGTCTAACACCTTAACAGATGAATCCACTGACAAGCACAGCACCTCCGTGGTCCAATCACCTTCCAAACACAAAAGATTTTTTGGACATATTACAGATCTAAATCATAACAATAGCCAAAAAATGGAGGCAATACAGACTTCCATCCCCTGACACATGCATAAATTAACAACAGAACACCTACACAATGGAAAGTTATTCAAAAATTACAAAAGCAAGGGACTGCTGATACACCAGGAAGAACCTGTGCACTTCGTGCCAGGTGAAAGCAGCTAGTCACAAAGGACCACACACTGCACAATGACATTTACGTGAAATATTTACAGCATGCAAATCCATAGAGGCAAAAAGTAGCTCAGTGCTCATGAGAGGCAGGGGAGAAAAGGCGCATTAATTGACTGGTAACAGGTTTGGGATTCCTTTCTGAAATGATGAAAATATTTGGAAAGTAGAGGATGCTGCTGCAAACTATGCAAATACTAAAACCCACTGAATTACATGCTTTAAAAGCATGGGTTTATGGTATCTGAATAAGGCTGTAATTTAAAAAACAAAAACAAAAGGTCAAAGACCTGCCTTCCCACTTCTGCTCTGACTTCATCTCCTACTACTCTCTGCCTTGCTCCCATAAGACCAGCAACACAGGTGCCTGGCTCTCCATGGACAGGTCAACTGATGCCCAGAGTTTTACCCAGGCTTGTTCATGGTGCCTAGAAAATTATCCCCTCAGAAGCCACAAGATCTCTCCTCATCTCTCATCTTTGCTCAAATACGACCTTTTCAGAGGCCTCAGCCTGAGTACCTCACTTGCAGAAATCTCTGTCTCTAGACATATAACTGCTCTCCTACCTACCCAACTCTCTAATTCTGCTGTATTTTTCCCCTTCTTTTCCTCATTGCCTTTACAATTATAGATTACTTGCTTTAGAGGTTTACTGTCTGCCTGTCTCTTCTAGAACATAAGCTTTATCAGGATAGAGATTTGTGGCTGTTCTGTTTACTTGTTGCTGTTGTTCACTGTTGTTTGTATTTCCATGGCCCAGACCACTACCTGATGCATAGCATGTGCTCTGTAAAGCAACTGGTGAAGAAATGAGGGAATAAGCCTTTCAGTTGAATTCCTTTCTTCACAGATGGTCCACAGCATCCTAGCTAATTCCTAGGATCCAGAAGACCATAACTTTTACTGAATACATTTTGTTATAACTAAATTGCTCAGTGTTTCCTGACAGCCATTCAGTAGTCCCAACTGAAAGTTAGGAAGAGCATGATAAGGACTAGATTTCAATTTCATTTAGTTCAAACCAAAAAAGAATTGGGGATACATGCTAAAAAAGAAGGCGAATTTCACATTTCAAAGGGATGATGCCAACACCAAGGGGCATTTGAGATGGCTGCAGAAGATGTGACAGAAGGACCTGTACAGATCTTCAAGGAACCTGTATAGACAACCTGTACAGATATTCAAGGAACAAAATCAATAACAAACCCATAGATTAAAAAAAAAAAAAACAGTGAGAAACTCTATGCTGAGAATCAAAACCAGATGATGCAACAAGCACTGAGTACTGGCAGGATTGGGTACACAGGTAGGCTTTAGAAGGGGCATAACTGAGATTCAAAAGATAAGAAGCCAGCCAAAAGAGGTCCTGAGGTGAACCACAGCATGTTGGGCTGCAGGCACTTTCAGAAGGTCTAGAAGTCCAAGTCTAAAGTCATCAGAGGAAGCAACAAGTGCTAGAGCTGAAGAGGTAGGTTTTTGCCAGATGTGAAGCCTCATTCAGAATTCTACAATATTAATCCGATGGCAAAGGGAAGGATGGGCAGGGGGAGACTCAGGACACAATGGATGTACTCCCATTTTTATTTTTAAGTGATTACTTCGAGCATTATTAGTGAGTGAAAAGGAGATGCTTTCAAGTACAAATTGGAGGGTCGCCAGAGGGCTGTTGCCACTTTCCACTCAAAATCCAATGGGCACTCAGGCTGAGATGGGGTTAAAGCACAAGGGCAAATGCACGGACAGATCAGGTGTCGATTTTGGATACACTGTGACATAAAGAGCAACTTCCTGGCTAGATTTAAAGATGGGAATAATTACGCAGCCACTAGAATGCCTCCATTCTGTATCCCACATTTTCTAGGGATGGGCACAAGTTCGTAGAATTAACCTCTTCCATAAAGGCTCAGAACTCTCCAAGACCATTGGCAATATGAGTTTTCCTCTATCTGCCAGTCTGTGAAGTCGAAAATTAGTCTATGGCTGAGCCCAGGGCACATGCACACCTACCAATAGCATTTCCAGTCCTCTCAGGTATTTCCCTGATTCATTTTCTATTATTTTACTTGGATTGACACGCTACCTAACTCTTGCTACTGTACCATTTTTCCTAGCACATTGGCACCTATCATTTGCTATCTGCTCTCACCCACCAAATCAGCCCAGTTTATGTAGTGACATCAAAATCTGTCAGATTCACCTTATTTTATTTTTTCCCACACCCCAGATTCACATTCTTTTAGACTTGACACTACCACTGGCCAACATGTGACTTCCTTACTAAATGGTAGTTAGGTTGGGTTCTCTCATTCCTTCTATCCTCGCCAATAGTTTTGTAGTCTTAATTGCATCTGCGCAAACTATGGTGTCTGTCTCTACTTCACTTTTCTACTGGTACATAATAAACCTCTCAAGCTTGGCAGCTTAAAACCATAACATACTATGGTTCTGCAATATTGGCTGAATTTAACTGGATTACGCATTTTCTTCCATACATGTGTCATCTGGGGTTAGAATAATTGCGATGAGTTCTTTTTTATGCCTGGTATTTCATCAGGAAGGTTGGAGAAGTTGGCTAAGGGGGTGGGTGTGGTCATAGTTCTTCCCACGAAGCATCTCAACGAATTAAGCTTGGGCATGGCAGTCTCAGCTGGTCCTGTTTCTTATTAAGAGACAGGAAGTCCCAGAGTGTCACTAATACTACCTTCTCTGGCTGGTCAGAGTCCTTCAGCACATTAGTCCACTTGAAAAAAGGGAACACAGGCTCTCATTCGATGGGTCTACAACATGAGAGCAAAACAGGTAGCTGATATTGGCCAGTTTTGAAAACAACCTTTCAAATTCCGTAGAGTAAATTCTATTAACTTTACATGCTTTCTCCTCACATTCCTCACTTCATCCCCAAGAGAAGTGTAAACTTCTCAAGGTCAAAGGTAAAATGAACGTCAAGGCTAACGCATGGCCACTGGAGTCAGAGGAGAAGCATTTAGGAACAGGTTAACAAGCTTTCAGGTGGAAGTGGATTGGAGCACTTAGCCAGTCCTCGAAGTGCTCCTCATTGACGTGAGTTCTCCTTGGCCTGTGCCCTTTCTTCCTGTCTTCTTTTCCCTATGGTGGCCTACCATGCCACGTCCATCTCCCACAATGTGCTGAGAACACCTCCTACGTAGACATCTTTGTGGAGCCCACTTAAACAGGAAGGCTCACAGCCAAGGATCCAGACGCATTGCTCATGTTTGCCTTGTGCTAAAGAAAGAGAGGAACAGCTGCCTGTTCATGAGAGTGGTAGATATATGTTGATACATGCAAACATTAATGAGTTAAAAAAAACTTATGTCATGCTCCACATGCCAATTTTTCGCAAACCAAGCATAAGTGGCATGCCCACGGATGTATTAAAGAACACGGAAATCCAGGTCCTGGATGCATGTTACACAGCAAACAACTTGTGGCCCTGTGAAGTCACTTTAATTACACTCCCCCTGCCCCAGGCTGGGATGATATTAGAGTATTCATTAAATGGCTTTTTAAATAAAGAGGCAATATGCTCTTTTCATTAAACTCTTAATAATCTTAGCTTGAACAGGACTGGACCAAAATCACTAAAAGAAACCATCAACAAAACAAGAACAGTCTCTGTGCTCACTCAATGGCTATGTTCCTCAACAGCTCTTCCCAACTAACATGGAAAGGCACCAGCTCTCAGTGCTTAAGGCATGGTTAAAATTCTAAGGAGGCAATGGTAAAGCAAAAGCACTTTCTGTTAATGAAGTCTATTATAAAATATCGGTAATAGGAAAAATGCTAACTCGCCAAATAATAAAAATAAAAGCAAAAAGCTTGGATATTTTTCACAAGTGGCAACTTTCCTAGAAACAAAAATCCGTATGACATAGCACCCTTTATGCTAATATTCAAAAGGATTTTCTCTTTCCATTAACAAATTCTGCGCCAATAAATTCTTGAATCCATTTAACAAGAACCAGATGTTATAAACTGACTGTATAAAAACAGGCTAAAAAACTCCCTTAGGGTGATTGTGAATAAGGGAAGAATATAATATCATTCAAAAGGAATAAAGTAGGCATCAAGACAGAAGAACAGAAGAAAAACAGGGCAACTAGGAGAGAGGAAGAAACAAGTGAAAAAAATGAGTGACAGAAGGATAATCATCAGGTCACTATAAATCATTATAGTATGTGTAGTTCAAAAAGATGTGCCCCCCATCCACATGCAGAAAAATGAATATAGACACAGACTGGTCACCATGCATCAAAATCAAAACAAAGTGAATCAAAGACCTAGATATTAAAACTGAAACAATGAACCTTCTGGAAAAAAAATTAGGCAACTATCTAAAATACATAGGTGTAGGAAAAGACTTTTTTAAACAAACACCAAAAGCAAAAGAAATATTCTCCAGAATTAACAAATGAGATTATGTCAAAATAAAAAGTTTCTGCACGGCAAAGGAAATTATCAACAGTGTAAAAAGAGAACCAACAGACAGGGAAAAATATTCACCACCAATACCTCAGTAGGAGACTCATAACCAGAATATACAGGGAACTGAAGAAAAGTGAGCCCCTCAAAATCAAAGACCCTATTGAAAAATGGCCAAAAGGAATGAATAGACAGTTCACAGGTGAAGAAGTTCAAATGGCCAATAAATACATGAAAAGATGTTCAACATCCTTAGCCATAAGAGAAATACAAATCAACACATCACTAAGATACTTTCTACCTCCAGAGAGATTGGTGTATATCAAGAAACAAACAGCAATTAGTGCTGGTGAGGCTGTGGGGGGGAAAGGAACCCTCCTGCGCTGCTGGTGGAAATGTAAACTGGTACAATCATTAGAGAAGGCAGTATGGAAGTCTCTCAAAAGACTGGAAAAAAAATACCTCCTTCGATTGCAGCAACACCCCTTCTGGAAATTTTCAGAAGAGTTAAAAACAACATATACCAAAGATAGATGTGTATCCATGCTCATAGCAGCACAACTAACAAGAGCTAAAATATGGCAGACACCCAAATATTCATAAACAGATCAATGGATACATAAATTTTGGTATTTATACACAACGAAATACTACTCATCTATAAAGTCAGATAGGTTTAGGTTGTAGGCTTTTGTAGTAAATGTAGGCAACTTGAGCCCATGACACTTAGTGAAGTGAGTCAGAAGCAGAAGGTGAAATATCGAAGAGTTTCTCTGATACGAGAAACCCACATTACAATTATTTCATAGAACTTAATGTGAGGAATAATGGGAAGTGAAGGGATGGAGAAGGGTCGAAAGAGATGGGAAGGAATTGGAACTCTGCTAAGATACGTATGCGCATTAAGTACTCAAGATCATTGTAAACTTTGTTTTGCACTTACCAGTAAAATGGGGAAAAAAGATCTGTCCCCACGGGAAAAAGATTCCTCAGGATTCTTCTTATTTTTATATTCCTTGAACAGGTGTCAAGGATATGTTTCAAAGGAAGGTCTCTCAAAAATACTAGATATCCAAAAGAACAGATTATAAGTGGGACTAGGACCAAAATAGTAATCAGTTTTATTCCACTGCCTTTGAGTTAATACCCCACATTAATGGAGTTTTCCAATATACTTTATATGCCAGAGTATACACTCAAAATACAATTTTCTCTTTAGGATATTGTTTCTCATGTGTGTGTTGATGTGATTTTGGTGGTTTCCAAAATTGGATGCTTCAAATTTTCCATTGGCGCTTCATAAACACATATGTTCCTGAACTCCACACCTCCATGGATTATTGGGATTTGGTAAATACAGTTTGTTTTTAGGCATTTCTAATGGTAACAATCTCCAGAGGTTATTCTGGCACCACACAAACACCGAGAATCTTCAAGGCTCCGTGAAAATGTGAGTGGAGATGAAGCACATTACGTTTGAATTGTGACTCTGAACTAAGGCACTTGAGTAATGACCATGAGATATGAGGTGATTCACTCAACCGTCTGCAAAAATTATAATAACACTTGGCCCTTATATCTATTTTAAAATGTGAGATATTGACATTTATCCTTTAACAAATCATAACATTGCTCTCATAACTTTCTATGCTTGTCTCTATCTGTCATTCCACTTCTCTGATCTCCAACATATCATTCGAAGTTAAAAAGACATAATCATAAAAATCAAGAAAAACATCCCTTTTCTCCAGAGCTTTTTTTCACAAAGCAACACCATAACCAATTTAATGTTCTCTTGTAAAGGAAACACATAGTTCAGTTCATGTATTAGGATATCAGTTTCTTCCTCATCATATATAAAGGTCAACAGAGTAACATAAATTTATTTAAACAAATGACCACCAATACCATTTGGCAGAAAAGGTGGACAACATTCTGCTCCCTACTCTCATAAAGAGTAACAGTGACCTTGCAGAATGCGTGTGAAGAATTAACAAAAATACGTCACATTTAATCTTGTAAGACATTCTAAAATCCACATGATTGTCATTCTTTAGAGATATATGTGTAGCAAAGTGCTCTACTGAAGATTCAACTTGTGATTTTAACATTCAATAAAATAAGGTAATAGAAAAAAATTAAGATCCTTGAAATAAACCTGGAGGAGAATGAAAATAGAAGCCCCTGGAGTGATAAAGATAACTTTCATACAAGAGCAGACTGTCTGGAAAATGGGCACAGTCACACTTTTTTGTGTTTTAATAACAAAATACTAAAAGCCCTCTAGGTATATGTCTCCAGGAACAGAAAAGAAACCACAGATCTAGTTGGAATAGAGACTAAATGAACTGAATACTAAGAGCCATGACCTTGGGAAGCCAAGTGAAGGGCAAGTTTTTACAGGCATGTCTCTGAGAAATTAAAGTCGTCCTTGCTCAAAAGTCAACACTGGCAGAGTGCCTCTGGCCAGCGTAGAGACGTGAATTAGCGGCATTTGTCAGGGCACAGAGCAAAGAGTTTGTCAACAGCCACCCGACTTGGCAGCCCCAAGCAAGCAAAAGCATTAGCAACTGAAGAAAATTCAGTCTCCCTTCTCTAACAACGGAAATTGAACTGGCTTCTCAGCTCCCATTTTGAGTGGGCAAGCCCTTCAGGCTTCATAAAATTTTAAGAGAGAGAGGATTTCCAAAAGGAAGCCACTGTACTTCCTGTCGATACAGAAAGAGACTCAAATCAATTTTAATTTGTGTTTAAAAAGTTACAGAGGAGTTCAAAATCAGTTAGGAACTTTCACTTATGGAGTAGGGTCTGAGTGAAGTTCATTCTTACAAGCATATTTTTTCCCAGAAATAGTAATCCTGCCTTGAGACTGACCATTTATCTGTAGACACTGGGAATAATTTCTAGAAGGATAAAGAGACATACAGAATGGCCAGAAAGGTGACACACTCAATCCTCTGAGGGACAAGTGAAGAATACGCTCCCCCAGCATTAGCTCGGGGAAAAAGACAGGCCTACAATAGGGTTTCCTGCACAACAACCCAGTCACCCCGTATTAGTATGTGATCCTTAAGGGAACAAATTTGGAAGTCAAAGGAAATGTCAGCCAAAGTTGGCTCAAAGACCTGAGACATGTTCCCATTGCTGAAGAATTCTCACTGTTTGGAGAATGAGTGAACTTAGCAGCAAAAGCAGAGAGAATGAAATCCAATCCCTGATGAACGTCGATTAATAGACCAAATGGCATTTCTGAGCTGGGAGTTGAGAAGTAACGGCAGCACTCAACAAGAAGCGACACAATACGGCCTATGTATAGGCAAAAGAGAAATCTGTAATTTTCAGGAATACATATAAACCCTGAGAAGGATCAGCATATGGGCTTCCAGGGCCATTAAGGTAACTTCCTTCAAAAGGAAACCGAGGGAAGAACTGCTAATGAGAAGTAAGGAGAACAATGTGGAACACAGTGACAAAATCTGGGTTGAGATTGGATCTACTCACTACAAACAGGAGGGTGTTTTTGTTTTTGGCTTGGTATAGGCATAGAAAATGTGAACCTGATAATCTCCTTATGTCACTGCTGAAGATGAAATATTAACATAAATGACCCAACAAGATAGTAGCCTTCCTTTTGCAGCATTATGCAGGCAGAAAAGCACAGCCGAGAGAGTGCTAAGTGTGCACACTGACTAACAATGATGTTTCGAGCACCTGTGGGTCACATACTCACATGGGAAGCAGAAGAGTGGTAGGAGAATTTCAGTTGTGATAAGACAGAATCAACGGAATGGGGAAACTTTTTTAACAACCCATATTTCAGACAGGAAGCTAATAACTAGGATATACTAGCAACTGAAGAAAAACAGACCCCTCAAACTCAGACCTGATTAAAAATGGGCAACAGAAATGAATAGGCAGTTCTCAGATGAAGAAGTTCAAATGGCCAATAAATACATGAAAAGATGTTCACCATCCTTACCCATTACAGAAATGCAAACCAAAACTTCATTAAGGTATCTTCTAACACTGGAGAGAATTGCGTGTATCAAGAACTTGAACAGAAATGGATACTGGCAAGGCTGTGGGGGAAAAGAAACCCTCTTAAACTGGTGGTGGGGTTGTAAACTGGTCAAGTCACTATGGAAGGCAGTATGGAAATCTCTCAAAGTCTGAATATAAATATTCTATTTGATCCAGCAATACCTCTTCTGGGAATCTTTCCAAAAGAATTAAAGGCATCATAGAGCAGACATACATGTATATTCATGTTAATAGCAGCACTACTAACAATGGCCAAAATGTGGAAGACACCAAAATACACATCAACAGACCAATGGATACAAAATGTGTGGTATATGTACACAATGGAATACTACTCTTCTATAAAGTCAGATACATTTGAGGCTTTTGTAGGTAAATGGATACAACTTGAGATCATCATGTTCAGTGAAGTGAGTCAGATGCAGAAGATTAACGATTAAATGGTTTCTCTAATATGAGAAACTCAGAATATAGTAATTTTGTAGAATCAGTTGGGTGTGAAAAGGGGAACTAGGTGAAGGGGCAAGGTGTGGGAAGGTCAAAAGGGAAAGGGGAAGAGACTGTAATCTTAACACAATATATATGAGCACAAAATACTCAAGTCCAATGACACATTATGTATCAGATGTCTATATATCAATAAAATGGGAAAAAAAGATAATGAGGTGAGATTTTCAGTGTGGGGAAAGAAAATGAGTAACGGAATTTCAGTTTAGTTAAATTCAATTAAGTTTATATGCTCAGGAAAACCAGTTTGGTCCCAAGTATTTCCAAAGGAGACAAGGAGATAAAGTGAAAGTTTAACATAGGCAAATACTGAATTATTAGGCAGAAGTTAGTAGGAGGGATGACATTAATGAAATGTAGTATGTGCATTCCCTTTGGCTCCCTGAGCAAGGACATTAGTAGGGGGAAGTGCCAAAGAAAGTATGAGTAACAAACATCAAGTATAATCTATATCGTACAGTGAATTAGTTCTTTGGAGGAAGACAGTGAGCATGTGATAACAAGGTTGCCTGAGGGATCTTAGCAGCACCCCGATCACAAGAGTGGCTGGAATTTAGAGATATGGCAGTAAAATGAATACAGGCATCATGTTTGTGGCTTCACAGAAAGTTGAGGATATAATTGGGTCTGGAAGAGGCCATGTGCAGACAGGATGCTAGCAAGAAATTCTGCCAATGTCTAGAATATGGTTTATACCAGAACCAGTCCATTGGGCCCTTACATCTATGAGCATGAAAGCTTGGAAGGTAAGAGGGTGTTGTCACATTCAGAGGCAGACAATTGGGAATTATGTTTTCCCCATGCTTCCCTCAAAGGCCAATGCATCTGCTCTGGGATAGATGTTTTATGCTCATAAATACTCAAGCTGTAAAGTTACCAGCATCATATATTAGGACAATCTCTTTCCTCCCTTTGGAAACAATGTATCTCTCTACTTTCCCTGCTCATTCATTCGCAGTAGCATGAAATGTGTCCCCCCAGGTCCCTTCAGCCTGCTATAGAATACAGAAACAATGACCATGGGATCAAAAAACAGATGGCTTGCATATGACACTGGGAACAACTTTCAGCAATGGTCACTTTTCTTCTTTAAGGCTTTTCAAAATGTGTTTAGCTAGCAAAATATAATGAGATATCTCCCACAAATAAATGCAGTCTCCCTTGATTTTAATTAGCTAAATTATGATCTTGAGATGAACATGGGTATTCTTTGGAGATAGTCCAAGAAGGTAAATTATGTGAAGAACTATTTTATACTCTATGGTTTTCCAGCCTCATTATCAAGGAAGTCATCATAGTAAACATTCAGAATGGCTCACACGTGGTTGCAAGTCAGAGACACCCATGCCTTCAATATACAGCAGTAGTAGAAGCCTTCGCATGGTTCACCATGGAGGGGTCACTCCAGCTGTCCAGTTGGGGCTTAATATTGATTTCTGGGATGGTAAATAACACAATATGTTCTAAGATCTGAATCAGTCTAGCCTAACTGTGTTAAAACAATAATAGAAACAGAATGTGGGGTTGTCAACAAGTCTGCTGTGAGAAGACCTATATTTAATGCATTACCACTCTGTAGATATTCTGGAGACTTCTATCTATAGACCAGATGACATAGGAATTGTAATAAAATATGCTTCTCCGATAACATCATAACCTGAAATGCAACTCTGTGCTGCTTGGAAAGACAGAATCTGTAACCATGCCATTTAAATATCTTAGGCAGTTTCAGCACTGTAATATGCATATTAATATTTTCAATGCATTCATAGCTTGGTCAATGCAAAATAGTCATCTCATAAATCTTTCAGCACTGTAATACTCTTCAATCATTATAATGCCCTCACAATTCTGCTCTGCACATTTGTTTTTGTTTATGACCCTTAAAAAGATAGCAAGACTGTCTGCTTATGGCTGAATACCTTGCTTCTGATGGCCACTTAGACTTTGTTCCTTCTGTGAAGTTTAAGTTAGTGTATTCATATCTCCTTTCTTCTTAAAGACATTGCCATTACAAACACATGTCAGCTATCCTAATTCTGTTAAGCCTAAGCACTAGTATTGGAACCAGGGAGGTGGTCCTCACTCAAATAAGGTGCTTTCCTACCGAATTATGCTTAACTACTTCTGAATATGAAAATACACTTAAGGAATCTAACTCCATGAATTGGCATGATTTCTTCTAATCATTGGCTGTGTAGCAGAAAGAACTCTCAGAAATGTGACATTTGTCACTATCTGAGGCTATTTAATGCATCTCTGTTTTATTTTGGTTTGTTTGTGTGAAAAAAAGCCTGAGAGAGATCAACAGGAGAGGAAGTGCAGGGTGGAGCTAATTTTCTCTACATAAGAAAATGAGTACAATTCATTTTTTTTTTTTACATAAGAAAATGGACAGAAGTGACAGGGTATAGAAGCCAAGAATTGAAGATGTTTTAAAAATAGTGCTGTCTGATATACTATGATATGAAACAAATGCCAACCAAATCTCCTCCAAATAAATAATCAGGTGCAAGCATATGTGTGTGTGAGTGTGTGTGTGTGTCAGTGTGTGTGATTTAAATGAGTTCATATACAGAAACTACTACACAAGTTCTTAACACCTGACAAAAGTTGTGAAGATTACTAGCCCTTATTATGAGTTCTAGTAATATTATTAACCATTTGCAACTTGCCTAGAGAAACAAAGAGATGCAATATGACAACACGTGGAAACAGTGCATCTATAAATGATAAGATTTCCAAAAACCGAAAATATTGGGGAAAAAAGAATTTCACCACAAACTAGAATCAAAGTCACGAGAGTTAAGCAGCGCATTCAATTTTAAGCTTCCTAGTTGATAGCCAAAAATATAATTGCAATCATTTTGCTTTTATTCTTTACTAATTTGAGAAAAACATGAATGTTTGTATATGTAGGAAAATAATCCTGGCACAAAATCTTGTGAGTTTATCGTGCATCTTGATGAATTAAGAACTGCTAATTAACATGAAGAGCAATTTAGTAACTGTGGTTTGTTCTGTAAGTGCTCATTTTGCTATGAAAAGGCTCGGTAACAGCTGAAAGTATAACATTAAATCATAGCTTCAAAGGCAGTTCTTCGGGAACAAAAGCTAATAGACGCTAAAATTACTATTTCTTCCTGTGTCAATAATATAAAAACATGTCATAAGGAACCTTAAAGGAATGATTTGGTTAACATGCCCACTATCATTTATTTTTCCTCATATTTCTACATGTCACATATATTACTACTCTGCCTCTTCAGAAATAAAGCACACATCTTCAAGGACCACACAAACTCTATTATACTTATATCCTCCAAGCAGCCTAATGACAATTTACTCAGTGAGGGACAGCATATACAATGGTGATCTCACAAGAGTATGTGGTCTAGTGACATCTCAACCATCTTAGTTTATGTAAATAGGGTTTAGAATGCTCATACAATAATGAAAATCGCCCCAGGATGTGTTTCTCAGAACTGACTCGCATCATTAAATGACACAGAACTATGTTACCATTGTGCACATATTCTTGAAAAGAATATATACAATATATAAACAATTTTTCCAAGGGGAGAAAATGCTTTTTAAGGATCCTGATGTTTTTTGGTGAGCCTTCTAAAATATACTAAAAGTAAGATGGATGAATGATAAGAGGAAGTAGATACATTCAAGGTGACCATGGATATTATGCTAGTTACACGTGTCCTACTTGAAGAGAAAAAACTATCCTGCAGGCAGTGCTGACTAGGCGCCATATAAAAATTATTTGATTAACAAAAGCTTTCATGGCCCAGTTCTACCTACAAGTGCATTTTGCTAATATTTATCAATAACCAACCACTGGGTAGAAAAGAGGCTAGAGACAGAAGGAAGCTCAGCTTTTGAAAACATAAGGCAGCACTGCCAAGGAACATTCAATCAGGAGTTAGGAGGTGAGTCAACAGGGAATGATGAACCAATTTACAGTCGAATATTTAGGAACCCACTGTGTTTTCTAAAAATGCCCTGGTATACAAATACTAACACACGATTTAAATAACACTGCAGAGTGTGGATCATTAATAATTTAAACGTTTCATCTTAGAGGCATCCTAGGAGGTATCAGTTTTCAAGTTTAGGAGCAAATTCTCAGCCTAGTAAAGTACAGCAGTGGAACAGATAATTAATGTTGCTGGCCACACAAAACCAGAGTGCAGAAGAAAATACAAATAGCAAAGTTGTCCTCCCTTACCTGTTACACGGGAGACAGGTGAAGTTCAAGGAGTCCATCCATATCCATAGAGAGGAAGGCAAAAAAAAAAAGGAAGAAAAGAAGGATTATTTGGGGTGGAAGTAAAGTAACAATAAAAATGAAAATGAAATATTTTGCAAAAAAATCATTCTCCTTCATGCAAATAGCATCTGATTGTATTAATTTGTTCAGGTAAATTGTGCTTTTCTGCCAAGTAATTCATCTGGAACGTGGCTGACCACTCTCACTAGACAGTCCTTACGACGAGCGCACAGCTGTTTTTGCTCAGAGTGATGGATGTACACACCCAGTCTCACATGTTGAACAAAATTCAACAAAATAGAAAACAATGTACTGTGTTATCCGTGTGAACACATTTAGCAGCAAGAACTGACAATCATGTTCAAACTGATGTCGAAAGGGAGCGTGAGCCAAGTATGTGGAATATGGTTGGAATCGAGATCTACTTCTTTGTTCTACTTTGTTTAAACACCGATTGCAGCTGATATGTTAGCAACCGATGCCAGGAGCCACGGCATACAGATACCACACTGGGCCTTTGTCCTTAACATCTCTTATTCTACATGCATGGGACATTCTTAGTACATAGATAGGTATAAATGGAGATAATCAATGAGTTATGAATTTTAGAGCTCCTGAAGTCTCTCCTGCCACCAGTCACTGATGCAATTTCAAGTTTTTATTTGCAAAGATATTACACGTGGAAATAAAATTTAATCACACAGAATTTTTAAAGAATTTTTAGCAATTATAAAATACCTAAGGCAATTCCAAACAAGCAACACTTCAACACGTCATAACATTAAAAAATCTCATATGCTCCTTGTAATTTTACCTTTCAAAAACAGTTCTTAGACCCTTGTTTACATCAGGTAAATAGCATTACTCTGAATTTTCTTACATTTTTCTGTTTAATCATTTTATTTGTGTTGGAGCGGAAGAGAACAGAAAACCCCACACTAAAGAAGTCAGATATCCCTTTTACACCTTGTGAAAAACAATCAGGTGTGGTTGCACAGGTTTATAATCTCAGCACTCTAGGAAGCTGAAACAGGAGGATCCCAAGGTCAAGCCCAGGTTGGGTAAATTAATGAGACTATCTCAAAACTAAATCTATAACATGGGTTTGGGACTGCAGGTTAGCATGAGGGCCATGCTGGATCCCCAGAACTGAAACAAACAAATAAAAATGATCATAATTGAACAGAGTCTAATTTACCCTCAATGATCATTTTTAAATAATGCTTTACCTTTTAGCATTCTCAGCCAGTTTATTTCTTCATTCAACCACTAGCAAAGTTGGTACTTCTGAAACTGGAAATCCTATCTAATCATGAAGAATGATCCAGTGGTATTTTTGCCTATGAATATGACTTACCCCAGCTGATTGTCTTTACATATGTGGGTATAATAACTAGATCAGATCAAGAGTCTCAGGGTCGCCAGTCACTGATTTAATTATGTTATACATTTAGTCTATCTAGAATTCACAAGCTCCAACTATATAGAGAACTGACAAGAATAGTCCTAATGAATAGAGAATCAATATGTAAGAAATTGACTGTTTCAAATTGATACCAAAACGTGATCAAAATAGAATTGACAACCTGGATTTGATTCAACTTAAAAATTTCCATGAAAAGCTACATAGTGGCAGAAAATATTTGCAGAAAGCATATAGGACAAAGAGTTATTATCCAAAATATTTTAATTATTCTTAAACTCAACAATTTTTTTAAAAACAGAATAAAAATAAGCCAAAAGGCCTTAACTCAAGAGGATACGCAGATGGTAAAAAGCATATAACATGTCCCACCTTGCTTGATGTCAGGAAAATACAACTAAGATAACAATGAGATGCAACTGAATACCTAGTAGTATGGCCAAAATCCAAACACTCACATCACTACATACTGGTGAGGAGAGAGGACAGTGGAAACTCTCATTCATTGCCACAGCAAATACAAAATGGTACAGCCATTCTGGAAGATGGGTAGGTGGTTTCTCATATATCAAACGCCTACAATGTGATCCAACCCGGGCATTTCTTGGTACTTTTACTAAGACGATGAAGATGTATGTGCACACAAATATACTCACATAGATGATCCTAATGAGTTCATTTAGAATTGCCAAAACATGGAAGTGACCAGGACGGTCCTCAGTCGAGGGGCGGATGAAGAACCTGTGGTGTATCCAGTGGAATATTATCCAACACAAAAAAGGAGCTTTCAAGACATAAAATTTAAGTGCATCTAATTAAGTGCAAGAAGCCAGCTTGAAAAGGCTGCATACTGTATGATTCTGACTATATGACATTCTGAAAAAGATAAAAAGATGGAAATAATAAAAAAGAGGCTAGGAATGGGGTAGAATACATAGGTGGAGGATGGAGATTTTTAAAGCTCGAAATTGTTATGTATGCTCGACTGCAGTGGTGGACAAACACTGTAGCAAATTTGTAAAAAGCTATCAAATACACAATACTGAGAGTGAATTCTAAAGTAAACTCTATGGCTATTAGACAATACTAGTTTGTTCACATGGGTTTGTAAATTAGTAAACAGACCTCTCTAATGGAGAATATCGACAACAGAGAATGCTATGGATGTGTGGTGGCAGGAAATATATGAAAAAATGTCTGTGCCTTCTGCTCTATTTTACATTGACCCTAAAATCAGTAAAATAAAGTTTATTTTGAAATATATATATATATATATATATATATATATATATATATATATATACACACATATGACAAAAAGTATTTTGTCAAAGGAGCTCACCTCTTTTGTGAGTCACATTACTCACAAAGCTACAGAAAATACAGTGTGGTAAGATGAGTAACACAGGAATGAGTTACACAATCTATAATACAAACAGCTTCAATTTCTCAATTTTCTCATTCTGAAATCATACCTTTTTCTTCCTTCCCACCAAAGATGAACATCTCTTTTCAAAGCAAAAATCAGATCACACCACAGTCTTTATTTTAAAGATGCCTTCTTCACATCACATGATCTCACCTGGATGGTCTGCATGGCTGCAGGAAACAAGTTCTGTTCCCTCTCCTGCCTCGGCCCATACCACCACCCGCATGTTCTCTGAGCTCTGACCATCCTCCTGTCAGCTCATTAAAGGGTCTGGATCCCTCCTCCCTGGGATCCTGCACCTGCTGTTCCCCGTGGGGACGCACTGGCCCCAGAAGCTCCGCCTTTCATCTGAGTAACTTCTACCCTCAATTCAGATCTCTAGGATAGGGCTCTTGACTGCCATATGCTCAAAAGCTGAACATTCCCATGGCTGAGTCCACTCACAGAACCTACTCCTTTCTTTCAGAAGTTAGGACTTATGTTGCTCTCATAATTTCATTCATATGATTATTTATTAATGACCATAAGCCCCTTGAGGAGAGAGACCACCTGCATTTGCATGTTAGCATTCCTCTCAGTGCACACTATCAATGAACACTGTGGATAGTTTGTTGGTGGACCAAGAACTTCTTTTAGCATATGTGACATGCTGGCAGTCATATAGGGGAAAATATTAAAATGTGCTGAGAAACACTGAAAAAAGAAGTAGTAATTGAAAGCATAGATATTTAACTCCACTTTTTTTCTTTTTTGCAATGTTTCCTATACTTCCCTCTGGATATATCAACAACAAAGTGCTGCACATAACCATGCAGATTAATCTCTTTTATTTTACACTTTCCTACCCATTTCTCTTTTGCCCATTTAATTATACTTAGCGTTTGACTGAACTGAAGTGGGGAAAGAAACTGCTGCGTGGAATTGATGGAAAGTCGTTCTGAAAGCTGGCCAGGACCTAGACAGATGACGCTGCCTCAGCCAGGAAATGACCCTAATCAAGTCATTTGATTACTATGAGTTTCTAACTGTGCTCCAAGGAAACCAAATAAAAAGTTAGTCCCACAGGACCAACAACGATAAGCTGAAATTTGGGAGGGGGGTGGGGGGGAGACAGAAAAGAAAATAGGAATGTGAATCTAAAGAGACTGCAAATTATTGTCATACGAGGAGAAAATACATTCTGTTTGGCTTCAAGAAGCCAAATTTGAAAGCTAATGAACTCAGCATTATAACCAATTCCTCAATCAGCCTCCACTGGGAGGTCTGGTAAAGAAAGCAGATTGACAGCCCAAAATAATGAGCCTGTATTCACCCCATGAGAAGGGACCCTGACGATCAGTGTCATAGGTAACTAGTAAATATCATTGCTGGTGCACAAACAGGCAACTCTCTGGGTTATTATTAATAAGAATATTTATGACTTGGCCACTGTGTCTGAGAGGCACTGTGAACAATACGCATCAGGACAAGAGTGAAGGAAGAGAGAAGAGCTCTGGGCTGAAACTTTCAGCAATGGCGGGGCGTGGGTGGACTTCCCTGCACTTCCATGCTTTCATTTCTGGAGCCGATGAGGCAGAGGAAGAGATCTAAGAACAAGGAAGCGAACACGTTGCGAAGTGGGCAGAGATGAGCAGGACATGGAAAAAAAGAAGGGGAGGAAAAAACGAAGGTGAGGATACTCGCGAGAGGCTGGCCAGAGAAAGAGGCTTTTCAGAACTAATGAGTCTCCCTCTACGACTTGTTACACGGTGTCTTCTAGTTTCCAACGCCCTTTGCACACAGGATCTTACTTCTCCTTGTGTCGAACTTAGACACAAACACGGATAACAGCACTGCTTATCTCTTCTTTTAGCTGACCATTTGAGGCTCGGAGAAGCCACTACTTGCTACAAGTCCCAGGGCTGACAGGCAGAGAAGCGGATCTGCAGATCACTTCTGAGGGCAGAATGCACCTGTGAAAGGTGCTATTAAGGTTGGGAGAGCAAAGTCTGCGAAAGGGCTGGTGGGATTCCCAGTCTGGGAGTTAAGCAAGGATGCTCTAGAAAGGAAAAGCTCCTCAAAATGGAAGATAGTGCTTGATTAAGTCCTGTTTTTCTGCTCTTAACTCTTGCATAAATGTTTACTGCAAGCCAACTCTAGGGTTACTCAGCAGGGTGTCCAGCCTACATCCTGCTGGGTTTTGCCCTTGGTTTTTTTTTTTTTTTTTCTTTTTGAGTGAAGAGAAACTGTTTTGGTTCACACATAAAATATATAACATACCATAGGTAATGTATATAAGAAATAAAACTTCCTTTTAAATTTATTATAACATTTTTAAAAATCAAGGGCCAAATAATCCAGCAGGCTATTGGTTGGACATTTCTGCAAGAAAAATAGGTTCAGAACCTTCCCTGAAAAGAACACATCCGCTGTTCTCTCTACTCTCCTGGTGGGGAGAGCAAAGACCCTTTTGGTTTATGATTGTTTTTCAAAAGCAACATAGAAGACTTGTTACTTTCTATTACAAGCTTTTCTCAACAATCTTTATAAGAATTCCAGATCATGTGCTTTTGATTTCAGACATTTCTTTCTCCTTCAGCTCCACTGCTATCTAAGGCACAGGACAGTAGTGATGTGCGTGATAGTCAACTCATGTCTTGAAATTTATTAGGCAAGGAAAAATCAAGAAATTTTTATTCCCTACCACAATTCTCAACCCCATGTTACGAAATAGAAAATAAGTGTTTTAGATGAAGAAGGGTTTCATTGATTTGGTTTTGCCCTTAACCTTATTTACAGCATGGAAGGACTTTAAACAAATGGTATTCAAACCAATTTATTTCTCTTCACCAAGTGGATGAAAAGATTTCTTTGGCATACTGGCACCAGGCACAGACGAATCTGCAACTTGGGGCAGTTACACAAGGACTGAAGATTGCTGCTGAGTCACTTCCCAAGATCACACAAAAACTGCACAAAAACCATTTTTAAACAGAAGTTTTGCACCGAGTGGAAGAAAATGTGCAGACGTGGAGGCCAAAGACCAACAAAGCAGAAAGTCGAAGAACTTAGTGACAACAGACAGGCCAGGCACTCGAGTAAACACCGATGGTGTCCGCAGGGCAAACAGGACTGTGGCACAGTACCTTCCCTTTCTCATGAGTCATCAGTCAAAAATTCAGAAGTTACTCCTAGGTTCAGTGTTGTCTTACACACAAGGACATGCGTGTGCACGTGCGTGCGCACACACACACACACACACACACACACAATACACACAGGCGTATATTTACCCACATACACTCTTACATTCTCAAAATGGAGACCATGTTAGCCCTTATGGACTGCCAAGTACTACTGTTTTCCACCACCTGGAAGGTTTTCCACTCATGAGCACACAAAGGACCTCACTACTCAGCACCCCAGTCACTGGCAGGTGTGGGAGGCACATGACCAGAGCTAATCAACAAAGCAAGGGCAGAATACAAGGGGTCCTTTCCCGGCCAAAGCTGGGAGGTCCTTGTGAATCCCTACTTGTCCTCCCTGACTGCATGGTGACTGCTGAGGTGTCCTCCTGCTGAGAGGGAGGTAACTCCAGCTGGACCAACCGCACTGCTTAGACCTGCAGTGACATCTGTGAGAGAGAAATAAGCTTTGATCGAGCTATGGAGACTAGGATGCAGCTATCTATAGCAGTACGACTTAATTTAACCCAACTGTTGTAGTCCACCTGTCCATATTATTAATCACCAAGTTCCCTTAATTTCATCTCATCGATATTTCTCAAATCCATCTAGTGCTAACCACTGTCACTATCTCCAGTCAGTCCCTTTTATCTATATTGATAGGGCAGTTCTTAATCCATTCTAATCCATTTTCCAGTACTGACAGTTATTGCTTTAAAGCTCAAATTGAAACCTTGCATTACCTCACCTAAAATCCATCCATGGTTTTCTCTTACCCCAAATCCTCCCCTGGCCTTCAAGATCGTCCATAACAGAACCTACATTTCCCTTTCCATTTTTGTCTCTTGATATTCTACTCTGTATGCTACAATCTAATACATATCCTAATTTTCCTGTAACTACCAATGTGCAGATTTGTTATTCCCTTTTCCTTGAATTCTGGTGTCCACCCTGACCAGTTTTCTCAAGGCTAATTTCTTAATTTCTTAAAACAAACATCACCTACCCTACCTTGTGGCTGTGTCACGTGTTGCAGGTCAGGCCCAGCTCACTCCTGTTAATGAGCGCTACCTCAGAACACACGATCACCTGTCTTCCAGGCAACTAGCCATCTAGAGGAGGAGCTGCTTGACACCATGTCTTAGTTACTTTCTTATTGCTTACACAATTTACAGAGAAAAGATTTATTTTAGCTCAAAGGTTCAGAAAGTCACAGTCCAATCATAGTTGGTCAGCAACCATGGAAGCAGATGGCAGAGGCAGAGGTGGAGGTAGCTCCTCATGGCACTGCTAACAGGAAGCCAAATCCCCAGAAAGAAAGAAGGATAAGAAGCATATATCCTTCCATTTCCTGTTCCAGTGATCTGCCCCTTCCAGATCCAGCCTCAGTGTTCCTCCCCTTCCAGGTTTAGGACCCAAACCCAGCACACACATGTAATCTAAAATCGACTATACGCCTGTCTTCCACCACACACCTATAACCCACCCCTTCAGACTAGGGCCCAATCTCCTTACAACACGATGCCATAAATAATCCATAACATCCAAGTACATAGGACTTGTAGGAAACATTTGAAATCCACAATACAATACACAGGGACTGTTCTC
The DNA here is from genome assembly GCA_004027205.1 of Ctenodactylus gundi. Classification (NCBI taxonomy): domain Eukaryota; kingdom Metazoa; phylum Chordata; class Mammalia; order Rodentia; family Ctenodactylidae; genus Ctenodactylus; species Ctenodactylus gundi. Next base: position 220,166 of record PVKB01002511.1, on the reverse strand, counting down.
TAGTCGCTACTCCATCCAGAATCCAGCACAGAGTACAGATCTTTCACAAGTATTTGTCAAATAAATGAATGAATAGCTCGATGAACGGAGGAATAGATAGACAGACAGACAGACAGACAAATGAATGGTTGCCTAAATCCAAAATGCTTCACTCCCGGTTTTCTGTCCAAACTATTACAATGGCACAAAACAGAAGGAAAGACAAAAAAAAAAAAAAAAAAAAACTTGAATTCTAATAAATTGTCTTTAATTCTCCCTTTAGCACTGCAAAATTTTGTGACCCCCTCAGCAAGTAACTTAATCTTTCTTAGCCCCCCCACCCCCCAGATCCCTTGTGTAAAATGGGAGTAATCACATCTCTCTCACGGAGTGTTGTAAAAACTGAGCTGTAAAAATAAAAGCAGCACAGGGCAAGTGGTACAAAGCAAAGGTTAAATAGAAAGATGCTTCATTATTATTATTGTTCATAAAAAACTAGTCCAATGTCAGTGATGGAAATGCACTTACTTGAAAGTCAGATCGGATTCCATTTTGAGCAGGACCAGAGCGACAATTAGACTGGAGATAAGTTAGAGAACTATATGGTGGATAATGGACTCCTTCTCAGCTCCCCTGCTGGCTGCCTCTGTTCTCCTACATCTTTACAATTCTCTAAATACACTGATTTTTAACCTACTCCAACACGTCTTCCTGTTTTTGTGGCTCAGGACTCTTTACCATCATTCCCTTTCTTTACCACATTCTGTTCTGTCGGTGTCCTTAAAATTCTTCTCTGCACATTTGGCTTTTTCCACCTCTGACCAAAAAGAAGCAGGCAGCTAATGAACACAAATAAAGCTGAGTGATCTATCCATCCTCATTTAAAAAAAAAAAAAAAAAAACAAGTCTTAATTCCAGTTCTCAAATGTTCACATCAGTTATGCATTCAACACATATCGACTGAGCACCCACTGCTCCTGGCCAGGGGCACTGAGCTAGGTACTACTATTTTTTTTTTCTCTGAGCAAACATTAATTAGTTACAAACTACTGGCCCTATTTAATTAGGATAAAATTTTTTAGAGGAAAAGTTAGTCCCTCTTCTTTAAGCTCTGGCCTTGTTAGTACTCAAATAGAAAAAGTGATAGCTTTTTTTTTTATCTTGTTGCTTTTCTTTACTTTTTGTATTTTGTTTTTTTTTTCTTTTTAACAAAACACACAGCACAAAAAGCTATGTGGAATTTCATTTTCAGCATACAGGAGATCTGCTTTTTACCCATGGAAATTAATCATTCCTAAATTGGACCAAAGACATAGGGCATGCGTGCATGTCAGTTTTCACCCTGGTTCTACAAATATGTAAATGTACTTATCTCTTTCACATAAATACTCAGATTTCAAGGAAGCATAGAGGACAGTCACCTCTAAAAAATCACATCACTTATAATTTTTGTTTTGTGTTCACTGTCATTGTCATTCCTATAGGGCACTAGTAACCAAAAAGCTGATAAACAAAATTTCCTTTCCTATCACTCTTTTTTTTTTTTCATTCTGTGTCCTGTCTACCACCCTAAAAGGCAAATTTCTCTCTACACTGACTAAACAAAGTGACAGGGATTTCAAAAACTCATCTTATAATTAGCACTAATTTAAGAGTATGACATGGAAAAAGCAAGAAAGTTTGACCTCTGTTATCCTTGAGGTTCTTATAAGAAAATCTTGGCCATTTTAATAGAAGAAAATGATTGCTTTTAAAAAAAAAAGCAAAACACATAGGAAACTGAAGACTAATTAGATTTTCTCAGGAATTCATGCCCATGTTAAACAGCTCTCTCTTGCATGTGATTCTTCCTAGCAATTTGCCCCAGTCTCTGTGTGAAATGTTGTGAATTATTTAGAGAAATTCGAGAACATTATCAAACCAAGACATTGTCATCCTCAGCTCTGCTCCACTAGGTTTTGATATCAACATTTATTCAGTGATTGGTTTCCCATCATTAACAGCACATATATATTTGTCTTCCTGCAATTCGCAACTATACACCACAAAATATATCCTGCCCAGGTGAGCAACACTCAGCAACATTCATAACATCCTGTGTCAGTTCTCTGTCTCCTTCAGCAGCCCACTCATTGGATGTGACTAGGGTTCCTAAGATGCTGTCAAGAGAAATTCACCTAATTATCTGAGTTTCTGGAGTCTTAAGGCTCTAGGAAAGATGAAGATTGTATCTTTTTGTCATGTCCCATTTCAGATTTATCCCTTACATTCAGCAGCTTCCACCAGCTATGAGGATGTATGTTGACCCCCTTCCACAACACCGTAGCTACATCTCACTCCCAGGATGCTCTTACCCTTTGCAAGTGCAACTGCACCAGAAACGAAGGTGTCTCTGCATCCCCATGGGCGAGCCTACGTTCTAAAGAAATTTGAACATGGAGATGGAGAGACCAAAATGATTATTTGTTTCTTTTCAAATCTCTTCCTGCCTTTCCTTTTGACAAGAGGCAATTTTAGAGGCAGTTAAGGTAATTATGAAAAACTTCTTTGCAACTGGTGAAGTCTTCGTGCTGCCAGAGGACAACAGCTATCTATTTGACTAGGTGTGCTGACTCAACAGGTTTACTAGTGGACAAAGTTACATTGATTTCAGCTGATTTATTTTCCCCAGGTACCAGGGTTGGATGAGTTAAATCCCTAACTACCTGGTCCATATCATTAAAAAAAGAAAATCAGAACAAGTTGAAAGGATATTTTTCTTTTGTAACACTGGCTTCTGAGTAAGGCAGCTATTTTCTCAATAGCTTCTGCTGACGTGAGCCTTAACAGACTGCTGATGGTCAAGGGGCAGGCAGAAGTTTCCAGGGAAATAAAAGAAAACTTGCGAAAGCTGGCTGGAAGACACATTACATATTTATTATCAAGTAGCTCTACTATTTTGCTTGCATTAGCGCCTGGGGCCTGATGGAAAAAAAAAATGTGCATTTGTGGAACCTATTTTAATAGCTGCTATCAACCTCCTGTCATCCCTGGTTAGGACGCCCAGAGCTATCTAAGCACAAGCTCTTCTGTTACAAGGCATCATGTAGGTGATGAAGCAGGCTTCTAACCCATTGCCCATCATCTTGGTCCAAAACCAAAACCACAGAAGACTGAAAAGTAAAAACAATGCAGAGCTGAATACATTTGTAATCTAAGAATGCACAAGATTCTGTAGTGTCATCACAGGAAATTCCAAATGAAAATAACAAAATCAAAGGTTAATTTATGAGTTTAAAAAAATAGCCTCACTGAGAGAACAGAACTGCATGTTGTCCCTTAACTTTCCCTTTTCTATCTGAAGAAAGTCTTGTAACTCTCAACTGCTTCCCCACAAGGTAATATGTTTAATAGCTGATCAATATACACAAAATAAGGTTTTGAGTTTTCATCTCAGCACTGTGCTCAGATTTTATCTTATGCAATTTCTTGAAATTCCACTGCCTTAGTTTTTTAGCTGGAAATTAAAAGTATAAAAAGAAACCCAAAGATTAAAAGCAATAGCTAACACAAAACTAGTTACAGTAATTTTCTACTCATCTTTTTCCTACATAAACAAGTCTCCACGGAACAAACATCCCGGAGAGGTCATGTTTTTGGGGTTTCTGATGTCTCTTTTATGTAGAATAATTTTTCTTTCAACTAGTTTGATAACTGAAAACAAGCAAAATAAGTTAATTTAAACGATATATTACATATTATATATTATTTCCAAAAGATATCTTACTGAATACTAATGCTATTTTTTATTTGCATTCTTACAAAATCATTAATGTAAAAACTTTGTAGACTACAAAGATCTCATTTGAATCCTGTTATTTGATCCACAAAGATGCAGTAGTGCTCTTCTTCCTAGAACTCCTTACTTCATCTAGGAAACTGCCACTATTTTTTTCAGCGTTTCATATCCACTTGAACAAAACTAGTTCAATTGTTATATTAACCCACTCAATTCTATTATGATCTCTTCCACCCATCCTTTCCACAGGATCCTCTCATGCCAACAGGCAAACATTGCCTTCCCCAAGATTTGGTCTCATCTCAGGAAGCTCTTCCCACACCTAACACATGGTACCCCCTAACAACTCCACTTGACTAAAGAAACTGTCACTGTCAGTATTGTGCTTAATGTGGAGCAGTAACATTAAGATGTGTCCAACAGAGTAAAAAAATCATAGGAGGGGGGTATATAAAATGAAGAGAATTCATTGACCAGCAAAAAATCAATGCAGCAAAAAAGGACCATTTTCCTCTCATTGATTTTTCACTGCTCATTGTACGTTGACAGCTATCACCACAACTTTCCACTCCCTTTGCGGTTCTCAGGGACAGCACGTGGCGAAGTGGGCCTTGCCCAGGCCCTTTCCACACACTGGGGTAAAAACCACATTCTGGAGAAAAACTCACACTGAAGAAACCACTAAGCACTGCAGCTTCTCACCTGAGAGCAACTTGCAGCCAGCACAGCCCTGAGCACCGCTGTCCTCCCTGGTTATCTGATGAAATCCCATCGCAAATCTCACTAGGTGGCCTCTTGACTTCAGCTGGTCACATTCTCAGGTAAGCCATCCTGAGGGAACCAGAGCTTTTCTTTTCCAACTCAACCTCCCTATCCCAGAGAAATCACATTTTACAAGAAGTGCCATCCGTCATTGGCAAAAGCCAGGAAGTGTGAGTCCATGCCTGGAGGGGGCAGACATTCTGAGTAATTAGACGCCTCCTCTGTAGACCTAGATGCTGCCTTGAGCAGCTGGAGACAAAAGGTGAGTAGGTAACGAGCTTTCCCCAGAAGAGGATGAGATGCCAGCCACTTGGGATTTCATCTGAGAGGCAATCAGGTGTGTGTCAAACCTCCTACCTATTTCTAAACAGCACACGCATCCTAAAACAAGCCGGCATATATATTTTAAGAAGTTATTTACCGTGATGTGTCATGCAGTTACTTGGGCTCTAGAGAACATTGGCACAAGTGCTCAGATAATGATAAACACCTTTTGATACATGCCTAGAATATGGAGGAACTCAGCCCTTCTGATGCTGATGTTCATCACCCTTTGCTTTTCCCATCTGAAAATGACCTAAGAAAACCAAGTTGCCATTTCCTTATTAGCATTCCCCCAGGGGTACTCAAGGCCGGGCTTTAACTGCTTATCAGTCAATGACGGGGCAAAAGGGCTCCGCAGCTAATTAGTTCTGCCCCTGTTCAGATGGATAGTGCCTGGCAAGGTAGTGGCCATGGGATATTTGCAAGGAAGTAGGAAATGGTACACTAGGTTTTGGAAAGAGACTTGGAGCTCATAAGTACATAGATGCTCAGTCTTAAAAAAAAAAAAAACCTACAAAATAAGCACACCGTGATTCAATGATTAAGGTCTACCATCTCTTAACTATAGAAATAAATACAAGGTTTCTAGATGAATCCAGTGAATGATTTGCCACCACAAGAAAATAACTGCCACCCTTTCCTTCCTTCTTTCTCTTTTCCTGCCCTTCCTTCCTTCTACCTTCTCATTCTTCCCCATTCTTTTCACAAACATGGACTGTATGCTTACCAAGAACCTGGTGTTGTGCTAAATATCAAGATTATGGAGTTTTCAATGGTACTACCGTGGCCCTTGAGTAACTTCCAGTTCCATTTGTAAAGACAAAGGGTTAAAACAACAGTACAGCACAAATCACTCAGTACAGTATTAGGGGTAAGCACATGGTGCTAAGAAGCATAGAGGATGTGTCATGGAGTTCAATGCTATCATGCAAGGCTTCCAAAAGAAGGTCTTTGCTGTTCATTGCTAGGCTTCAGTTTCAGAGATTTAGTTAGATAAAAAGATAAGGACAATTAAAAAGAACAGTATGAAAGAAGTCATGGAACAGCATGCTCTGTTTGGGAAAGATTCAAATTGGCTGCAGCCAAATTGTACATATTTAAGGGCAAATTAAGGAGAAATGAGGCTAGTGAGATTTGTCAGAGGTAATCACATCCCTATAACATTCCTGGCTAAGAAATTTGAACTTGACCTTAAAAACTAAGACTTTTTGGAAGTTATGTAAGCAATCTGAGGACTACATGTAGGTAGGATCTCGTTACTAATTCTTAACTCCCTCCCACTAACACATGAGCCTGAAGTAGCAGTGAGCTAAACTGATATTTAGCTCAGTCTTGTCTGTTGCTTTAAATAATAGAATGTGAGTGAAGAGAAGGTTGCCATATCTGAGCTCAAATCTTTAGAAATAGTCTGTGCTTCTACACAGGCTCCCGCCAGGAAAGAGAAACCATAATATTCTGCCTCTTCAGTTCAGATCCTGAAAGAAACATACGCAAGCCTGTCTGCACCATACCCAATCAGCCCCAATCAGCCAAACCTCCATTTCTAACTACCCAGGAGCCAGACAAATAAACATATATTGTTTTGAGACCCTCAGATTCAGAGCTGTGTGTATCACACAGCCTATTGTAGCACCATCTGAGAAATGTCAGTACTAAGTACTTTATCTATCCAACCTCCAGTCTACTGCTTGTTGAGCCGTAATAATAAGGGATGGTCAACTCAAACTCCATCAGAAACTCATTTTAGATAAAATTACTCCTTTTGATGGGGTCTATACATCTCACAATGTTAATGAGGGAAGTGGGGAGGCATGCTGAAGCAACACTGGATAAAATCACTTTCTTGTAAATGCGGAATATTTGTCTTGCTAAAGGAAATCAGACAATTCTGGGAAAGAGTTGTTCAATCATGCAGTGGTCTTTTCAGTTAAATAGATATATTGGAGTGTCTTGCCATCTCATGATTCCCATCTTCTGTGAGGGGCCTACAGGCCCCTAATATCCTCTGGGTACAACCCCAAGAACCACATTTCTACCACTCAACTCTACTCCTCTGGCATAGAGTACTGGAGGTGAAGGTGTATAAACTCTGAAGAGAGAAAAGAAAATTAACAGGAAGGAAAGCTGGTGTTAGGAATCTAGCTCAGTGTTAAGCGTATTGACTGAGTATAACCAAGGCACTGAGTTCAATATCCAGCACAGAAAAACAAAGATATACCAAAAAAGGGAAGAAGTTGGTCTGAACAGGGGGAAAAATAGAGACAAGATAAAAGAAGAAAATGAAGCAAGTAGACAGCTGGTCCCTGAAGTAAGAGTACATCTTAGACTAATACCTTGGTTCCTACAATGGACTCTTCTATTCTCAACCCCCCAGGCCTGGCAGCACATCCTGTCTTTTGACCCAAGTTGTAACTCTGAATCACAACAATAAATTCTCTTTCTGCCTACACTTGAGAAAAGCTTCTTTACTTGAAACCCAAAGACTTGAGGAAAATATATATCTACTATGTGTCACACATATGCTAGGCATTAGGAAAACAAAATAGGACACACGAACAAATAGGCAGTTTTAACAATTCCTAAGTTATGAAAAATACAGGCACTGCTTATTTCCTGGACTTGGAAGACATCCAGAAAGTTTATATGGAGAAGATCATTCATCTGAAACCCAAATCGCAACAGGAGACACCAGATGAATAGCTGACCCAAGAAAGTGCAATCAGCAGGCTCAAGCGTCATTTGGGTGGCCAGCACAAGGTCAGAGACAGGCCTTTCAACTGAGTACTAACGGACATTGCTAATACTGAGAAAAAAATTAGTAGAGTTATTTGGAGGAAAGCAACACTGCAGTGGGATAGAGAAATGAATGTGAGAGAAAGAAGAGAACTCTTACACCATTTTCAAGAAGCATGATTGTAGAAGAGGCAAGGGTGTACGTAGAGGGGTACAGGGATGAATTGAGGAGCTCTGTTTGCTTAAGTGGGAAAGGCTTCACATTCTGGACGTGAGGAATTGGTGTCACAGGCTGCCATATCTCGAAGAGGGTATCTTTTGTGGGAAATGATGAGCTGAAGGAGCAGTACAATGAAACTGGGAAATAATGTGTCAAGAAGATAAAGACAGTCCATTCAGAATGTGCAAATTTAGTCAAACTAACCTGTTCTTATTATAAGCCAACTGCTCAGGAGAAAATTATTTTGGGGGAAAAATGCATTCCATTCTCAAAAGCAATGTCTGAAAACTAATTACTATTCCTAACTTATTCATCCCCAATGCCTCACCAACATGATCCTTTGTAATAGATTCATAATTCAAAGTGAGGAATAAAAAAAAAGTGCCAACTAACAATGACACGGAGACTATTCTCTCAGGTATAACAGTGAGAGGAAAACTGAATATGAGAAGATTTTTAACACTGTAAAATTACAGGGTTGGCTTCCTTTTACAACTCTCATTTCCCAAGGGCATTGAATGTGGACCAAACAAATAATTGAAAATTTATTTTGTTGGCATTGAGGAATCTTCTATATGGAGGTAGCATTATTTGGCAAAGAGGTCTCTAGTTAAAATTGATTATGTTTTTCAAGACAGAAAAAATGTTATCGTGGAAAGAGAACTACCTGTTGTGAAACGATCGGAACACAGAAAAAAAAAGTATTGCACCAACTACATATCCTAAAACCTTAACTGGAATATTTTAGGCCTTGCTCATTACTGCTACACCCCTTCCACTACAGTCTTTACTCCCACTATCACCACCACAACATCAACACAACTGTCATCATTATCACCACCAATACCATCACTACAACCAACTCTACGTCTATCAAAATTACTATGGCCATCACCACAACCATCCCTACCACCATGTCAATTTCCATCACTTTACTACCACGATTACTACCATTTCTATCTCTATCACTATCAAACCTCTGCATATACCTTCACCACCAGCTAGTTTCCCAGGATGATTTCTAAACTATGAGTTGCTTTGACTCCTAAATTTTAACAATGGCTCACTCTTCTGCAAGCAAGTTCCAGGCTACTTTTGCTCCTGCTCTATTTGTGGTCAATCAATACACAACTACAGGGCAGGGGCAGGGGAAACAAGTGGAAAACTAAGCCTCCAGGTGAAAGGTGGAGGAACAGAACACGGAGTAGTCAATCTGTCATAATGGCCTGCTTCTCAAAGTACGTTGGCCTGCTGCAGAATGGATTTTTGATAGGAAATTCCAAAAATAGCATGTGCAGCCAGGGCTTTATCTTTAACGTCCCAGCATTGATCAAAAAAGGAGGGATTCAACTAAGCCAATGACGAGGAAAACTAATTTCATGGTAAAATAATTCTAAAATGTATTTAAGGTGCACAGGCAAGACCATTTTCAAAGAAATCTGCATTACAAAACATGCATGGGAATTGAAGACTCCGTTCAGGCAACCTCCAGCTGCTAAAGAAAACTGTTATTCTTTTGCTCTCTCCCACTGTTTCCTGTAAACAACTTTATGAGGTAGAAAAAGCCTTCTTACCACACCGGCCCTTGTCAAAAGAAAGGCACAGTATGGTGTAAATATTTTGTTTTGTTTCTTCCATTAGCAAACGTTTCTTTCCTACAGTAAAGACATGAATAAACAAGGAGAAAACAGCTATGCTGAAATTATTTACTAGCTTCTTGGAAGGAAATCAACATGGAAACGCCATCGAAAATTATCTGTTTTTCTGCTCAGTGAAGTCATATCTTCTTGTGTGATGTTGCATTTTACTCCTAACGCCAAAAGATCCAAAATACAGATTTGATTTCTTAAAATGTCTGAAATTCTAAATACGGCAATGTGGCCGTAAATGTGGCCTCATAAACAGGGCTTCATAGTGTATAGACTGTACAATTTTCTTGTTTATTACGGTAACACACTACATGGGGAGGCGTGTGCTAGGTAGACTGGGATTTGCAGTGGAAACTATAATGTAAACATAGCATGTCTTTTACTTTCATTTTCTTGTTTTTCTTGTGTAAAGAAAAAGGAGATAGAATTGGTAATGTCAGATATATGCATATGTATATATGTACATATGTATTGCCTCTTAAATATTAAATAAAATCCAAATGGTCACGTACAATGATTCTATTCAATAATCATATATACAAATAAATGTTCTCTCAGCTCACTTTCTGTTTTTTCTTTTAATTTAAACTTAAAAGTAATATTTTTTTCTTTCTGGGGTTCCTAATAATTTATTATTTAAAAATGCCCTTTTCAGCACATCCACAATACTTTATCTTTACTAGTGGTTTTTAAGTCCAAATTTTCTTTTGCTTCAATTTAAGACTTAAAGTTCTCATCTATGGCTATGTATAGTAATTTCTTGCCTTTCCAAACACAAGTGACTTTCAGGAAAGGTCCAGAGCAGGATCTGTTTACAGAAAACAGAAGTTCTAGTTATGAGGAAAACTCAGCCCTTTGATGTCAACATAAAGAAAGACTTCACCGAGTGACACTTCATACAACACCCCAGAATTGTGGGCTTAATGAAGCCAACTTTGAATTCCTAAAATTTTGATGCTGACAAGGCTGTCCCCAGTTCACAGTCACCCTTGCTCACTGCCTTATCTCACAGTGAAAGTGAGCATCATGTAAGCAGTAAGTACACCAAGAAGGTCGCTAGTCAGTTTGCTTGGTTCCTGGTTTCTCCAGTTTTGACTGTACCGTATCGTCATTATACAATGATGAATTGTGACAAAAAAAATACTAAATGCTCAATGTTTTATAACATATTGCAGAAAAAGACACATTGCCACCATCTCCCATAGAGATATTCCCTATTCCCTTCAAACACACTTATTTCATCATTTTTGCAACTTTTTGAAATTATTCTGGACATCCTCTATTGTAAATGTCTGCAGTTGCACTGTAGTGGTGGCGTGATGTCTAAATGGATTCCAAATATTTTCCTTTCATGACCATTTTGACTGTAGGGAAGAGGCAGAAGTTGCATGATGGAGGATCCAGTGAACGCGGTGGATGAAGACACATGGGAATGTTTCCATGAGCTTACCTTTCCGTGTGGTGGATCGTGGCAGCAGTACTCATCACATTTATACGTCATACCTCACAAAGACACTCACAAAAGCAAATTTCCAAATACTTCTGAGAGTGGCAAGAATGACAGGATAAGTGTTCAAACCAAGAGAAAATATTTTGAAGGGGATTAATGGCATGTGTCATTAACTGCTATAGTTTCTTTTTTATCTTTAAATACTCATTATTGTATCAAAGACCTAGTTGGTAAAACAGAATACTGAATCTGCTGAAGACAAAATAGGCAAAATCCTTAAAGAGATAGGTATTGGCAAGATCTTTTTTCAATACTGCACCTACTGCATGAGGTAAGATCACAAGTCAACAAATGGGATTACATTAAAGTAAAAATCTTCTCTACAGCAAAGGAAACAATCAACAGAGTGAAAACTGATAAAATGAGGAAAAAATGCCAGCTACTCCTCAGGCAAGGGCTAATATTTAGAATGTACAATGAACTGGAAAAAATTAGACCACTAAAATAAAGACCCAATCAGAAAATGAACAATTGAAATGAACAGGCAATTTGTTGAAGAAGTACAAATAGCCAAAAAAGACCTGCAAAAGTATTTATCATCTTTAATCATTCGAGAAATGAGATTCAAAACTTCATTGATGTTCCATCTTATTCAAGTAAGAGTGGCTACCATCAACAACACAAACAGCAAATACCGGTGAAGTGGTGGGGCACAAGGAGCCCTTCTACATTGCTGATGACACTGTAAGTTGGTACAACCATTATGGAAATCAGTATGAGACTCTCTTAAAAACTAAAAACAGATATCCCACTTGACCCAGCTCTGCCTCTTCTCTATATCTTTCCAGAAAATTTAAAGACATCGTACAATAGTGATACATGCATACCCATGTTTACAGCACCACAACTCATAATAGCTAAATCTTGGAAGCAGCTAATATGTCCATCAACAGATTTATACACAAAGAAAATGTGGCATATGTGCACAATGGAGTAATACTCTGCCATAAAGAAAGATAAATTTAGAACATTTGTAGCAAACGGGATGCATCTTGAGACCATTATGCTAAGAGAAATGAATCCAACACAGAAAGTTAAACATTGCATGGTTGAAAACCAAAGTATAAATAAGCAAAAGAGTAAAATAAAAGAGCAACAGTAGAACGGGGTGGCTTCTGTGGAGAGGAAAAGCCAATGGGGAGGTAAGAGGGAGGGAAAGGGAAGGTGAGAAAAATAACGGAGATGTAATACACACACCAATGTCTCGAGTCCAAAGCCATGATCCTGGACCACAAACTCAACCCTCATATATGGCACACAATTTGATTTCTTTGCCTCAACTTCCTGATCTGTCAAATGCAAATAACATTCATGTGGTACAGTTTTTAGAAGAATTAGTTATATCAATATGCACAGAATAGTGACGATACAGAAAGTGCTAAATTAATGCTATGGTTGTTCTTATCATTTACCATTATGATGAATTATAATTATTCACATGGATATCTGTCCCTTTAGATCACAGGCTCCTGAAAGAAAAGCGTCATTTGTATAGTGTGAAGAATGTCTAGTACTCAGTACAAGCCCAATGAATTAAACATGTCTAACTTCTAGTTTTTATTAGAAAGCCTACTGAGGCAAAGATAAAAAATGACCAGGGGCACAATTATAAAAGAATAATGAGAATTCCAAAAATATCCCATTTTGCAGCCTGATCTTGTTTCTCTTTTCCTATGAGACTAATTAAAGAGAAACAGGACTCAGGACAGATTTAAGCAGGGGATGGTGCCAAGTGCTAATGTGGCTTTCCCTGGGGTTGTCCTGCAGTGCCTTTCCTTCTGCCCTCGTGGAGTGGCCAGGGTGAGGGATGCCTTCCCCTACCAGTCGAACAGAACGCGAGAAGACTTGGGAGTTGTAATCAAATCTGGAAACTTCTGAGAACCACCAGATAGGATGTGTCCAGTTTCCATATCACAGCTCTGCAAGGGGGTGGGAAGCAACACAGAAGGGATCCCCTGTAAAGGGGAAGTGGCTGAGGCAAAGGAAATGGCTCCCAGTTGAGCGGTGTCTTCACCACCCACTTGTTTTTCTAACTTTTTCCTAGCAACTTTTTCTAAGAAATTCAGAAAAGCTTTTGCTTCAAATGCAAGAAGGTGACGCCCATCTTCCCCTGTGACTGGAAGTTCTCATATGTGACTCACTGTTCTCATCGCAGAATGCTTCTAAAGTGGTGCAATGGCGCCTGCCAGTTTTAGCTTTATTAAGGTATAATTAGAAAATAGGAGGCATACTATAAATGGCATATACTTTAGGTATAAACTTGATGTTTTCTTCTATGTTTACATTTTGAAATAATCACTATATCTGGCCTAATTAAAAATTTAGCCATTAATTTACATAGTTTTTGGGCTTTCCTTCCTTCTTTCTTTCTTTCCTTCCTTCCTTCCTTTCTTTCATGTCTTAAGAAAGGAAGTCCTGACATTTGTTAGCACCATGAATGAAACATAAGCCAGACCCAGTAGAACAAATATTTGATGATCTCGCTTAGGTGTGGAAACTAAGAGCTACACTAGGAAGCACAGAATAAGACATAGTTGCCAGGGTTGGAAGGGCTGGGAAATGAGATGTTAGTTGAAAAGTACAAAGTTCCACTTTCAGGAGATGAGTGGCACACAGCATGGTGACTATAACGTAATAGTACAGTAGTGTCTATAGGGCCTGGAGGAGTGGCACAGCACTTAAAGCGCCTGCCTATCAAGTGTAAGGCCCTGGGTTCCATTCCCCAGCACCACATAAGCTGGGCAAGGTGGCTGGCACCTGCCTGTAATCCCTGGCTTGAGGAGGCTGAGACAGTAGGATTGCCATGAGTCCAAGACTAGCCTCGGCTCCATAGTGAGTTCAGGACCAGCCTGGTCTACAGAGCAAGACTCTGTTTCCATAAATAAATAAATGAATGAAATATTATCTACATAAAACAGAAAATGTGTCTTCTAGATTAACACTTTCTTTGAAAAACTTAGAAAATTAAGGTTATCTATAAACCTATGGTTAATCCTGAGGTGGAAGAGAATATTATTAATATTTTAGCTATGGTCTCAGTTATAAAATGTTCCACGAAAGACTGAAAACAATATTTAGATAATAATGCCTATAGATTTTTTTGAACATTTTGAGGAATTACACAAAAGCGAGCACCTTTGGAAACACAAGCCAGGTTTAAAAGTAGAAGACAATGCCTTACTTTCTTACTTTAGAATTTTTTTAAAATTTTTATTTTTGCTAAGTCCAGTCACACTCTTTTCCTCATCGTGCCTCCTCCACGGAGCACAATTTCCCTTTCAGTATCCGTGGGTTATATTCCCAAGTGTGTATTAAAAGTATTGCTTCTGTTTAGCATTGCACAATGCAGTCACATGCAGTGCATCATCAGGGGCTCACTTCTTTTCATTCCATTTATGTGCGCATAGGTTTCATTGATGTTAGGGTCCAAGCTGTATTTCAGTTGTTTTCATTATTATGTACTATTCCACTTCCACGTTTATTATTTGTATTGCCGAACATTTGAAATGTCCCTGTATTTTGCTGCTAAGAGTATTTTTGTATTTCTTGCTGCCAATATTCAAAAGTTCTCTAGGAATTTGTTACAGTTTGGATGCAGAGTATCTCCCACAAACCTCACGTATTTGAATGTAGTGGGGTACCTATGGAATCCTGTGCTTGTGGTAGGTGGGGCCTGGTTGGAAAGGGCAGGTGCTTGGGGTTTGTCCTGGACAGATTGTGTCGACTTGTTGAAATCAGGGGCATTCCCTGGGAAGAGCTTCCAGGTGTGTGGTTTGGACTTGTGGGCCAGAAAATAAGGGAAGGGTACCCACTCTGGCTTTGGGGAGCCCAACTGACATAATGAACTTGCAAAGTTAGGAAGAAGAAACATTGATACAGCTTCTTCCTGGGAAAGCTCTGCCTTCGCTTTAGGCTCTAGACATCGCCTTAGTCCTCTTTCACTTGGCTTCTGTCTGCAGTGACATGAGCAGCTTGCTCTCTAGCCTCTGCCATGTGCTTCCAGGGTTCCCAGCCACCCTGCGATGAACTGTGTGCGATCTTCTGAAGTGGAGAGCTAAAATAAATCTTTCCTCCCTTAAGTTGTGGATGTTGGGTATTCTGTTCCTGCAGCTAATACATAATTAAGACAGAATTCTACCTAGTAATGAAGCTGCTCTAATTTTTTAAAATTAAATTAAAAATATTTTATAGAGTAAGTACACCAATATCTATTCCCAATATAAATGGCTAAGAGCCAGGCCCATCTAAATGCAATACTTTTTGTTTCCCACATTCCCTGCATTTGCCAATCATGTACAATATACATGCAATGCATAGATAGATAGATAGATAGATAGATAGATAGATAGATAGAAGCTTCTAACTTCTAAATCTCTCTGCATAGGGGTATCTTCTATCTCTCTCTCCACCTTCCCATGTCTATTTCTGTGGGGCATGTGTATACACATATATGTGTGTATGAGATGTGTGTAGGTATTTATGGGTGTGGGTATGAGAAGTATTTTACCCCTTGTACATTCACTGTGGATACTATGGATAACTTTTCTTTTTCAAAATAATCGAAGGATATAAGAAGTTTCTCTGGACATCTGTGTTTTTGTCATTTAAAACAATATAACAATGGTTAAGAAAACTCTACAGTCAATGTTATCACTATTCACATCATTGCCCAAACCAGAACCTGGAAACCTACCTACTTCTCTTATCTTCCATTATTCTGTCTAGCAGCAGGTGATCAAGCTCTACTGACACTGCTCCTTAAGTGCAGAATGATTGCTAGAAAACTGGTTCTATTATGAAATATATAACTATGTTACTACTTTTATATATTAGAATATATACATTATATACAATAGAATATAAATATATAATATTATATACAGTACACATAGTATGTATAACTACTTTTACATTCTGCTCCTAGGTTGTCACTATTTTTTAGATATTAAATATTATGATGCTATGAACACTTTTTCTGCACAGTAGCATGTAGGGCACTTCTTTTGGAAATATTTTGAAAAGTATTTTTAATATGGGCAACTGGACATTTAAATTCTTTGAGTAATTCCAAAATTAAAGCAGGAATCTCTATTGCTCTCATAACTTCACATCACTTGATTTGGTTATTTTGGTGAGTGTGTGGAAAGGTGCATCGTTCTTTTTCAATTGTCATATCCTTAGTTATGCTACCTCCTACCACACAGTTCTGATCCTTTTGTTTTATTGTTCCTGCCTTAGCCTGCTCCAGTCCTGTGGTTAGAGGCACGGCCTTCATACTCAGCTGTAGTACCTTCTTACTGATTTGAGGAAGTTCTTTTGTATAACCTAGATACAAGCTATGGCAGTTCATCTTGGTCATCAACCTGACTGATTTAAGAGAAACCAGGATAGGTGATTGGATCATAAGGGCCCAGTATTCATGAATTAATCCCTTATGGTTTACAGCTGAGTGTGCAGTTAGGAGCCACTTGGGTATGGGCCCTGGGCATGAGCTTTTAAATGGTCTCTGTCTGGTATTCTTCCTCTGAGCTCAATTTTTGAGCCACATGAATTGAGTGGTTTTATTCCCATCTGCCATGATGTGAGTTGAAACCATAAGCCAAATATATCTCTCCTTTAAGCTGTGAATTAGGTAATCTGTCCCAGCAACAAAAAACTAATACGCAAGCTATTGGTTGACTCTTCATCTGCCAGTTTTTGTCCAGTCTTTTCTATTCCCAGCATCTTGTAGTAAGCAGTCTTGCTCACGTGTTTATGTGTGATACTATTTAACCCAGGCTTTCACACTGAGCTACATCCCAGGGTCCCATCATTTTTGCTTTTTTTTTTTCTTATTTTAAAGCAGAATAATTCTAAATCACTAAGTTGCCCAGAATGGACTTGAGATTAATCCTCCAGCTTTAGCCTGCCAGAGGCTTGTGGTTAGAGGTGAGGCCATCATGCCCAGCTACGATATTGTAATTTTAATATGGTCAGGCTAAATCCTTCCTAAGTGATTTGTAGTTTTGAAGTATTTTTGCATTTTCATACCTTGAATTACTAGTGTCTTATTCAACAAACATTTTCCTACCTTCTGGACTTAAAAATGCAATTCTATATTTTCTTGTAAACACTTTATAGTTTTCTCTTTCACTTTTAAGTTTTAATTACTTTTAAATTACTTTGGTATGGAAGTGGACACCCAATTTCATTTTTAGCATATGATTAATTATTTTCCCTTGCATCATTTACATTTATGTCTGTTCTATAATACTATCTCTATAAATAACATTTTAATGTATGCTGAGTTTCTCAGGATGCAGTGAGTCTTACTCCAGTTTTTCATGTCTAATACATTACATTGTATAAACTGAAATATTGATTTAAATAAGCCTGATTGTTTGGAAATGTTATCCACACTTTGTTCTTTTCTATGAATAGCTTAGATAGTCCCTGTACTTCCCCTTTTTTCAGATAAATCTCTAAACCAGGACATCTTGTTAAGCAAATTTACACTAGTCTGTTGAGGTTTTTATTAAATTAATGTTGAATCCATAAATCAACTTTGAAAACATTAACGTCTTTTTGCAGGCAGAAATAACTTACTTTCATTTAAATTTCCTTAATATTTCTTTTTTGCAATAAGCATAATCCTTTTTTTCTGGTACCAATATCTATTTGTTTAACCTCACACATTGTCCAAGGGAGAAGACAGAACGCCAAAAATTTTGTCAGATCTATTTCTCATTACCTCATATGTGCTGTTATGCTAAAATCCTTAGTGGTAGAAACTAGAAATGAAGCTCATTTTTATATATTACTTTTATATATAGCAGTTTGTTAACCAATCTTCTGAATTTTAATTATATATACATATATTTGAGGGGGTTCTACATAGATTACCTTTAAGAAGTGACAGCTTCATTTCTTCCTCCAGTCCCTAGTTTTCCATTGTCTTACTGCATTAGCTAAAATTTCCAGTTGAATAAAAGTTGGGGTAGTGGCATTCCCATCTTGTTACCTTCGAAAGAGCCCATGGAGTGCTTTACCCTTAGCTCTCTGCTTGCTGTAGCTTTTCCATACTTTCCTCTTACAAGACAAGTGAACTTTCATTATTAATCTGACTCACGGAGAACTCTTTTTAATTCACAAACAGCTGTTAAATTTTACCAAATTCCTTTTTCTTGACCTACCAAGACTCTTGAAAGTTCTTTAGTGTGGTTTGGATAATACAACCTCATGAAGCCATTTCTCAATATGAATTCACCATGAAATTCCTAGATGATCCCACTCGAGTATTTCATACTCTCTTTCTTAACGTACCTAGTTGTTGTGTCTACAAATCTAATTTGATGTTTGCCTCTAAATTCCTAAGGAGAGACGGTATACAAGGAGCTATGTAGCCCAAAGCTTTTGTTTCTCCTCATCTACTAATCTTCTTGACATGTTTTAGGGTGTGGAGGTTACATCTGCCTCAGGCAATGAGTTTGGGGTCGCTTTTCCTTCTTCTCAGGAACTGCCCATGCAATATGGGCATTTTTAGTTTCTCAACTCTCTGGTACAGCCACATGGCTCGGATGTGACAGTTTGAGGTCTCGCTCACTTGGCCCAGTCCCTCTGGGTGAAAGCCAGACTTGGGGTTCATCTTTCGTGCAGAACTCAATTTCTATTCCAGTTTTAGTCTCTCTGGACTCATTCCTTTTGTGTTAGCTTTACAATGTATTTCAGAAGATTTTTAAAAATACTTTCTTGGCAGCCTGTGGTTATTTTAATCAGGTGGTCTTTTATACTGCCAGAAACAAATATCCTAGTGGCTGTGTTCCCTCAGTCACATCTGACTGGTATTTGTAGGACCACATCTACTCAGGCCCATTACTATGTTTCTGGCATACAGAAGTGGCACAGGTAATATTTATTTATTTGTTTATTAAGACAGGTTGATCCCAAACTCATCATGTAGCCCAGGCTGGCCTAGAACTCACACAGTAATCGTCCTGCCTCAGCCTCCAAAGTTCTAGAATTACAAGTTTGCACTGCCATGCCCAGCTATTGTGTGATGCCGGGTGATCAAACCCAGTGTCTCACACTTTACAGATGAGTGCTGTAATCACTGAGCTATGCCCCTCGCCCAGAGGTGATACTTATTTAATGAACAAATGAATACCACGGTCGCATTTAGCTCACTGTGCTGCTGTCCTTATTATAATAATCATTTTTTCCTTTACGTTACTCACCATCACCCCTGCATAACTATCAGCTTTTGAGAAGACAATGAAGCCAGTTTACATGTTTTTTTCTCTTCTCCAATGTCTAGCACATAAAATACTGAATGAGTGAATAAGTATACAGATAAATCCATCCCTGTAGTTAATTTGAATATATGTAGGTTAAATTTTACCAGATGCTTTTTCATCTGCTACCAAATCAGTGATTAATGCAATGCAGGGAAACCAAGATGTAAATTATTGAATTCTGCAGCAGAGTAAACTTACTGTCATTTAATTGGATGTGTCTCCTGTTTTATAGAGTTGCTTATGTAAATCTCAGATAATTAAAAGCCTGCAGTGCGCTGTTCCATAGCACTTGTGATGTCTTTTTTTTCATTTCTGCCCCCAAGAACCTTGATTTGGACAACAGATGTCCAGCCCTTGTGCATCATCTGAGCAAAGTTATGCTTCTCTGAACTTCACCACTGACCAAGAGAGCAGTCAAAGAGGTCTGCTGAGCCGTCATTATGGTCACACCTATCTCCTTACCAAAAAGTATCTGTAAATGGGCATGGGAAATATACAAGTTGTCTAATTCATAAAGTTTCTTTTAACTTCCCACAGTTCACTATTAAAAGTAAAGATTTAAAAAATCAATACCAATGTGCAAGTAGTTTTCCGAAGAAAAACAAATGCATCTGCAATGACTAACAGCATCCAGCCTGAAAAGGGCTCAGACCAATGCCTGAGCTAATCAAATTGGGCCCAACTGTGTGTGCATGCGTATATATGTGTGCGCGTGTGTGCATGCATGCATGTATGTGTGTGTACACGTGCATGTATGTGGGAGGGATGCTGAAGATGGAACCCAGGATCTCATTCATGCACACACTCTTCATGGCTAAACTACATGCCATCCTTAAATTTGGAAAACACCAAGATGCATCTTGAACCTGCAAGCTCAGAGAAGATAAATCAACCAAATACATATTTATAAAACATTACCAAACATTAGAGAAAATACATGAGCTCTCGGAAGAAAAGAATGCTAGGAGAAAGCTGATTTCCTGAATTAAAAGAATTGCCTTCCTATATATAAAACCATCAATTCAACAACTTAAAAAGTAGAATTTCAAACAAATGAACTATTTTCACTGTGTCAATTCACTTAATTTACCAAATTTATAATAATTGTGTGATAGTCTGAAACCAGAATTTTCTGATGGTCATGTTTGCTTTGTGCTGCCCCTGACTAGCAATGGCACAATGACTTGAGTAAAAACACACAAAAGTAGCATACTTTCAGGGAAAAAAAAAGGAAATCTTTGCTTAGAAATGTTTTAGGTATTATTTCTCATCTAATAATTTGGCTCTATTTTGCACTCCAAATAAAAGATTGTACTGAACTTTAAGCCTTTATAAACAGCAATGTAGCAAATTCAGCTACTCAGAAGTATTTAAACCAATTTACTCATTAATCATCATTATACTTGCAAGGAGAATCAAGCAAAGGACCTTTCAGGATGTTTCTCAGGTCAACCTTCAAATTACTCCTACAACTTTCAAACACTGAATTTTAAAAGGTGGTTTACAAACATATGCACACATTCTAGCTAGTTAATTAAAGCAAAGCTTCATTATGCTATTATTCAATTTACCATTTTAAAGCTACAAAGCCCAAGTGAACACTGATCATATCCTTTACAGCCTGGAGAACACTGGTCTCTGGGAGGAGTTGACATCATTTGGGTGCCCAGACTTTAAAAAGGGACACACTCTAAGGTCCTATCAATTTTTCTTCTTTAGAAACAAGAAGAAAATTAAAAGCATCTTTTGTTCCTGTATAGAAATGAACACACTGCAACAAAGCAACAGTAGAAAGAACCTAGTCCATCTTCTTTCTAAAACTGCCTGCTCAGTCCTCATACCAGGTTTATCAACTGACCTACTTAGGATTATACCTGTATTTTCACTTATACTCAGCTTTCTTTTCCATATTTTTATAGTCTACCCTGACATTAGCAAAACTTTAAAGTGGGTCTGGATTTTTCCAATATAATAACCGAGACAATCTTCACAATAAGCAATTCCATGATGACCTTCGTAACCCTTCTTTGAGGTCATACCTTTTGGGTTCAGAATGAAAGCAATTTCCTTCATTTCCTGGACAACTCCTATAGAAGTGGACTCACCTTTCATTCTCATTAATGGCAAAATTAGGAAAAAATCAATTGAGCCTGAATTACAGTCTCAGACAATCACCTGCTACCAGGTCCAAGCCTCTCCCTACCAGTACTGTTACAAATTGTGAGTTTGCTCTCTCTCTCTTCACAAGACTTGGCTCTTACAAATCACTTCATTCTTACCAGTGCCTATTTGCAGCCCCCATTTGCCTGCTGGCTTTAATAATACCCCAGCTCCTTTGGGATATATCAGGAAATGGAAATATCATCTAGGAATTTCAATTTTCAACTTGAAATTCAAAGTCTATTTTCTCTTTCTTGCCTTGTCTTGAGAACCGGACAAGTGTAACAGATTAGGCAGGGCACCCCCTTCTCAGAGCCTGCTCCAAACACTAAAAAAGAAAGACACATCAGAGCCAGAGCACCTTGGCTGTGGAACACTGGTGCTGGTCAAGGTTTATTCCTTGTGGATTACTTGCTGCCATGAGCCTGAGCTGTACTTTAGCCTTCAGACAAATGGCCTCAATTAGAAGAACCGAGCAGAAACTATCTATGACAAACTTGTCTCATCCTGGTGTTTCATTATGAGGCAGATGCTTCATAAATCAGATATGTGGCAGTCAACCTGTGAGCTTTATGTCATTTCTACTATTAAATAGTATTTTATAAATACATGCTTAAAATAGCAAAACAGTATTTGACTTTCCTAATATCTACCATATTCTTGATCCTAGGTGACCAATCACTTACGAGCACATAGTTATGACTCACTGCATGTTTTAGTGAATCAGTAAAAGACCCTAGTGAGAAGTAAGCAGAACCCAAACCAAGAACTGTGTCTGCCTAGATAATACAGGGACAAAGAAAGCCATTGTGTTAGTAGGCAAAGTGGTTTTCTCTTATCCTAGTTGCTCCAGTTCTTAAAGCTGCAGGCAGTACTACTAAAAAACAAAAATTATCTAGAGGAATGAGATAAAGCAGGAGTTTCATTGAATAGCCACTAACACCAGTAGCTGAGAATCTCTTAGCATTCTTATTGAAGAAAATAAAGAAATAACTCTAAGAAGCACTAAACATTTTTTTAGAAATGAAGATAAAGAAAAACAACTTTTATCGTAAAAAAAAATGCCTACATGCAATTTACATCTCAAATAAAATATTTTAAATCTTCTTGCTCAAGAGTATCTAATGATGAGATTTCCAGGCCGAAATTAACAGAGCCACTCCTCCTTGATACAGAAATAGGTTCCTATTGATCAAATTCAGCAGAGGGCAAACTAAGCAGTCTTGTCTGCCCATCTGTATGTGTTTTGCCAGCTCGGAGTATCCCTAAAGAGGAGCAGAAGTGCTTGGAATCAATACTGTCCAACCCAATTTTTGTTCATGGCTATCAAAGAGAGTTCGGTAATTAAGAAGCAATTCCATCAAAATGCCTGGTACCTATACTATAATCAACAGGGATTCCTATGTCTCCCTGTTTCTGAAACACTGTGTCTGTGCTCTCTCTGCGCCTCACATTTATGCAATGTGGTCACCAAGCAGAGTAATATTTTTTTTTTCTTTCTGCTGACTGATCAGCCAGATGCTGCAAGCTAAGTGAGAGGATTTCATATTGTTTGAAGCTTGTGATTATCTTAGAGTCCCATCCTGGGACTGTGAGGTGTATGTGAAATTTAAGTGGTTTTCATTCAGTATTTTAAACACAAAGTTCAGTGTGACCACATTCAAAGGACAGAACAAGTAAGGGCACAGTCCCTGAAATATACTTTTAAGAAATATACTTTAAAGCTACAATATAACTGCAGGGGTTCCCATAAGGGTCATTCAGATAATTACAATGAGCCTGCAAACAACTGATAGCATTTGAAGTCATAAACAACAACATGCTTATCTATTTTGCCACTTTATTAAAATATTGCAATAAAGATTTCTAGAGATGAAATTTATTTGAGTAAAGATTTTATAGTCATTCATTCAGCAGGATAAATTCTTTTTGTAAATAGGCAATCACAGCCAAATACTTATGACTGCATTTTCCAAAAAAATTCTAGACAGCAACCAAGTACTTATTCCGAGAAGACAAAAATACTTAAAATCAGGACTACACAGTAAAATTTATGATTTATTTCAGTACATGGGATAAAAATATAAGTGAATTTGTATAACTTCAGACAAATGAGCATATTAGGGGAAAAATCACGTTAGTACAAGAAAACTTTAGCTTAAGTACCACCACTTCCAGGTGGGAGGAAGTTTTTACAAAAGCTGCTAAAAATAAGCATCACCTTCTTGGGTAACTTTAGAATAAATTAGAACTGAAACTATCTCTAGAAACTTAAAATCCAAGACTTTCGGAACTAATAAAGTTAAGGACACATACAATAATAGATATTAACAATGTATAAGATTGAACATTGCATAAGATTATCACTAAGAAAAATGCACTTGCAATTTAAGATAATATACTTGCATATCAATTTTTATCATGAGGTGTAGGCTGCTGGACCTCAAAGCTAGACAGAGTAAAATGACCACATCTCACCTGAAACTGATTACAAAGAATAACGTGTGTCCTGATCACCTCTTCATGTTTACACTGCAGAAATGATTTCTAACAAAGGTTTATAATGCTGGTTATTTGGCTAGATTGATCTAATCATATTAATATTATAAGCAGTAGCTAGAAAAATGAGTGAAGACACAGTCTATTCATTGTAAACCCAGTGTATCTATTATATTCATTCTATAACACCTAAATAAAAAGAAAATAATGAATTTGTCTTTTCAAAATTTTTTCTAGAAGAGGTAAGCTCTTAGAATCCGATTGAAACTTGAGAACATCATGCTTAGTGAAGTGAATCAGACGCAGAAAGTGAAACATCAAATGGTCTCTCTGATATGAGAGACCCAGATCACAACTACCTCATGAAACTTGAAAAACAAAGTAAACCGGGGGGGGGGGGGGGGGGGGGGGGGGGGGTAGGATGGGTAGATATGGAGGGACAAAAGGAGAGAGGGAAAGTCCTTGTCACCTTGACAAGGTATGTATGTGCACAAAATGCTCAACTTCATTGTAAACATTAAATTTTGAGCTTATACATATCAATAAAATGGGGGGAAATAATCCAATTGAAGCCTTAATAGGCAACTAAACAAATATGAAATAAAAAAAATTCAGCAAAATTGACTCATCTACAAATGCCAGCACAACTTCACCATTCTAGCAGGAACCACTTGGAGTTTATGAGTATTCAACTCAAGGGGTACAGGTTTAGTCATTTTTCTACAGTAATTCCACCAGCCTGGTTACTCTGTCTCAGAAAACACATACTTACTGTTGCCATTGTAAAGCCAGCACAACAACTTTGAAAGTAATCTAAAATCCAACAGGTAACCTGAATGTGGTTAAATAGTTTACAATAAAGGCCCCATTCTAACTTATCTAATCATCATATTTTTCTTAATTGAAAGAATTAAAACTCAGCAATAATTCCAACACTTTTAAGCCTTAGAAACACTTCATTTCATTAAACATGTTGTATCTATCAATTAATTGCTGGTGATCCAAATGTATGGCCCATGTAGAAGATATTTGGTAAGAATTTGATGGCTAGATTGATGCTCAATGACCCCCTTGCAATGGTGAAAACATTGTGTTACTGAACTAACACATGAAGCAGCCCCACTTAACCTAAAACTCTTTGTTCTGTTTGGCTACTTTATAACTCATGTCAAATCAATATGCTTTAAAGCAAAGTAGTCTTGGCTAATATATTGATAAAGTTAGCAGGCAGGCACACACAGAATAATGGGAAGGAGAAAGCTGAGTCCTAATCCAGAAAGCAGGAGCCATTCCTATCACTCATCCATTCAAACACAGTAAATTCCATTTGGTTTGGTTTATTTCAACATATCAAGTATATAGTATACTCTGCTTGGCTGGCATTAAAAAAGGCATTACATATTTAGTGTTTAAAAATATCCTTCCCTGATCATAACAGACGTGGAAAAAATTATAAAAAATATTCAAACCAGGTCATTAGATACCGGTTCAAAAAAATACTAACATTCTTAGTATTCTAAATCATTGTCCTCATGGCTTGAGGATTCTGCTGTCCATAATGTAGCACAATCAAATTGACTGAACAGCTGATTTTTCTAATGCAAATTAGTCCCTTCAGCCATTAAAAATAAATACATGTTTAAGTGGTAAACAGGAAGCTCTGCTACGTTAGCAGACGTCCAGCCAAGTGAGGAGAGAACATCACACATGAGCAGCTTTTAGTGTTATAATCAATGCAACTTAAAAACATTGATCTGACACACATTTAGTATTATGAATAATCATTGTGCTGCATGGTAATTAGAGATAAATGTGAAGTCGTTCACATAAATGACTACAATTAATGTTACATTTACACAGCAAAATCAAATTTTCATAGTACTGCATTTTTCATTAAATTACCCAAAAATCAATCTGGTCTCATGTACTGTCACTATCACATTACAATGAAAAGGCAAAGGTCTCAAAGCTTAGTCCCTCGTCACTGGTAGATGCTCCCACTCTATCATGCCATAGACCCCACCATGAATTCACTAATGTCCCAGAACCCAGGCATGTTTGGTTCCTTCCATGTGCCCCAATCTCCCGTGCCCTGATCGACAGACTCCAATACAACGTATCAGTTATGACAGTGTCTACTCACGTAAGAGCCAATACCCCCAAGACAGAGGAAAACTTGAGTGTGCTTCCTAGAGTTTCAGGACTGGGGGGAGGGGTGAAGAAGGAGAGGGAGATTCTTTTCTATCAGCTTCCCTCAAAGATCTCATTCAACCCTTCCAGTGATGCTCAGTGGGGCAACACAGGGAAAGTGAGATAAAGGAGAAGAAACTCAGACAGGAAAGCAAAGGCATCTATAAAATACCTTTTCTGTATCAGTGCTCTGATTGCCTTGACCCTTTATATAGCTAATAGAAACTGGCAAATAAGTATTTACATAGTTCATACTATTCAGAGATGAAGATAAGAGATTTTATAGACTATGAGGGGCTGATGTTGCAATCTAATCTTCCAATCCAATTGATTTCCAGGTGTATTGTGATTTGGTGGCTTCCTGAAGTGGCCAGCATCTAATTAGATGACTTACAGCTGTAGTAAAAACTCTATCCTAGAAATGAGCTTATGCTACTTCCAAGTGTCACTGAAAGGACAGCATGGGTGTACGGTTTAGAAAAGATGGTTTGAGACAGGCCCTGGTAAATTTTACTTGGTAGTACCGAGAAACAATTTCAGCTTCTGCCCCTGCCTAACCTTCCAGGGAAGTTTTCATGATGCTATGGTTTGGATGTCCTCCAGAGGTGCATGTGCCAGAGTCTTGGTGCCAAGTGCGGCATGCTGAGGTGGAGCATAGCAGAAAATCACATTGGATGAACCTCATGCAGGCACGAATGGGTCAGGTCTCATGGAAATGGAATAGTTCTCCTAAGATGGGGTTTCTGCAAAGTGAGGTCACATCCACTTTGTATACACATGACTTATTTATCTGTTTATCTGCTATGTGTGACACAGCCTGGTGGCTCTCCCTAGGATGCTGGTACCATGCTGTTTGAGCATTCCAGCCACCAGAATCCTGAGACAAAGAAAGATTTTTATAAAATTCCCACCATTGGGCATTAAATTATGACCATATAGAATGAACTAAGATATCCAGAAGAGCCTTGGAAGACAAAGATAGGGCACTCCTCCAGGGAAACAGATGGCCAAGCTGAAATACATTCAATTGTAAATTATTGGAGTTTTCCATACTAAGGGATCCTCAACTATCCCATAAATTTTTTGTCTACACGGTACCTACCCAGGGCATTCCTCATCTCAGGGTAGGAGCTTTGGGGAGAGGGAGCAACCACAAAGCTTATAACACCTGTCATACACCTTGACTAAGAAAATGTGCAAATCCAAAGTTCTCATGTGTTTTTGCCAGCATACATATAGCTATAGAAGACTAACTTGTTAGCTTTCTAGTAAGGCTGAGTCTTATTTTCATAATTTCTACTAAGTTGTAGAAGAGTAAGTTTCTGTAGAGTCTCCATCTACCTTGAGGTGGCAGGGGGAGGGGAGAAAATAGAATGTCCTCTAACAGTGCAGATCATTCTGTATGGATTGTGCTGAAGGTTATACCCTCCTTGCTTAATTAATGCTCTGCAACATTTAATTCAGCATGACATAAATACCAGTAGAAGGAACAATAAACAACCAAGCAGAAAAGAACTTCTCTAAGACTCTGAGGGCCACCACATTTTCCTAAATAATCTCATAATCTGTTAGATTGCGTTTTAGAAAACATGTTGATTTCTGATAGAATCAGGATAGTTGGTGAGTCAAATAAAGACATTCAGGAAACTAAGGAAACCTACCTAGAATAATTTTTTTAAAAAGAAAGAAATAGCGATGGCCTTGAAAATCAAGCATATCATTTCCATATTTATTGGTAGTCTGTCCACAAAACATGAACATTAATCTTTCAGCTGCTGTCATATCAATGGATTTTTGCCAGTGTTTGGAAGGGAGAAAGGAGAACTGCGTAATTCCTTGGAGCAGGGAAGAAGGTCTACTGTAACACTCGAGTCACTGTGACTCAGCTGCGTCATTTGTCTGGAGCACCAACTCAATGACATTGCTCCACAACACAGATCCCTCCCCAGCTCCGAATCTCTACATATTGAACAGATTGACTATATAGATTGTGCTGATGGTTATACCCTCCTTGCTTAATTAACGCTCTGCAACATTTAATTCTGCATTACATAAATACCAGTAAAGAGAGTGCAAAATAAAACTATATGCAAATGTTATGCTCATTGCAATGTAAAAATCAGGCCATAGGGGAAAAAAAAATCCTGGCTGCACTCAGAGATTCCTTGCGCCAGCTAGTGCCTTGAAAAAAAATGTTAAATTATTTTTCACCAATTCAACAGAGGTAAAAATGGTCGCATAAAACCAGACTAAACAAAAACAAGTCAATGAGGCTGCTACGCAGGAAGTTTTATACAAATGAGGGACTGTCAAAACATTTAAAATTGTCAGAAATTGATTTAGGAATTTACAGGGTTTTTGAACGCTCCTAGTATAAATATGCTTTCCTGTAGAATTTAGTCCCAACCTCTCATTATCATGAAAAGTATGTTTTCTCATTTTTAGAACTATATCAATAATGTTAATTTGCAGGGCACAAGCATCTGCCACTGCTGTGTCCCAAGGTGCCTGCTTGATTACAACGTTTGAAGAACAGGGCCTAGAAGGACAAAACTGTACACAAAAACAATCAACCCCACACAAGACAGCTTTTCAGAAGCATTTTTAGACATGCATAAATCAGAGATGCATTTGTGTTAGCTAATCACTACTAATGAGGCTGGAGTAGAGACTTCAAACTTCAATATTTAGCTAAAAATTTGAAGTACAGCATTGGAATTAAAGTAATGCCATTGCTTAGAAAGCTAAGGCTTTTCACATATGGTTTTGGTATGAACACTTAATTTTAGTTAGCATGGTATGCTAACCTTTACACCAGACCAAACCTGAAACACAAAGAGATACAAAAAACATCCTCAGTGATATTGAAAAAAACCTAAAATCTATTTTAGTTTTGTTTCAAAAAACTTATCTATAGCAACACGATCAGCTGGATTTTCTCAAATGGTTGAAAAATGGGTAATGTGATTACATTCATCTCTTTTTTTCTCTTCTAGCATGAGATAATTTTAGCATGTTAATATTCTATGACATGTGAAGAAGAGCCAGGAAGAAAGTAGCTTGGCTATAACTACTGCCATACAGACTAAATATGGTTCTGTAATGTTGTTTGTTCTTTGGACATGGCAAAAAAAAAAAAAAGACTGTTGATTGCAACTGAAGCTTTCATGTGGTGTTTTGAAGAGACCCCATTATGACTTCACAAGACACAGCCAGTATTTGTCCAGCACCAGTGTACTGGATACCTACTGAGACTGTTTTGCCAGAATCATAATTTTACCTCTTTAGCGGAGATGCCAAATGCTCTAGGACAAGCTACAAGTGCATTTTAGGCCACATGTAGTTCATAATGAGCATGGACAGTTCCTGCCTTTTCCTCCGAAAAGAAAATATTACTACAGCATAATTTCTTATTAATCATAGGTACAATTTCTATGGACAAGCTACCCAGAAACCTCTTGGACAATTTGTTTGCACAAGACAATCATCTCGGCTTTTTATGCAACTGGTAAATATTTGTACTAATGAATGAGAGACAGCCAGTCTCCAGAGCATGGGAAAAAAAAAAAATACGCAGTAGCCATTCAAATCCCAGGCAGAAAGAAAGAGCATAGAGATAGGCAAGCAGGGGTCTCTATTCAACACAAAATGTTTAAACATAGCTTTATCTAAAAAAGGAGTCTCACAATAACTCTATAAAAAGTCAACTATGGTGATACTTTTTAAATGCATCAATGTACTGTTGAGATGAATAGACAAGTTTTCAAATAAGTCTCAAAACAAATCATAAAAGTTCCCATGGCAAATAGCAGTGGGGAAACAGAAAAAGTCACAGTTCATCAAAGGATACATAAAACTAGCTAAAAAAAAACCAATCATATACCCCCCAAAATTTTTGTTCAAGCCAACTTGAACAAAGATATACCTGTATTTCAGAGAATAAGCTTCCACATTCATGAAACTACCACCATGCAGAAATACTTCTGAGGTCAAAAAAGCGACTTCCCCATATAACATCTACCTGGAACTGTAGGAACAGGAGTCATAATTATGGAGAAAAGACAGGGATATAAACCACTCTCTATCTTGGAGTTGCACTTGAACATCTTTATAACCAAGGGTATACACTCCATCTGCATTTTTCCCAAGTCAAATTAGAGATTTAGCAAAAAATATAATGTAATATATAGATACTGTAATCATACAGAAGTTTATACTTTCTAATTCTACAATCCTTTTTTAAGAAGAACAAGGGCAACAAAAGACATCAAACATTCTCCAACACCTATGGAAACTGTTCCGAAGCAAGAAATAGACTGTGATCATGAAAAGTATCTTTATCCTACTACCTTCATCATATTCAGTAAAGAGCATCTGTGATATAAAAGATAGTTTATACACACAAACACACACACACACATATGAAGACAATACAGATAGAGGTTGGTCAGGTGAAGAAAAATATTTTTACTTATTTATCTATTTATTTGTTTGAGCTCTAACATAGGACATTATAAATGCATCTGTTGAGTACTGATTTGGTATCGATGCAGTCATTTATTGTCCAGGAGGTGAAGAGTAAGGGATTCGAAAGATGCAGTCCAAAAGAACCCTCCTTTATAGAAATTCTGCAAGAACTGAAGTCATGCAGAATTATAACAGAGGCATGGATTTTATTTCTCTAAAATTTCACTTTTAGCAATGCAGATATCATAAAGAGAGGCCCTGCAGCATCTTCCTGGGGTGGAAAAAAAGACAAGATCTTCTTTTGGAAAATTGTCCACACTCAGCATGACCATTTTGAAGGCTTCTAGACTGTATCTACTGAACCAATGGTGGGAAAACAAAAATGGATATTATGCTTCATCCGAAAAATATATACTTCTTTGTAGATTCTAAAGAGCTAGTCACGACAGACAAAATGTACTAAATTAATATTCACATAGTCTCAGCGAGACAGGTTCACTTTAGCATGCAGTTGGTCCAGAAAAGCTATGATAGCAATAAGAAAGACGTGGCAGGAGATGGGTTAAATGGGAAAGGGGAGCCCTTAGGAATTCAGTCTAGAAAGACGGATGGATACAGTGGAAGGGAAGTTTCAAGGGCACAAAGAAAAAGGAAAAGAGACAGGGAACTTTAGACATTCCAAGGACTCTTTAGAGGCTCTAGTAGATAAGCGGGGCTAAGATCATGTGATTCAGCATTAAATAATACAGTCCACCGGATTAAATATTGGTAGCTACGTGCTAGCGGATAGCTATGTGCAGGCCAGCAGTGGGAGCTGGGTTCAAAGTTAGGCCAGACACAGACAGGGGGCAATGCTTGCCCTTCCCAGGATTTTTGTCTTTAGTTGTCTATAACTGAAAAACCATGAAAGAATCTTAAGCAAGGAGAGAATGTGACCATACTTG
Source organism: Ctenodactylus gundi (assembly GCA_004027205.1). Taxonomy (NCBI): domain Eukaryota; kingdom Metazoa; phylum Chordata; class Mammalia; order Rodentia; family Ctenodactylidae; genus Ctenodactylus; species Ctenodactylus gundi. The sequence continues at coordinate 188,678 of PVKB01002511.1, read as the reverse complement.
CATTAAAGAGATATTTTGATGGTATATATGAGAATGGCGATAACATACAATGAAGTAGATCTTTGAAAGAGGCATAGAATTTAAGGTACTAAAATATTTATTGGGCTGATTTATTTTTTAGGTAAACTAGAATATTTGTGGCAAGAGGAAAAAAAAATAAGTTATATAATCTCAAGATTTGGGGCCAGAACTGAAGATAAGAGGATGTGGGAAAGTCAACAGCTCTGACTTCAATAGCTGTATTTACTGTGCCATGGACAATTAGGTGACGCGTCTCCACGGTGATAGAAGTTAATGGCATGTTCAGGAAGAGCACCACCCCCACAGACTGCAATCACCGGGCCCTGGAGAGAGGGCTACACAAGGACAAGTCTTTTGGAAACTCAGGATGAATCACACAGGAAGAAGGGCAGAGGAAGAAGCATTGGAAGAAAGGCCTTATAGCTAAGAAAGGGAACACAGCATGGAAAATAATGACCTCCACCTCCAGACATCTCTCAGTTGAGAAACCCGCTGAACAGAAGCCAGTGTTCTGCTGAGTGCCCTCATCTAGGAGCTAGGGAAGCCCGGTCCACAGCTTGAGGAATTAAGTGTAAGATATAAGATTAATTCAAGGCGACCTAACGACTGACTGATCTAGATATTGAGGGCTTTCACTAAGACATTGATAAATGGGTTTAAAGAGGGAGAAGAAATGAGAACTTGGGGGATCCCCTAGGAATAAAATAAAGGTATGCAAGGGAGAAGGCTTCAGGTTTCTGGCTAGATAACGAAGAGATGAGGATTTCACTAACCGAATGAAAGAATGCCAAAAAGGACAATATTGGAGACAGGTTGCTTGCCTTTCTGGAGCTCAGGTCCTCTTCCATCTCTACCGATAGAACGAGTGGCTGTAGTGAGGCCTAAAGTCCACTCCAGAGTCGGCTGGCTCCACAAACAGAAACTCAAGAACCTTCCACTTCCAACTAATAAAGGTCATCCACATAATTCTCTTGGACATATGTGCATACTTTATATTTTCCCCTGCCAAAGCTGTATACAATGGCAAGATGAATGAAACCCCCATAACAAGCACAACCAACCCCAGCTCGAGGCTGTCGGGAGTGCCAGCCAATCTCCTTTAATAGGAAGACCAACAACAGACCTCGTCAATTACTAACTCATCATTATGAGAGGGAAAATACTCCCACCTGTAACCCTGTCAGTCTTCTCACACACAAAGAGTTCATTCTCTAGGAAGTAGCAGGAATAATGGACATGTATATCTGTTAGGTAGGAGGTGGGTAGGTCAATTTCAGTAGTAAGATGTTGATTAAACTTAGCTTCAGCTTACTGGTCTAAAACACACTTTTAAAAATTCTGCTTTGGAACTCACTTTTATGGAAGATACAACGATCGATATCTAATTTACATGAATTATACAACCAAAAGTATTTTTTAACCTTAACATTGTAATTATTATTTTTACCAAAGCGATACAATGTGAAAGAAACCCACTCTCCATGTAGTTACTCTAAGTCTTTAATATTGTTTTGACACTTTAATAAATACTGTTTTGATACAGGACTCTAGTTGGCATCTTCTGGTTTGCTAAAATATTCCTAATCTATAAGGTTTCACACTATTTTTTTCAATGTTAAACATAAATGAAAAAACTCATCTGGCTGTCATATACTCCTGTTACAAACACTGATGTCAAGCATCCCTCGACACACTTTTTGCCCAACTGATTGTTTTATTTCATAAAAAAACATAATAACTGCACTGTTTTCTTCTTCAGTAAACACTAGGTGATATGTGGTTCAATGCTTTTCAGCACAAAATTACACCGAAGAAAAAGCCAATGTAATAGGTTTGACCTATTATTTTTACCTATTTCTTTCCAATTTCCACAACCCATTGTACCACGGAGCATCTCTAATGTGGGGTAATTCATTTCTGACTCTCTACAATCGACCCCTAAATACACTGAGGTCATACTCTGCAATTGATACCCTCATTTTAAAACAACTTCTCCTTACATTTAGATTATGTTTTTATTTAGACAGACTATAGAATGCTCTAAATCTTCTGATCTTCACAGAATATGTTTACGAGACTCAAGGGCTGTTTGAAATGAAAGGGAAAATAAAAGAATCACCAAAAGTGCTGTTTCAGCAGACACCATCCATTCAATCTATTTATAAGAAACTGCCAGATGAAACATTTGGTCTCACACCACTATTCTGAGAGAAGTCACATATATAAATAGCACAGTAACAATACCTATTTTATAAGCCATATAATTGTACACTTTATCATGTTCAAACTTTTTACTGCTCATAAAAAAGGTGAACTCTCCCAAACACATTCCTACATAAGCAAACCTATCATCTAAGTATCATACTCAAATTAGGAAGCACAGTATGAAACACCAATTATGTCAAACCTAGTTGTGTTCCATTGCAAAAATAAAAATGTTAACATGTTAACATTAAGAAACAGACACATTACTCAATCATTAGGCTGTTTATGTATGCAAATCGGTTCAACTTACAGAAACAAAAATCAGGCCTTACTGGTTAAGTAAATTTTAATTTAGTATGTGATACAGATTAGAGAAGTTTCATCATAATAAAATGTCTCTTTTGAAATACTGTCTCATCACGATCCACTCCGGGATATCTATGTGTCATGTGACATAGCCTATTCTTCTAGCCCATTCCCAAGAAGCCACAAGGCTTTAACTACATCAAGTTGTACAGCATTTCCCTTAAGAAACTCCAGCCCTGGGCATCGTATCCATTAGATAATTTGTATTTTAACTTTTATCAAAGCCCATGATTTAAAAGTAAGCAGCTCAAAAGGACTTACAGTATAATACAAAAGGAAAAAAATAGGACCTGCTATACCCTCTTCCCCCTACCCTCTCCTCACCCGTAGCCAGCCCCCCCTCCCCCAAGTCTCACCTGCTAGAGAAAGCTTTACATGGTAATAATCACGTTACAAGTTGTTCATCATGAGGGGTAAGTGAGTGAATGCCTGTAAATTCTTAGAGCAGTGTTAGGCTGGCAGAACACACTACGTAAGGGTAGTACATGGTTGTGGTTAGTTTTACAGCATGAAGAGTGTGTGGTAAGGAAGAATTGTTGTGCCTTGTTCAGTTTTGAAGAAAAACATTCAACGAAAAATTTTTACATCCCATGATTGCTCAAAATTAGCTTACATTATAATCTGATTTAAATGATGTTTTACTGTACTTTTTGCTTTGATGGGAGAATTACACTGCTGTTATCTTTTATTTTGCACAATTTCTCATTCACCCTTTTTATTGACTAAAATTGTTCCCATTACTCTTGAAGCTGACTGGTCTACTAACATACCCCAGGGAAATTATTCCCATATGGACTGATTTTCTTGTGGAGCTGTTTGTTTTCCCTGGAATTTCATTGTTTGTTTTCCTCCTGTGCTCTTTCTTCATAGTGCCCTGGATCACTTTTTACTCCCCACTGTCCTCTTATTGTACAGGATTCACGGCCTTCCCAGAATCCTCCCTCCTGAGTGCCTCTTTTCTCTCCCTTCTGATCCTCCTCGGTTTGCTATAGAAACATCATCTCATGCCTCCTGTTTACCGCTCTCTTGCATGATCCGGTGTTTTGAAACCCATAACTTTTTGACACCGTACATTATCAAACAATTGTACTGTCTACTTCTCTGATCTGCTATCAACACTTGCACTTCACGTCAACCAAAGTTTCGTGTGCCCTGCTCACCTCTTCCCTGGCATGAGACAACACGACTTTTATTCCTTCAGTGTTATGTGTTAGCAAATTATCTGGAATAAAAGGAGGTAAAAGCACATTCTCAGTCCATAATTTGGAGTAGGAGTCCCTCTTTGTTTCTAAATAAGGTTAGTTATAAAGATTAAGAAAAAGGACACATCCAGGGAACACCTACCTAAGGATTATTATCTGTATAGAGTATGTCAATATGGCACCTTCCATCTGTACGAGATTTATTCGAAGCCCCCAGACGCTGAACTACCAATACTAGAAAACCATGTAGACTGTGATTTCCTTTTCCTGCATGTCCTATGTTGTTGACTCATACAATCAGACTTCCTCTGCCTTTCTATGTCATATACCTTGGTGTCTCCTTTGCAGCACATTTTTGTGCTTTGAAAGCATCATTAAATATAAATGAGGATCACTTGAACAAAATCACTCCTCTACCCTATGCCCCAAAAGTTGACCTGATAGCCAAAATGGTTACTAAGTGGCTAATAAGAGGGTGGTACCTACACTGTGCATATGTTGGATGAAGGAATAATTCATGTCCTGGGTGAGGACATGGAGCAGAATGGCATGAGATTTCATCACGTACCCAGAATAGCATACAACTTAAAACTTACAAATTCTTTATTTCTGAGATTTTCCCTTTAATATTTTTAGACCACAGTTAACCTCTGAATAAAACAGGGAATTTGGGAGGATTTCAGTGATTAGTAAATTATCTCCAGATCATCTGAAATTGCCCCAGTTCACCATATCCAGAGATAAATTCTACCTATTCTATTTTTGTCTGGATCTTGTCTACCCACTTAAGCAAAAATTAGCCAATGAGTCTCCAAAATAACTCAGATTCACTGACATGAGTTTATCATATAGTTGAAAACCTTATTTGCAAAATCACCTAGTTAGGTAGTTATAAAGGCACCCCATATTTCTGTCATGTCTACATATGTATCTAACGTGAGGTTAATCGCCACATTAAGCCCATCCTGTGGCGGGGACCATTCAAGATTTTAACTCAGTAATTCTCACACAACTCTATAGGAAACTGACACACAAGTGTGACATGTATTTCACCCCGGCCAAGAATTGACAAGAACCAGAGACACGAAGCAGACACACGCTGTGGCCCAGAATCTTCACCCTCAACTCACACACATACACGCCTCCTTGCAGTGATTTACAATTTATGTCTTTGGGTTGTTTCACAAACCATGAAACATATTTCCCTTTGTAATTATAGTTGGCATTTGTTTCCCAGATAACAAAAAATCTTTTTATAATGTAAGAAATTCCCATGTCCTATCTAAAATTAATACCTTTCATTTTATACTTCCAGAAGCACTTGCACGTGTTAACTGAATGAATGTTACTAACAGCTTTGTATGTGTGTTAACTACATGTTTCAGGTGGACAAAAACCATCAAAATCACACAGTGATAGAGCCAGAATTTGAACAATAGCATTCAAGCTCTGATTCAATGATTTTGTTTTTGTTTTTCTACTAAAAGAAGTTTCCTACACACAAGCTGGTGCGCACCTATGATCCTAGCACTGAGGTGGCTGAGACAGGAGAATTGCTATGAGTTCAAGGCCAGCCTGGGCTACATAGTGAGTTCAGGACTAGTCAGAATTACAGAGTGAAACTGGGTCTAAAAAACAAAGTTTCCTACAACAAACAAATTTTTACTTGAAACTTTGAAGGTTCTTAAATGTTATATATATCCATACTTTATAAAATTATGGAAGATCTCTGAATTATAAGTTATATCACCATACAGATAAGTTCTCAAGATACTGAAGATGTGTCCTTAGAATCGCCTAAAGGCCTTAGTGATCTGGGACAATCAAAAAATTTTTGAATGGAGCACATATACTTATAGTAAACGTGTACTCATGGTAAACCAAATATTCTAAGAAGTTGAATAACAATGGAGTGTCCACTATATCTAATCTATAATAAACTATAGTAGGCCAAATAAAAACCAGAGGAAAGGAAGGAAGCAAGGAAAGGAGGAAGGAAGGAAAGGAGAAAGGAAGGAGAGAAAAGAGAGAGAGAAAGAAAGAGACAGAAAGAAAATGCAAGCCTGAAAATTAGATCTGCATAAGGACTTTGGTTCCATTTCTAATTAACTGTGTGACTTTGGAGAAGTAATTTCACTTTCCTAGACTTTATCAATTAACTAAGAACTTCATATAAGATATGCCATATAGTGAAACACAAAGTTCAACGTTAAGATTGTTGTCAGAATGTGATTAAAATCAGGTGTATAATAAATCTTCATTCCTTATACCAAAGGGGAAACAGGGAGAAACCCAATTTTTATACAATGAATAGAGTATATCAAGACATGAGAACTAAATAGTAAGTAGACAGAAATCCCTGGATATGAGGCAGTGTGCAGTGAATGAATGAACAAGTGGTAAGAAATATATGTTTAGAGCAGTGAAACGCTTAAAAGATGAATGTTGCTAACATTTGTAAAGAGTGAGAAGTCATGACATCATAACAGAGTACCCCCCAGTGAGATCTCCGCTAAAAGTGTTACTCCTCTCTCAGACAGGTTGGAGATTTCCAATAACATTTGTCTGTGCCTCTGACTGTCAAAAGGAATTTATTGTGCATTTACACAAGCAAGAATTAAAATTAGGAAAGAGATGAATCCTCATACTTTTTAACATGAAGAGTATCCCCAGGGGAGTTTCTGGAAAAACAAAAGTTTCCCTAAAATAATTTAAGATCCTTTTCATCAGATGTATTGAACCATCATGAGCAGTTTTCTTCTCCCTAGCACAGTATGAGCTGACTTCAGTGAGAAAGATGGTGAACAAAAAGGAAAGGGTTTAATGTAGGATAATACATCTATGTGTTTGCATTCGAACGTCCTCTTCATTTCAGGAAAATATATATGGATACTTTCTATCAGCCTTGTTTTGGTCACATTTTTACTCCCATTATTCACCAAGAAGCAGAGTTGTCCAATTGTAGGAATTTAATTCAAGGATTTAAGCCTCCCTGTGTTTTCAGTGGTGTGGCTGCCCCTTGGGCATAAAGATGTTGCAGAGAAGATGGGGAGGGCGTGAAAATGAGAAAGTCATAGTATTTTTATTTCTGCCTTCAGAAAAATGCAAAACCTTAAAGCAAGAGGACTTAAGGTAAAGCAGTAGATAACATTGCTCAGCAGTCAGTAGGCAGATTCAAGCAGGATGGAGAGGAAGGGGCTGAGAGGAGGCTGGTGACGAGGGAGCTGTTCAGGATGCAGGGCATCTGGCAAGGCCCTGAAGAAGCAGGAATCTGATGTTGGTATGTCAAAGAAAAGGAGTGTCATCTTGAACAGATAAACTCCAGGCTCCAAGATCAGAATTAAGAGTAGTTTGTCCAAGAGACAGAGGAAATAGACTCAGGATAGATTAAGTTTTTAAAGAAATATCCTGATAATATGTTTGGTAAACTACTATGGCCTGCTAGAACTTAGCTCAAAGTCTACTCCCACCTGAATTTGAGAGGACAAAGAAGGGTTAAAAGAAAAACAGAAGAGAAAGAAAAAGTCCTTTGCCCATTTCATACCTGACAGCTAGCACTTAGTTACTGGAGTGTTCACTGTAGCTACAAGGTTGTGTTAATCTGATTAATCTGGTAGGACTTGCATAGCAAAATATCACAGATTGGGAGGGTTATTTTTTCCCACATATATATATGTGTGTGTGTGTGTGTGTGTGTGTGTGTGTGTGTGTGTGTGTGTGTGTGTGTGTATTTAAAATAAACTTGAGTATTTTATGCACATACATATCACATCAATATTGCAATCTTTTTCCCTCCCCTTTTTTGGCTTTCCAATACCCTCCCCATCCCCCTATAACAGTCACACCCATTTGATTATATATAAGGCCTGTATTCTAGGTTTCCCAAATCAAAGAAACCATGGGATATTTAACATATTTAATCTTCTGCATCTGACTCACTTTACCACTCAAATCACCTCAGTCCCTCTCCCCCCCACTCCCCCCAGAATGGCAGAGCTGTTTATTGGAATAATTTGCCAAAAATTCTTTTTTCTGTATCTTACTATATATTTGTTGGGATTTTTCAATATGGCTTTACCCAACCGGTCTACATAAGAAGAGAATATAACAATGAAATTCATAAAGCTATAAAACATAGAAAGAGAGAGAAGTTAAATTTCAAATTCCTTAGCTGAGTAATGGAAGGTAAATGTTTGTACACTCAGAAGACATTCAGGTTGTCATTGTATCAGTCAGTTTTCTTAGGATACACTTACATCCAAGACCAAATGAATGAATTGCTACATTAAATAAGCTTAAGTCTATGTCGAATTGCTACAGTAAATGAACTTAAATCCATATTACATCAGTCAGTATACTATACTTAAAGAAATAGAGTGGCATGCTTAATTATTTTACATGTTTAACTTTTGTAAATTGTTTACTCAGATTTCACTAATTATTAATATTTTGTCAGATTTGGATTATTATTTTCCTGCCTATCCATCCTAACTTCATGCATACATATTTTTAAAGATTTTATACCAAGTCTCCATGTTGAATATAACTATTATGTTTAGGAAAGTCATACACCATTAAAAATAATAATTATGGAGGAAGATTCACAGATTTTTTTTGAGACAGTTGGTACTGTTTTAGAAGGGTTCCAATCAAATGATTCAGTACCAATCCACTTTTTGTTACACTTTCTCTTCAGGTGTTTCTTTTCCTCCATGTTTGTTGGTGCTGCTTGTCTCTCTGCTTCTCTCAAGGATTCCTTCAAGTATTTTCTGCAATGCTGGGCTAGTGGTGGCGAATTTCTTTAGAAATTCTTGATCATGAAGATTTTTTACTTCCTGTTCAACTCTCAGGGAAAATTTTGTGGAACACAACAACTTGGGTTGATACTTGCTGTCTTTCAAAGCTTGAAAAATCTTGCTCCAGGGTCTCCTATCCTTTAATGTTTGCTTTGAGAAATCAGCAGCAATTCAAATGGGTTTGCCTTGGCAGAATAATGTCTTTTTTTCTCTTGCTGCTTTAATATTTTCTCTTTAGTCTGTATTTCTGAGGTTTTGACTATGATTTGTCATGGCGATTCTCATTGCTGGTTGAGATTATTTGGCATTATATAAGCTTCTTTTGCCTGAAAATTAATATCTTTTTCTAGATTAGGGAAATTTTCTTGTATTATTTCAGTGAATAAATTCTTTATTCCTTCAGTGCTATCTTTGCTCCTTCTCTCACACCTATAATTCTCAGGTTGGTTCTCTTGGAATCATCCATCATCTGTTGTATCCAGATACTTGCCTCATTTCTAATTTTGGAGTTCTGCCTAATCATAGCATTTGTTTCCTTAGCCTTCCTAATCAAATGGTGGTCCTACTAGAGACAAAGCTCACAGAACATATTGAAGCCGCAAATAAAAAGTTGGCTGAGGTAAATAAGGAAATGCAAGATGTGAAGGGACATTTTGATAGAGAAGTAGAAAATCTGTAAAGAAAACTAGTTGAAATTCAAGATATGAAAAATCTACGTGAAAGAAGGGGGAGATGACTAAAATATTGGGGATGTTTAAATAACAGAATTTCCTTTTCTCAGTGTTGGATGTCTGAGCTCAAGGCAGCAGCTAACGTGGCACTTGGTGAGAGTTTCTCTCCTGCTGTGTCCACACATGAGTTTTTCTCTGTCAACAAGTGCATCTTGGATATCTTTAATTTCAAAAATTATTCCTCTTATAAGTACATCAGTCTAATTCAATTAAGATCAACACAGGTGGCTTTATTTTAAGTTAGTCACCTTTTCAAAGACCTTTTCTCCAAATACAATCCCATTTTGAATTAGTAGTGACTAGGGCTTCAACATGTGAAGTTCATAGAAAAACAATTTCACTTGTAATATAGGTTTAAACGTGTCTGATTCATAAAGAAAATGATGCGGATAACTGTGTACAGTTCTGGGAATAAGGCATGATACAATAGACATTTGTAAATGTAAAACTTAAAACAAAGATTTATGGAAAAGTGTATACAAATATATTTCAATGTGAATAGTCAAATTCTAAAATTTTTCAAGACAAGAAACCCTCTATAGGATTAAAGAAATAGACAAACTTGTTTAGTAAGACTTTTTGTTTAATGACTCTTTCCTAAAAACAAAAATAAATAAACAATAAAAAGAACACAAAGAACATGTAAGGCAGAGGGGATGATAGTGCTGCAGATGTTGTGGCATTCAGTTCAGGGCAGTAAAAGAGACATCTGAAGAGAAGGAGGAGGACAACAGAAAAAGGAATTAGAAAACAACAAGATCAGACATGCCAGAGGGACCAGCTCAAACAGAAGAGCACAGCTGAGAGTCCACAGATGTGAATGATAAAATAAGTGAGGCCAGAGACAATTCTATAGGGCACTAAACTTCAGAGTTCACTCATGACCTTCAGAAGAGCAACGATACTCAAGTTGGGATCATTAAAGGCCGACTTAATGGTCTGAGAAGTGAAAAAAGAAATCAGGCACAGAGAATTACTGATTTTTTTAAAGCCTAATGAAGAAAAGTTTTGTTTTGCTTAAAGATCAAACTAGACTCATTTAACAGTTTGAAAAGGATCCTAAGAGAAAGTAGGGTTTACAGGATCAAAGCATTATGGTAGTTTTCCATCTGTACTTGTAACCAACGGGTGACAGCCTCTACCATGGGGTCTGTCAGTGCTGCCCTCAGGGGGCTTAGAGAGTTACTAGCTACACAAGCTATTTTCCTAAATTACTTTTTTAGTGGTCAAATGCCAAAGGAAAGAGGAAATACAGGAAAAGGATCTGTAAGTGTCCTTTGATAGTCTGGAAGAGCAGGAGGACTGGAGCTGATTCTAGCAGGACAGGTAGGTAGTCAGACTAATAAGAGAAAAGATAGGTTATACACAGAATAATCCATGAAAATTCCAAGTCATGTGGACATGCAAAGGACTCCACGAATGGTTTGCCTACAAAGAAGTAGAAACATTTCCATCTCAGACATACAGGGAAAAAGAAATAGGGACACGGTGTTGTTAACTTTTGAGGATATTCAGAGGAGGAGTAACAAGAATGAATGGATCTCTAAGAGCCACTATTCTCATGGTCTTCTGGAATGATGTTGCCCTTGGTCAAATTTAAGCACTACTTTCAAAATTTTCATTTTTAAAATTACCAAAATCCTCCAAGCAATTTTTGAGCATCAAACTCGCAGGAAAAGAAAAGAAAATGGATTGGGGTGAGGCTATGTATTAAGATTGAGAATTTACCTAAAGAGAAAGGCAAAAAATTCAAGTCAGACAACAATGGTTATGTCCATCGACATAAACAATTCCATTAGAGCTACAAATAGGTATTATTGGATCAAAAAAGAAGGTGTAAAAACTAGAATTCTTCTGACAAACCTTCCTTATAATTTGGGAAGAGAATTGGTTAAGAGGTTTAAGAATCTTAAAAGGAAATCAAACATGAATCAAAAGTAGTATTTAATGGGAATATGATTTAATAATATGTAAAAGTTAAAAAAATGTTTAGTCCTCCTAAAATAATTTTTATTCTTACAAGGTATCAGTTCACACCTGAAAGTTCAAAAAAGAAGATGGGAAGCTTGGGTGGAGAAGCGCAAACCTTGGCAGAGGTAATAAGACCTGCAAAGAAAAGTTTTTGGGATCTCAGCAACAGCAATGTACTGTGACCCAGCAGGATACAGCACACTTCGTGCTCCCCTTTAGGCATGGTTTTCAAGTTTGGGTCGACCTGACCTCTATTTGGAGACCAGTCAGACATGCAGCTGGAGGACAAGATTGCTCTAGGGAAGTCTGGGCTGGTACAGCTAGACCCAAGCCAGATGCAGCCCTCAGTCAAAGAGGGAAGAGTGCTGAGCTCACTGATGTGGTAACTAGGGTTGATGTATAGCACAAAACTGAGAGACCCAGATCACAACAACTATACCATGGAACTTAAAATGAAAAACAAAGTGAAACGGGGGTAGGGTGGGGAGGAAGGGAAGTGTGGGTAGAGGAGGGACAAAAGGAAAGTGGGAAAGTCCTTGTCACCTTGACAAGATATGTAGGTGCACAAAATGCGCGACTTCATTGTAAACCTTAAATTTTGCACTTATACATATCAATAAAATGGTGCAAAAAAAAAAAACAGAAGAAAAAAACCATGATGGCTTCCATAACAAAATACCACGCGCTGTATGACAACACCAAGATATGTTTATTTTCTCAGAATTATAGAGGCTAGAAATCTGAGAAAACAAAACAAATTTATATATATATATATATATATATATATATATATATATATATATACAGGTATAGATAGATAGATAGATAGATAGATATAGATATAGTCAGAAGGGTGGTTAATCCTGAGGCCTCTTTCTCCTTAGCTGGTGCGTAACCATCATCTTCTATGTCATCACACGGTCTTCCCCTCATACCCTCTAGTGTCCAAATTTCCCCATCTGTAGATGCCAATCTCACGGATAAGAGCTCACTCTAGTGATCTCACTTTACATAATTTACCTCTGTCTCCAAATACAGTCACATTCTGGGAGACTGAAGGTAGGACCTCAACATACAAACACAGGGCAACACAGCTCAGACTATAACAGCTAGCAATTATCGGACTTTAAAAAATATGTACCAGATAATCAATCTTCTAATTAAAATTCAGTGTATGCCTATCTTTGGAAAATATAACAATGTTTATTTTACCTGTATAAAGGTGGTACCTTGTTCGGTTGAGAAACTAGACCAAAGGCATAACTCTGATCAGAACTCAGAATTTTATTACTACCTCATTTGCTATGGTGCAGACTTCAAATGTCCACTAAAAGCCCGTGTACTTAAGTCTTGGTCCTCATGGCAGTGCTACTGAAAAGTGGTGGAATATTTAAGAGGTGAGCCCTGGCAGAAGGTATTAGGTTATCAGAGGCTTGCTCTTGAAAGACAGCACGAGACTGTGGCACCCTTCAGTCTCTTGCTTCTTGGCCAGGCAGGGAGTAGTTCCACTGTGTTGTGCACTACTGCCCTAATGCCATGCCTCACTACAGCCCCAAAATAAAGATGTCAGCTGATCACTCAGTGGAACTTCCAAGCCTGTGAACCAAAATAAACCTTTTCTTTATAAATCAATTATCTCAGGTATCTGTTTTTTTAAAAGGCCTGAATAACACACGTCACTTTACCTAAGTAAATACATACAATATGGAATGATGAAAAACACTTGCGAAGCGGAAAAACAAGAAAAAAATTTGTCTGTGGCTTTGGCTAGTTACCAGGTTCATTTGTCTCACTATTTATTGGCCAAATAGGCCTTCTCAGAATTTAAAACCAGAAATGAGGGGAAAATTACCATGTGCTTTTCACTTATGATTTTCAATATTTTAAAAAGAGCGTAAAGACCTTTTATTTTATACATTTGCCAGTAATTGTCTTTATAGTTTTATTGGTATTAATTTCATACAACCCATTTAGAATGTCAAGCCACATATGCAACTTGGTAATAAAGTTATTATTACTTCACAGAGATGTAATTATAAGTAATTTTGGCTCTCATTTTAGTCCCCTCACTTGCTTCTCCTTTCTCCCTACATTTTAGAAGAATGAAGATGAGTTTGCTGACCTTTTGCTAAAGAACATTTAGTAGGAAGAAACTGATGATTTCATTCTGGTTACAGCCTGAAAAACTTCTATTTTGTAGCTCCATTAGCTTTCTCAGAATACGCCTGATTATAATAGTACTACATTACAAATAAACTCTAAATTCAGATAACACAAATGCTACAAAACAGTAAATAATTCAAGTAATACGGTCTTCCTTTTAGCTAATGAACCATTTTTCAATATGAGGTTTTTATCCTTATGAATAACATATTACAGAAGATATTATTTAAAAGAAGAGAACAAAGGGATAAGAAGAAAAAGAAAATTTCTCAAAATTTGTTAAAGATCTGGTGGCATACACCACTGAATATAATACTATGAAGTTTCCTAGTATTAAGTAAGCAATTTAAGATTTCCAGTAAAGTAACTCACATTATTTCTACAGGCTTCATTGACCATAGTTTTGAAGGGATTTGTGAACATCTTAATTCTTACATAATATAAACCATTTCTAGCCCGATGTAAAGATAAGAAGGTATTATTTTGGCAAATATCTTAATGCCAAGTGAAAAAAGAAAATAGGCAATAAAAAAAGGGGAGATCTTATTTCCAAATACTAGGAAGAGTCCAGAGTACAATTAGAACTTGCAATCGGGAGAAGAGGAAAGCAAAGAACTGTACTAATTTTGAAGTTTGTAGCATGTAAACGTCACAGTGACGCTGACCGGTAAGGAAAGAAACTGGTACCAGAGACACAGGCTCATTGCTGAGACTGCATCCGAACACATGCTCCAAAAATCTTTGGAACTGTTTTTAAGGAGGCACTTGAAAACATTTGGAGATGCTGACTAGGGTAGTGCCGGTTCGTGGTAAGCAGAATTTCATAGGAAATTCTTGACTTTGAAGACTTTGAAGTTGAATTTAACGGAGGCTTATTAATCTGGCTGATCTGACTAGGAAAACTCAAGGCAGCTCAACATAGAGGCTGTGACGTGGATACTTCTGTCTGGTTTTCGCCAGATTTTTAATGGGAATCAGAAACAAAGAGCACAGAAGAGATACCTAAACAATTTACATTTTGTTTTAAAAACGGAATCATAGGTAAAGTCAGGGCCAAAGTAGGTGTGTTTGCTGAGGAGATTAGTGCCACTAAAAAGAAACCAAGTAGTTTAAACGAAACAAGAAAGAAACCTTGAGGACATTTCAGGAGTCAACTCTATCAAGACTCTACCAAGCGAGGGCCTCATGCTCAGCCATCAGCACTCAGAGGCTGCTGCAATCACTGTCCAAGCAGCCTGGCTACTAGGTCACCCACTTGATGCTGTTTTGATAAGGATTAAGAATGCAAGTGTCGTGGGATCAGGGAGGTTTACATCCAGAATTCAGAGAAAGGACTGAGTAGCCAAGGAATGTACTTCTATGAAGTTGAATTAAGCTATAGAAAACAAGGTGCACTGTAGTCACCAGAAAGTAGAATATGCCAGGAAATTAGAACATCTCCCTAGAATATTTGTAGGTCACGAGCAGAGTCAGTTCAAGAGAAAGACTGCACACTATAGCTACCAAGTACATAGGCACAGGGCTGCTAAAGCGCTCTCTGGCACATCTTGCCACCACTGCCCTGGATGCTAGGCTCAGAGCTATAGGAATTCATGATTTCCCTGCCAAGGCTCTGTCTTACCTTGGTCTGATTCTTTCCGCTCCACCACTCCTCCTTCCTAGAATGAGAATACAATTCTGCATCATTGTATATTAAAAATGTATAATTAGCTTTTAAAATTATTTTGGGACTCACAGCTAACAGTGTGCCTTGGGTCTCAAAGGAGACTTTAACTTGGACTTTCGAACAAAGCTGGAACTTTGGGAAAGAGATTGGTTTGGTTTTGGTTGTATTTAGGTTAATTACCTCATGCTAGATAGTATTGTCACGTTGTTATTGCACATAATTAAGAGTTCTGTATGATTTAATTCTTTCGATAGCAAATTCAGGGGGGTGGTATGTGACAGTAAAGGTCAATTTCCAACTTGACTGGACTAAGAGGTTCCTCGAGAGTTGACTGGATAATTGAGATGCTATATTCATAAACTGATTTATCCGGTGATAATCACAGCTGAATAAACTATTCAGAGATGGGCTCCGACTGGAGGTTGGTCACTGGGTGCCTTTGGAGAGTAAGTTTTTTCTGGTGCTCCTTTCCTGGGCTCTGTTTACCTTTTAATGAGTTGAGCAGGATTCCCCTATCAGGCCCTTCTTCTGCTATAATGTTTCTGCTTTGCATCTAGTCAATCAGGAAATGAATGCTCTGAAATGGTGAGCCAAATAAACCTCTACTCCTTTAAGCTGTGGATGTCTGATATTTGTCCCACGGTGGTAAAATTGATCCGTACAAAGGGAAGGTATTGAAATAAGTCCCAGTGGGACCTGGAATGTCCCCTTAAGAGTAACTTTGGCTGGGTTCTTGAAAGGCACAGGCCTAGAACATGAATTATACAAGTGTATCATCTTGCACAATGAAAAGTTTGAGAAGCAGAGGCTTTGAGCAACTAATTTACCTAAAAGAGATGGTGTATAGTGGGCAATCTCTGAACACAGATCTCAAAATTCTAAGAAGATTCCAATATATGACATTATGTAAAAATGAAATTTATAGATGCTTAGAAATGTCTACGTTAAAGATGACTTTTACTTTGTAATAGAGAAGAAGTGTAAGAGAGTTAGTAACATATTCACTTTGTGAATGAAAAGTTAAACAGCTGTATCTCTACAGATAGAGGGTGGGATCTAAAGTGACAGGGCATTTCCACTGTCAATAACTGGAGAGACAAATCCTGAGACATGGCACACGGGACTCAACAGGGAAGAAAGAACAAGTTCCTCTCCTTTGATGTTAGTTCTTTAGGCCTGAGCCTTAAAGAATCTACTTCCATAACAGACATAAGTGGTGAAAAACATACCCCTCTGAATTGTGCAGACAGGCAGGGAGCTAGTGAAAGAAGTCCTGCAATCAAGTAGAACATCATTATGTAGTTTGGCAGAAAAGCAGCTTCTGAGTAAAACAGCTTAATGGAGCTATAATCTTTGAGAGAAACTGTAGCTTCCAGTTGGCCGAGGCAGTGGTAAAAGCAAGTCCAGGGTCTCTGTGACCAGAATAGAGGTCAGTGGTACCTCTGCAGCGGCCACAGGCTACCTCAGGCACAGCCTAGGGTGCAGCGGCTAATCACGGCCACGCTGAGAACCATCGCCCAGCAGAGCCTTATAGCAGTACTGTGAGGAGAACAGAAGGGCAGTGCCCAGGCTGTAGCAGAGTATGAGGTGCTGTCCTGGAAAGATACCAGACTGTAGAGGTAGTCGTCAAGAATCCACACAGAAGACTGTGTCCCTTTGCCAAACAACGGGAGAAGTCCTTGAACTTGACTGATAAATGTAACATCATTTGCATTCCCAAACTAGTGAGTCCCGAAGAATGTGTATGCTACACTTAGAACAAATGACTCCTATGAAGCCCAAAATTAGGTTTATTCTAATTTCATAGATAGCAAATCAAAACACTAGGAGGATTCCTCAAACTAAAACCGGGTAATATCTCAAATTAGGACTTAAAGCTTAGCATTCACAGCTACACTAAAACGCTCACTAAATATTGTCGTAGAGGGTGAACACTCGGCAGGCACACCAAATCACATTGTGAAACCACAGTGATCAGCGTCAATCTAGATTCAATGAACAAGTCTCTATATTTTGTCACGCCTTTCTGTCAGGGTTTATTATTTGTTAAGGGGTTTAAATCTACAGTAGAAAAATGTTTCTGTGAAATCCAGTAACACACAGTGGCTAACCGCAGCTGAATTTTATAAACCATGATTTGTCAAATAATTCATGTCTTTTCACAAATACAAGTCCTTGCATTATTCTGGCAGAAAAAAAGTTTACCTTTTCCCCACTTTTCCCTGTAATTTTCTATTGAATCTATAGCATATCTGCTTTACCTGAATTCCTAAAGGGTTAGGAATTTAAACCTAAAATCATTTTGTGATAGGAAATGGAGTCTTTCATGTGAAGGGACTGGAAATGTTGTTTCCATGATCTTCAAATAATACTCCATAAAGACCAGTTTGGGTTGGGCAGCAAATACTGCACTCTTCAGACACATACAGAATGAAATTACACAGTGGAAAAAGTAATTATCAGTAAAACTAATAATTATTGAGCAGCAAACTCCATTTTAAGTCTATTTAATTTACATTAGTATGTGTGCTAAAATTACCTGTAGTAGTAGCTCATTTATACCTAAAAATAAATAAATAGAGCTGCTCAATTTCTTCTAAGGGTAAGTTACTTTTTCAAGCTCACCCACCTGAATATTAGATCTTGCATTTAAGACAGATGTCTCTAACTCCAACTTCAATGTTCTTTTTTATAATATCCTGTTTCTTCCATTGGTAATCTCTGTAGTACTTAACCACTATTTCGGTCAGGAAATTTTTCTATTTTAATCTGAGTCTCATTCATTTCAGCCTGTGTACTTAAAATCTGTTCTCACAAAGTTTCAAAGCAGCTGGTCACTGTCCTTGGTTTCAAAACTCCCCCACATATAGTACCCAAAGATAATGAAATTCCCCCATCAGCAATTTCTTCTTTTGGCTGAATAAGCCCTTTCCCACGTTTCCTTTAAAAGATTCCTATCCCTTTAAATAGCCTGCAGCATCTCCACAGCATGTTGACTTAGAGCTACACTACTGGCATGCAATTTGTTCACACTCATTTATAACCACAAGATCATTCCTCCCCTCCCTCATCATGTTCTTTAACCAACTGTCTTCTATTTAATACTTCAGCAGCTTAGTTCTCCCAGAGAGTGTTTTGTCCTTGAGTGTCATCATATTTCCTGTGACCATTTTCTCCAATTTTCCAAAAAGCTGCTCCTATCTCCAAGGAACACTGTAAAACACTTGCCTCCCTAATAAATCCTTTGCCTCTTCTACTCCAGTACCTGCCCCCACTTGGTAGGCATCTGTTATGGGCTGATTTGTGTTCCTTCCCCCAAATTCCTATGGTCAAGCCTCAGTCACCAGTAAAAGACCTGGGAATATGTTTGCATTGGGTGATGTGGCCTTTATAGAGGTAACTAAGGTTAGATGAGGCACTAAGGTTGTTCCTGGTCCAGTATGACTGAATCTTCATGAGCAGAGGATATCAGGAGACAGTTCAAGACAGCAGGTAGCCCATGTGAAAACATGCCTGAGAAGAAGGCCACAGACAAGGCAGCACACGGATGCTTCGTGAAAGAAAACCCCTTCCACGCCTTGACTTCAGATACCCAGCCTCCAATATTCAGAGATGTTTCTTTTCTTTAAATCATACAATCTGTGATATTTCTCACAGCAGCCTAACAAACTGAAATATCCCTATAATGTGTTTATTTCTACTGCTTTATTTTTACATTCAAGGGAAAAAAAATCACATTGCCAACATCATGTACCCCTAATACTCAAAAATTAAGTCATTTTGTGGATTTTCTTTGGCCAAAATGCCTATTTTCAATCTACCCAGGACTAAGCAACAGACAAGGCTGAATTGAAATTGAAAGGCTTTTGACCAAATAACTAACAGTTTACAAAGAATGGCTAAGAAACGGACTGCTATAAGTTAGAGGAGGCTAAGGGAATACAAAAATTAAATATAATGTAGGATCCTTGATTGATTTCTCAAACTGATAATGAGCCTTACTGAAAATGGATAGCATCCTCCAAATAAAGTGTACTCAATCAATAGTATTGTATCAATGTTGATTTCTTAGTTTTGATAAAGAAATTATAGCTATACATGTCAACACTAGGGAAATTAGACAAAAGATATGAAGTTCTACTTCATACTGTGTTTACAGTATTATTGCAATGCCAAAAATTATATAAAAAGAAAAACAATAATGCATCATAATATACATAATTCATAATTTGTTACCATTACATATATTATAAAAATAATGTATTACATCATACAATGTATAATTATCATAAATAATACATTATTATATCATAAAATAATGGAGCAACTGTATCACCAGTAGGGAATGAAATTGACTTGTTTCATCATCTTATTCACTGAAATAAACTCTACATTAAAAGATGAAGGAGAGAAAGAGACACTACCATTCCCTGAGATCGGCTGGACGATGCTCTCGTGCTGGGCCTTTGACAGGTGCTACCTAATTTAATCCTTACAACAGCACTGTCATTTGTAAAATGTGACAACTGATAAAACAGAAGCTCACAAATATTTAAGTGGCTCATCCAAGGTCACATAACAAGGGCGGAATTGCGGACCGAAATGCTTTTAATTCCAATGCACCTTGCTTGGTGTACAGATGAAATAATTTCCACGTCCTCATCAAACACATCCTTAGCTAAATTTTGATATCACTTGGGGAGCCTTAAAAATTCCTAGGCCAGAGCTCATCCCCAGATTCAAATTGTTTCTGGGATGAATCTGACCTCAGGATTTAAAAAAATATCCCCAGATACTTTTTTTTCATGCACAAAGAACAACACTATTAGTTTATCAATGCTAAGGTCACACAGAACACAGCTAAAATCTTTTCAAATAACAGAGCCATCATATTTATCATTTATCCAGGAGTGAGCACACATCATCAAAATCAATTAACTTCGAATTGTAGAACATATTATTTATGGAAGCAGCAGGGAAGAAGAAATCTTTCATGTAAAAAAAAGCATGCAAAACAGGGACCACGTTCATAAGGGCTGTCACCAGTTAATTGCATGGAGCATCAATGACTTTGAGGCAGTCGACTTCAGGGATAAATCTCATAACCCTTCCAATACAGAGAATAACGCAGCAATCTTTTGACTAGTACAAGTCGAATGACTTACAGTCTCTGATTTTAATTTCCTCTGGTCCCTTTAAAGTGGCAAAGGGAAACTATCAAGCTATGTAAGACTCTAATTGAAAATAAACATTTTCCTACTTTTGAGTGGAATTAAAGCTGGGAAAAACTGAATAGCTTCAAGGTGAGGAATGAAATAGAAAGCAACATCAAGAACGCTGCAGTGAGGGTGTTTGGAAGCCATTCTGCTTACTGAATTGTCAGCCATGCAAGCACTTATAGACGATTATAACCTTAGAAAACAAATAAAAAGTATGTAAGCAGGCACTTTGATACTTCTTCCTAATTATAGGGTTTACGAGCTGGATTCAAAATACACAAATAGAGGCAATGCGAACAATAGTAACCCCGAAATGAGGTTATGAAGCTTATTAGCTTTACATAATTACACAGCTGGGACAGGCTGAAGCTACCCCTGCCTGTAGCAGCAACTCTGCCCTTCAGTGCTGAGTTGGAGAATCACAGTGTGGCTCAGTATTTTAGCCTTTTTAAAAAGATACCATGAAGGTTACACCCTATGAGGTTGCCAATACCTGACCCACCAAAAGGTGATTTCATATTTTGAATTGGAAAATAAAGATTCCTTTCTTTACTCTTGAGGTTCTCAAGGGCACAGGTTTATTTTTGTCTGGGCTTAGAAACATATGTGGCACCAATCACAGTCGCAGGGATAACAGCATGCTTAGCAAGGCTTATGCAAATAAATGAAACTCACCTACCTAGAGGGAAAAGCCATATGCTCTGGCTCTTAACTTATTGAAACAATCATTTGTGATATATGTTCTCCCTGCCCCTGAAATTTCATTTTGGGAACTGTCCTGAGTACCACACCAGATCCTCTAATTCAACTGAGAGTCGGTGTTGGTGTGAGGAGAGGATGACAATGTCCTTTCCTTTCTCGTGTGTTCACGTAGGGCTATGGGAAAGGTGTACACACATAAAAACTAAAGGTGTGCAATTCATTATTTCTCATAATTATGCCCCAAAGATGCTAGTCATGGATTTTTTCATCTGACAGGAAAGGAATCTACTCATACTTAGTTGTCTAAAACTTTTAATAATACAACCTGTACGTAAAGTCTTTTGTCACCCAAATATTTTCTCTTTAAAAAAGACAAATCTGGATGTGGCAGGTTTTCTCACATATGCAGAGGGATTGCTACTGTAGGAAGTTTCTTTCAAAAGAGCTGCAAAGCTGGTCACAGCATTAGGCAGCAAACTGCGGGACATAATAAAAGCTCTCATTTGTTTATAACTTGGCTTTAAATGCACGAGGTGTTTAATTTTTACAGCAATCGATACCCACTTAACAGAGGAGAAGACAGAGGCTGCAGTAAGCCACTTCCCCAATATCACATACTATTCGAAAGGCTCTAGCCCCGTAGCCTCCTCCAGAGCGAGTGTCACACTTTTCTGCCTCAGGTAGGTAGATCAACCCAGCCCCTCTCCATGTGGCACAGGAAGACCCGGTGCCAAGTCCATCCGCCATAATAGCCCAGATCACATCACCCGTTTGCACATCATTTCCATGTGGACAGTTGGCTAGCAGCAGCTATCTTAGCTGTTACTCAATAATAAAAAGACAGCAACAAATTTTACATTGAGTCAAGAATTTATGTTCCTGTTATTATGTGATTGCTTAAAATGGACTAAATATGTGTGCCTACCACTCACATGTTAAATTTGAATGCCCAATGTGGTAGCGTTCAGGGTGATTAGGTAATGAAGGTAAATCCTTTAAAGATCAGTGCCTTTATAAAAGGCCTGAAAACACTCCCTGGCCACTACTTCCTGCGAACACAGTGAGAAGACACCACCAACAGAACAGAAAGTTGGTGCTCACGAGGCACTGAAATCTTTAGCACCTTGATCTTGGATGTTTCAGCCTCTGGAACTCTAAGCAGTAAAACTCCATCACTTAGAAACGACCCATTTGGTAGTACTTGGTTATAGCAGTTCCAGTGATTAAGAGTTCATTACAAGTTCATTGTGCAAAGGATGTTTGTCAAAACACAAAGCTATGCCCATTTGATGCACAATGTATTTCTAAATGAAACTCAAATGACATTAGCATTTGTAATCTTTTTAATTTATGTGATTGTGTTTTGTGTTTGGCACCTAATTAAGTGAAGTCATTTATAGGTACAATCATTAAACAAGAATTGGTTAGATTCAATTTTTATCAAAATAAGAGCGACTAGAAATTGGGATATATTAATTTTAATTGGAAATATTCTGCTGTTCTAGAACTCATTTGTTTGGTAATTTCACCTTTGGGAACAAACTTTTCTTTAGTCAATGTGGCCACTGTAATTGGATTTCATATCACCAAGCTATCTGGAGATTCATGATGCTTCATGGGAAGCAGACACTCGGAATATGAATATGAATAGTCCCTGGGGTAGTTTTGGAACCAGCCTTCATGAAGTGTAAAATTGGCATAACAGACTTAGATCCCTTAGTGCATGCAGATAATTTGGATTATTGCAGCCAGGACATAATAGCATGTTTGGGAGATGGCATAATTTTGGAAACCACAGGTGCCCGGAGAACTGCAGTAGTTGGGCTCCCCAATCCTATGTTTCCACCCCCTCTAGTCTATTCCCAGCCCAGCAACCAGACTTATACCTACTAAACTTAAGTCAGATGAATCACTCTCCTGAAGTGGATCATCACAGGGAGAATAAAATTTACAAGGGCCAATAAGGCGGAACCTACATCCCGCTCTAGCACGTTGGGCTCGTGGTTGCCTCACGGGCTCCTATCAGGAAGCCTTTGCACCTCTGTTCCTTCTGCTCAGGATGCACTGCCCAGGGAAATCCAAGTGGCCAGGATGCTCACTTCATCCACACACTCTGGCACACCTCCTCATCTCAGCCACGCCCAGCCCACTGGACCGCTGCAGAGGCTCCAGCCACTGCACTCACTTTATTTTTCTCTTTAACCTGGGAGCACCTACTTGTTGCTGTTGTTTCCTGTCTCTTCCACTTGTAACTAAGTTCACCGAGAGAAGGGACTATCTTTTGAAGCCTGGGTCTGGGGCAATGGTAGCTACATAAAAGAATTCTCTAAAAATGTTTACAATGAATGAATCTGAAGAGTGGAATAGCCCGCTTTGACTTGAAGTGGGACACCACAGAGGCAGACGGCCCTTCATTCTTGAAAAAAGCAGAAAAGCAGATATGCAAACTCTTCCTGGTGACTGCTCTCCAAAGGCCCAGAGAACCTGAGGGAAAGATGTGGGCTCTGGAAAAACATTGACGGGGACTGCAGCCTTTTTCCAACAGTCCATCAATGATTTTTTGTTTCAATCATACATTTGTTTCATTTTGTTGCTGTTAATGTTAAATATTGATGCTTTTTTCATATCCCCATTTAAAAATATATTGTAATGGTCTGATAATATTATGTAGGCTATCTGGGGTGGTGTTAGATGCTTAAGAAAGCAAATGAAAAGAGGAAATATGTTTTAGAAGCAACAGATAAATGGGAGAATTTGTTATTATTCTTTCTTGGTAGTTTCCTATCTTGAGCCCCCTCTACTATCTGCTGTATTACTCTGCATATAATTCCAAGTGTATAGACATAGCTCACTTACCGGATGGAAGGACCTCTAACAGGAATTAGCACTAACAAAATTCACATGACATGAAGTCATCAACAGTCTCCTGTCCCCACAGATGTACATCACACTAGGACCACTGTCCTACTCAGAATCTGAAATTTTGGCCCACTGTCTGCCATGGTATCCCCCAGGCACCCTGGGAAGCTTGTCTGCTGCAACATGTTTGTGCCCTTCAGCGTGTTCCAGGACTCCCACCCGTCCTTGACACTCTGACGCATGTCATCTCTGTTTTCCAGAGCACCCCTTGGAGAACATCCAAGCTGCCATAAAAATCCACACTTGTAACATCCAAAAGGATACAGAAGCGTGCTCCAAAGTACAAAACACATGACAATGAGACAGCCCACCGCAGACCACACTGTACTTGGCGCAGACCTCCTCTGGGCCCAGAGCACACAGGCTCCCGGGTGCATGAGCGCCAGTGGGACATGGAAAGGCAGCAGGCCAGGAGTACCTGGCAGGTGCTGACTGCCACAGCTCTCGCTGGTTGAGGGTGTGTGGTAAGGAACATTAGCAGTATGCTGTAATTTTGCCTTAATTACAAAAATACTTTAAGATAAATAGTGTTAAAATGAAACCATGTTATTCAGGGAAGCGTGAAACGTGCAACAGAGTCAAAGGAGGTGATAATTATTTCATGAATGATAAGGCAAATTATGTAAAGATCTGAAAAGCTGAACTGTGGAGAAAATGAGCCACGGCAAGAAAACACGCACCCATTCGATAAATATTTACTTATCTAGGTGCCAAATACCTAAATTTATAAATTGAACATATAAAAAAGTAAGAAGACATTGTTCTTGGCCTCGGAGAGCTTGAAGCCTAGCATGGAAAACAGGTAGTAAACAAGCCATATGTTGACTCGTATAGTAGCACAGCTGTTTGGAAAATACCGTGAGGACGTGGAGGCAGAAGAAGACATGGAACAGGTTACTGGGCAAATCAGGCACACAGTACTTCTGGGCAGAAGCAACATCACGTGCCAAGGCAAAAAGAAAAACAATGCTGTCATGTGACTGCTTAGCTTGAGCATTGCAGAAATGAGGTCATCAAAGGTCTACACACTATATCAAGGAGCTTAATCTTTAGGCAAAACTGAAAGTTGCTGAAATACTTTAAATAATGGAGTATTTTGATTAGATTTTCAATCCATCATTTTCAGACTGTAAAGTGCTTTTATCCTTTCCCAGAGAATCTGAAGGCATTAATAGGAACCGAAGTTCTGCCTAAGGAAGAGAGTCGTGAACAAATGGGGGACTTTATATTTTACACTGTCCTCTTCTTTTTAACCCTGGTGCTAAACTAATTTTATTTTTATAGCCAACCTAGACAAGAGAGATTTTAATGCCACAACTCCCCAAACAATGTGTTGATGATTCAATTATAATGTTAATGTATTTATTAGCATTAGTATGCAATGCTGATTTCCACTCATAAATAAGCTCTAGAGCAGTGAATATACCAGAGAGGCTAGCCCTGGCGAGGAAATGTAATTAAATATTCAAAAATAATAAATTATTTGTGGCTATATTTTCATAAGAGAGAAAGGAAAACAAAGCTTAAACTGCGAAAGACATACAGAGGGGAAGCCAAACCCTAACAGAGGATACCAAGGTCCGGAAGTCGTTCACTCCAGGATTCCCCTGTGGCTTCCAGAGCAAGTGTGGCCTTTCTGACACTTGGATTTCCACACTCTACAACTACACACAAGAGAGAGTTGTTTCATGCCACCTGCTTTGCGGTGCTTTGTTATGGCAGCCCCAAGACTGCATCAGTCAGGTTCTTGTCCCTTTTATGAGCATCTGAGGTGACAAGCTCATGAAGAGAAAAGTTTAACTTGTCCCACAGTTTTGGAGGTTCCTTCTGTGATCAATGATGTAAGCATATTCTCTTATAGGCTTCTTTGGGCCTTTGGTGGTACAGCACATTGTGACAGGAGAACATGGCTAAGAATGTCATTCCCATCGTGGTGGCAAGAGAATGAGCAGGGAAAGAGCCCCAGTTCCACACCCTGCTTTAAGAGCACAATGATCAAAGGCCCCCCACTAGGCCCTACTTCTTAAAGGTTACACCACATCCTAATAGCAGTAATCTGCATCTGAGCATCTAGCACCTGGCCCTCTGGAACATTCCAAGCCACAAAGTACTGCACATGTTTCTTACACAAATCTACCTACCTGCCCATCTACCTCTTTGTCTCTCATTAAAATACCATGCAAAGCAAAGCTGATGCTTTTACAAATGCCTTACCTCCTAATTCAGCTGTTCTCCGTCCAAGCTCGAACAAACACAAAAAATTTGTTCTTGTTTTTCTTGCGTTCCATTTTTTAATTGGCTGTTCTATTTTTCCTCTCACTTTTATGCAGCTTCAGTACCAAGGCCTTCGCTTGCTGAAGACGTTTGAAGTGTGGCTTCACATCAAAATGGAAAAGGAACTCGTAATTAGTGATTTACATTTGTTCACTAATTATATTTTAACTGGAAAGCATTCACACTGAATTGTTACAACTGAATATTTTTATGATCTTCTCTTTGCCTCTATAATTATAGAATAAAAGGCTTTCCTTCCCAGTAAAGAAATTGCAGGCATCCGCCTATTCTATTGACAGTGAAAAAAAAAAAAAAAGCCTAACTTAAAATCTGTAAAAGGCTTTAGACAGCTAATCAATCACAGAGGCAGTTATCGGGGCCCTCCGTGCCCCTGGTGCCACGCTCCAGGCTTCCACACGTGCAGCCATGGGTCACCTGCCTGCTGCTTTGAAAGGACAGCCAGTCACCGGGCATGGTTTGATCTTGGGAAGGCCGGGCTGCTGGGCTGCTGAAGTGTGGAGCGACTCAGTGAAACCCAGAGTCATAGCCAAGAGGCAGCAGTCCGGCACAGAACAGGGAGCACGGCCCTGCTGCCTCCTGGTAGACCACAGAGGCATGCATTCTGGCTTTTACATACAGTCTCCACTTGCCTCCTGTCCCCTAAGCACTTCTCCAGCTCAGCATCTGTGGCTTTTGGATTATAGCTGGTTACCAAGCACACAGATGGATTAAGTCACTGAGCTACATGTAAGGATGGAGTGTGGAACACAACTCTTGAGAGCAGAAAAGAAACGCTTGCCTCCTTGCTCACAACCCAGAACGCTATTTCCAGGCTATGGATTATAATTCATCAAAGTTAAAGCTCAAAACATTCGGAAAAGATAGACGACATAATTAATGTATCTAAACATACGCAGCCAATCTTCATTGTCCACTGATTCCCTATGTGTAAAATAGCCTACTGAACAGAATTAGTTGTAACAAGGAAATCAATACATCGAGTGCTTTTGCAGGTCCTTGATATCATATACTCAAGGTGGCAAAAAAAAAAAAAAAAGAGTTTCCTGATCTTATGTTCTCAACTGAGGTCTAAGGTTACTTGCTGCCTTTGGATTTACTGCCATGGCTTTTGCATGTTTGTGTTTTCTGTTGGTGATGGTGATATTTGAGATGGTTTCAAGCATCACGCCAAAGTGTTGTCTGGTGATCATAAGCAGAGAAGGTAGAGGTGGGCTTTATGCAGAAAATACACGTGTTAGATCAGCTTTGCTCAGGCCTGAGTTCTGATGTGGCTATGTGAATAAATTGGCAATGTCTGTTAGTCAGATATCTAAACAGAAACACATAGAAAAGAGGCTAAGTATTGGCCAATTGATGAAAAATATCAAGATGGAAAGTTTATGAGAACTTATATGCGTATTTACTCTAGGATTAACTGGTATGAATTAATTCAGTGCTCATAGCAACTTCATAGAATATAAATTTCTTTAGAGAGTGTATAGATTGTCTCACAAATAATGACAATAGACTCTGTATGTAAATTCAACTACACATAAATAGGTGGCAGAGTTTGGGGGAAGTCGGGGGTTGGGGTGGGTACTGTTATATAATGTTCTATATGTGCTCTATTTTATTGTGTTATATATACTTTAGCTGTGCTAGGCTCTGTAGATGGTAGTACACCAAACAGATATGGCTCTATCACTATGGACTTCAAATTTAATAAAGGAGTAAAGTATTAAATAGCAAGCTGTTGTGGCTTGGATCTGGAAAGTACCCTCAAGCCTTATGCATTTGAATGTTGTAGATTATCTATGAATTCCCCATGCTGATGGGAGGTAGAGCTAGGTAGGGTGTGGGAGGTTGCTGGGTGAATTGGGATTACTGGACATATGGACTGGAAGGGTATATTCTTCCCTGCCCAGATTCCCTTCCCTTGCAAAGCCACTGGCAGCTGATCTCCACCAGATCCTTCTGGCATTGCCAGACTGAAATCTCTGAAATGTGAGCTAAAATAAACTTTTTCTCTCTGAAGTTTTGTATGTCAAGCATGTGTGTCCTAGTAACAAAAAAGTAAATAAGATACAAGCCCCTTGAACTATTACATTGAAGACCACATCCTCTAATCAATCTTATCAATAGGAAAATTCATTGTTCTTATATTCAGTTTGACTACTCTTCTTTCCTTGACTATCTGTACAGTAGGATAAGGAGGCATTCGAATATAAATTCTTGAAGATAGGCACTTTATTTTGCTGTGATCTCTCAATTCCTTGCCCAGGTACACTCTACAAACCAGATATTCAATAAATGAATGAATGTCTTCATTCGCTAAACACACATATGGCTGGTTCCTGCACAAAGGAGAGTAGAAAGAAGGCTGGGTGGCTGTACACTCCTTCCAGCACCCTGGGAAGCTGACACAGAAGGTTTACAAGTTCAAGCCTAGTGTAGGGAATATAGTAAGACCCTGTCCCAAATTTTTAAAAATTATAAAAGGGTAGGGATGTCGCTAAGTATGAAGAATCTGGATTTCATCCCCAATATCACAAAAAAATGGAGAAGTGGAAAAAAATGGCAAAAATCAAGCTGCAAAACATGTTCACTTATCTCATAATACTTCTTCCAATGCCTGCCTCCTAGCTAAGGATTGTGAACATGCGCTGGTAACCAAACTAAATAAATAAAATAAAAATAAAAATTACCCATCCTATGCCTCCACTGGTAAACTGGCAGACCCTCTAAGGGATAGTGGAAACCAGTGAGACAGCCAGCCAGCAAAAAAATACATTTGGCTAGTTTATGGTTCTAAAGAAGAATTCTTCTTGGTGGCTTTCTATTACCTTTACGCTCTTCAGCCAACCTATCTATTGAATGCTGGTATTCAATAAATTTGCCTATATTGCCAGCAATGAAAATGCTTTACTCATTTCACAGATAGCAAATATAATAGCAAATGACATTAAATCAGATCACGTGTAAGTTGTTTTGGTTGTTGTTACTGCTCCTAGTTCTGTACTGACTGCAGCATTTCCCTTATCCAAGCTCTTCAGATTGGCTACAAGGCATATCACCCCATCCAACTCCGCAAATGATTAAAGCACTTAAACAGGAAAATATTTTTTTTCAACTGACTGCAAATACACTTTAACGCACACATCCCAAGACGTTGGAAACCCCAACTGGATGAGAAGAAGCAGTTTGGCCAGATGCCACTTTGCCACGAACTAAAAAAGCTAAGGACTGCTCTGCAAATCTCCTAAATAAAAAAGCAATCTAGTTTCTGGCAAGGAGATCAGCAATGGCCATTTCATATAAATGAATCTGTCATGATTTCATTTGTGCACAAGCTCGATCATCCAAAGTAGCAGAAACAGCAGGCCGTGGAGGGGCTTTTCTTTATCTGTGTTTGATAGACTGCTTCTCCTTTTCCGGCCCCAAATGATGACTGCCATCGATGAAAAACTATAGTGTAAAATTGCAGGAAAATTACTCTCCATTTTAATAGTCAACTAACTTACTGAAGAGAGATTGCCCCTTTTATTTTGTTAGTGCTTTACAGAGTTCCAACACAAGATCAAGTACAAATGGGATCTTCCCTGTATATATCTTCATCAAAATAAGGTAAATGGGGGATGACAGGCTATAAAACACATTCTTTGCTCATTGGCTATGCCCACCTGTTCCAGATCGTTTGCAGAGCTGCCATGACAGAGGGAAGTGGCATAAACCAAACGTGTCTTTTTTCAGGAAGACTCCTGTGCAAGATCCACAGAACATCAACCGTCATTTTCTAAAGCCAATCCGAGGTTTTCCGTGCCAACGTGCACATCTAGACAGCTAGGCAAGCTGGGCTGACTGCCCCACCCCCAGCGACTTCCATCACGTGGCGCCTAAGCTGTTTCATTAGGCAGAACCAGCAAAGACAGCCTTCGGAAATGGTGTGCCCTTCATTCCAAATAAAAGCAGAGCACTTTATTTTTTTTTTCTTTCCTTCAAAAGGCAATGAAAATTGCTGTAGCTTAGCAAGAGGATAATGGAAGTGCATCACTGGGCTGTGAGAGGCTTAAGAGTTGTATTATCCTGTGTCCCTTTCATCAACACGACTTGGGGCTCCTCGTGGATTCCTGAGATTTCACCCGCGAAGGCATCAGATGATGCTACTCCTTCCTCATCCGCTCCCACCCCATTTGCAGCGAACATCATGTTCCCAGATGGCTTCCTTCAGGAACTGTGATTTTCTGATTAATGTTACACTGTGAGAAGATTCACAATGGTTGAGCAGGTAACTCCATTCCCTGAAGAATCATAATTGTAGGGCAGCAATGTCCGAGCTTGAATTTTCTCAATTACGTATGAAACATTCCTATTTTTAAAATGATCTTTTTGAATAATTATTATTGTGGCTATTAGGGTTAAGAAAAATAAAATTTGTCAGATAAGCCAAATGGTTTTTTTTTTTTTGGGGGGGGGGGGAAGCTTAGTTTTTTGTTCAGGTATGACAGGCATCTGAGGAAGGAGCCAACCCTTTTTCATAATGTATGCCATTTTTTAACACCTAAGAGTCGATTTTGTGCAGAACGCAAACATGGTCATGTTTACTCAGCAAGAAGTAGCACTGTGTTTAAAAAGTCTTCTAGAACATGAGTCAAAAATTTTGAGATAAAAATCAGAAAACTAGCTAATATTTGCCTTTGGGTAAATAGACCTCTTTGGACCTCATATTTTATATACATAAATTAAAAGGTCAGATTAAGTGATATTAAACTCCCTTCAAACTCCAAGATTCCAATATCCTAACTGGCAAAGGGCCCACGTGAATAAAAATAATTTAATTGTTTTATTTAATCATTAATAAACCAAGGTGAAATGAACTTTTTCTCTGGAGGGCTGGCCTACATGAAACGTTTATTTTTTTAAATGTCATGCTACACAGTGCACTATCAGAATACCTTATTTATTAAGACCATGGCTAAATGAGGCCACTTACTGAGAATTTAGGAGGCACAACTAAGTTGGCAAACTTGCCAGGTAGATTTAAGAGACAGGGAAAGGCTCTTTCTCTTTGTTTACTTTGTCACCCTCTAAAAGGAATCTGGCTATTGTCCAGTTCAATGCATGGAACACTCTGTTGCACGATATGCATTCATCATTGAAACCTGAGCATTCTGGGTCTATTTTTCATCTCATCAAAAACTAGCTAGAGGAAAAAAAAAAAGAATTCCACCATAGATTTTGGTAAGTCAGATGCTAAATAGCCACAATATCAAAAGCATTCACAGGATAATTAGGTGGGCATCACTGGCTGGGAAGATTCTAGAAGAACAGCTGCAAATCTTGAGAACTCAGACCTAAGACAATAGTCATTTCTATCAACTCATGGTATGTATCCAAACATTAAATATCAGCCAAATATTATCATTCTCACGATTACAAATCTTATAATCAAATTCAAGGATTTTATGCATAAAATAAAAAGGTATAGTGAATATTTGAATGCTATTAAAATTAAATACTACTCTAAAAATTGTTTTGTAGCACATAATAAATTCTCAAAATTAGCACTTTCCAAGAACTAATGAATAACCTGAAAATTCTTTAGTGATTTGCAGAAGATGATGCACTGGTTTTCTCCTTCCCCTCAATTACTTTTCTGACCACATATTCCCCAAAACTAGTATTCATGCCACAATACTATCAGTTTATTTTCTGCTCATTCTAAACAGAAAATAGTATGATTTAATCTATTAATTTTTACACAATTTGTATCCATTCACTTTATTTCCAGTAACAGTTGTTATTATTCCCAAATTTAAGAAAGTTTCTCTAATCTGTGAATCATATTCATGGGAACATGAAACAAAATTGAGTCTGAATCTTGCATCTCAAAATCCAATTAAGAAACAGTGCCATCTGATAATGAAACACGGGATGCACCTTTTCAAAAAGGGCCTTCCAGTGAGAGTGCGCTCACATCACACATCAGCTGTGTGTTGATAGGCACCTTCTTGGGGCCTGAAACAAATTTAGTTCAGTTTTACTCTTAGGAGTAGAAAGAAAATAGAAGAGGAAGAGGCTGATTTTGGAAAAGATAGAAAGAAGGAATACCATCCGAGAAGTTCTTCATTTCATTCTTTTTGCCCTCTTCAAATGTTATTTCAATACATATTAAGTGCTATAATGCTGCTACTGCTGGTATTAATCTTACTACACACGGAGACATATTACAAATGCAAAAATACAGACTGAAATGGAAATCTGTAAGTTTGCAAGAAATCTACTATATTAAAAAGTCCATTTAAAGCAATGTCCATTTCAAATTGAATTATAGATGATTCTCTTGAATGCCTACTAAACAACGATAGAAGATGTCAATAGAAACTGTTAGGATGTGTCCTGCCCACTTTTTCTTAGTAGGGCACTCTCCTACTATGGTAACTCTATGGTAACTGTCATTCTCACAGCTTCCTTAAAGTGCTCTCTCTCTCTCTCTCTCTCTCTCTCTCTCTCTCTCTCTCTCTCTCTCTCTCTCTCTCTCTCTCTTTCTGTTTCTCTGTCTCTCTCTGTCTCTCTCTCCCTCCCTTTATCCCTCCCTCATATACATGCTTCTTTTAGTTCTCTGGTCATTAGGCTTGACTGTTTCAACCAAGAATCTTCCTAATACTTTTTATTCTCTACACATCATTGTTTCTTAAAAATTACAGCCAGTTCTCCAAATCTCCAAATCTGTGCCTTTTCTAAGGGCATCCAACCAACAGCAGATAAAAAATAGTCAGGTCTGGAACGGCTGCCACTGTACTAAGCCTGCACATATGTGTATACTGTCATTACTCCCCAAAACAATCAGTATAACAACTATTTGTGTAGCATTTACCTTGTTTTAGGTATTGCAAGTAATCTAAAAAGGATTTAAATGTACAAGGAGGATGTACACAGCTTCTGCCCAGGCAGTATTCAAGGTCACAAAAGGGACTGAAACATCCTTGGATTTTGGTATGCTAGGGAGGCAAACAATGGTGAAATTAACCGATCTTACATAGATGTGAAGGGACAACAGTATATTATCCCACACTATCTATCTACCTATCTATCTAACAAAACTCCTTTAAATGTTCTATTATTCCTAACTTTTGGGGAGGGTGAGGCAGGAGTATTGCAAATTTGAGCCCAGCTTGGACAATTTAGCAACTTCATGAGATCCTGACTCACAGTAAAAAGTCCTACGGATATAGCTTACCTCTGCATACCTTAAAATAAATATGTTTGTGTTGTTCTGAAAAAATCTGAACTCTACATGGTATTCACTTGGATTTTTGTTATTGTGGGGTTTTGCTTTTGTTATCTTTCCAAATCTCCCCAAGATCGGCTTATGTATACTATGACAGTAAAGTCATAGAACTTTAGTCTGGAAATACAACGTACTTATTCTAAGGTATGATCTCTATGGTTCACATCATTTCAATCTATGTAGTAAAATATTTTCTCATTAATTTAAAACATATTGCTCTTCCTTTATTGTAAGGATTTGGAAAAATATCTTTCATAATATAATTTGACTTAGACCACTGTGATAAGCATTTAGATATGTTTTCTTCCAATCTTTTTGTTTATATGGATTACTGTTTAACAAAACAGTATTATTTTATATGTATTATTTATTTAATAGTGTTATTAAGTACTTTCCATATCATTGATACCTAAACTAAATGTGAAATAAATATGGCTAAATAGTATTCCTTTGAATAAAATTTAAATTCTCTAAAAATAAATTAATGATAAACAAACATAATTCAGCACTGCCCTTATAATGACATTTAGTTTTTTCTTTTCTTTTTTTTTTTTCCTTAGAGGTAGCATTAAAACAAATACCCAAATGATACATTAAAGGCTTTTCTTGCAATTTCTCCGCAGGATAACATGTCATATTTTTTAATCTTTATCAATATGTTAGATAATATACAGTATCTCATGATGGCTTTAATTTTTATTCCTTTGAGTACAGGTGAGGTTGTACATGCTTGTACATACTTCTGTCAATTTATATTTATTTCCTTGGGAATTGCTTCCTCACTCTATTTGTAATTGTAAATGTGTATTTTTATTAATGACGTATAAAATATTTGATATTATATTACATCATGTACCTTGACATCCTGATGCACATTTTGTTTTTCAAAATTTGCCATTCGATATTCAAACTTTGAATAGAAACATAGAATATTTTGTTTCTTTTGATTTGTAAACCCTGTAAATATTTATGTAGTTAAATCCATCATTGTTTCTATTATTCTTCTCCTTGTTTTACATATAGAATGTCTTTCCACATGCAAATATGAGAAAATTATTAACTTTGTAGTATTCCTACAGTTTTATAATAAGGTAACTGCAATCCACTTAACATTTATATTGGTGTACTGGTTAAAGTAGAAATGGAATTGTTTTTCCACTAAAAATAAGTTCATTCTTACTTATTGAATAAAACTTATTTTTGCGCTGCCTTTTAAGGTCATGTTGTCATAGACTTTTATTTTCTGTAATAGCTCTTTTTTAGAGGCTTTCTGTTGACGGACTCATTTTCAGGCCTTAATGACTTTGTGTCCTTGAGTAAGTCCATTCATTTTTGAGTGTCTAATTCCACTATCTGCAAACAGTTCTCCATCTATGTAGACATTTTAAAGATTAGACATGATTTATGTGAGATGCTTATCATAGCATAGGAAAAGTTTAAAGAAGCAAATAGGAATTCCTATTCATTTAATATTATTTTTATTGACCTCTATATCATCTTGTACCAGGACCACAATAACAAACACATTTTGAAATTTATTATATGCCTTCCACATCAGCCATGGGAAGACTCTTATGTGCTGACTTACCATATAAACTTAACAATCAACACACACAGCATCACGAGTTATAAATTTAACATCCAACACCTACAATGTTCAAGCCAGTATATTAAGCACTGTAGGGAATACAATAATAAATAAAAAATAGAAAAATTATGTTTCACTTCTCTAATACCAGTTTATTTCTGTCATACACAATGTAAGTGGAATACTTATTTATTTAACCCAATGCTTACTGAGCCCTACTACGACAACACAGAGAATGCTAGGGGTTCAGCATCATGATGGATTGTTCTGCCCAGGACCATCCACACAAATCTGACCCTGAATATATCACATGTGAATAAATGGGGCATTTTAGGGAAATTCAATGAGAAAAAAGAAATCTCTTTACAACCTCCAGCCCAAATGGCATCTTCCTCATGACACTGTCCCTAGTTTCCTCTGGGAGGGGTCATTCTCTTTCCCTTGGCATTCTCCTGGTGTTTTTCTTCATTTTGTCTTTCGTTCTGTTTTGCTTTGTTTTGTAATGTTTTGTTTTGTGCTGTGCTGTCTTCTCTAGGAACCCAGGCAGCACATTCTTCTGGGCTCCCAGAGCATTTGAGCCGTATTCCAAGGGGGCATTTTTGCCGCACTGCTGTGTGCATCGTCGGCCTATCTGTCACTCAGACCCCATTCAACCTGCCTCCCGCTCAGGGTGAAAGCTACACCACTTCCCCTGCAAGCACGCTGCCCGTTCAAGAACGAGTACAAGCAAATGATGTTACCTTCACTTAATATCCTGCGTTAGTTGAACAGATCTACCAAATCACAGCTTGTATTTTAGCTGTGTGTGTATTTGCGCAATATGCTCCAGTTCAGGGAACATTTTTATTCATTTTCATAGATCCAACTAGGCCATATTGGTCCTCATGTAGTGAAGCATGATCACTGGGTTCATCAATATGGCTCTATATTAATACACTATCTATTTTGAAATACAAATATTGGGAAAGGGTTGAATGCACATGATATCATCAACATTGAAAATAATGTGAAAATATTATCAAATATTATAAAAGTTTTGAGTTGTAATTAAATCTGCCCTAAATCTTGACACTTTAACTAGGATGCTTATTAACTTCACCAGTTACTTAACAGTCTTTTTATATTGTTTTCTTTCATGTGTTGTTGTAAACTGAAAATTTCAAATATTTAAATGTTCAAGCTTAATTCTTTCTGTCTATAATTATAAGTACTTGATGAATAAGGACAACTTCTTATCATTTTTATGTAGGGCACCCAGTACAATGTCTCAGCAGTGTTAGATCATCAAAAATCTGATTGATTTCAGTAATTCACACTCTACTTGAAGATGAATTTAATAAAATACAACAAAATAAATAGAGGATACCTAAGCAAGTATATCAGAATCAGGTTTTTTTTCAGATCATCAAGGCAATGACTTAGTCAACTTTGATAGTTTAATGAGTGCAAAATTCTGTGCCTGATGTAGGATGGAAAATGTGAATATTCATCGACCCCTAGTATGTTCCCAACACTGGCATATCACATTTTCTCATGTATTTAATGATCACAACTCTATAAGATAGATGCTATTAAGTTCCAAAAGATGATATTCAGAAAATATAATGTTGGCCAAATGAGTCAATAATGAGAGAGAATGCAGAAAACTTTTTATGCAATTTTTTTGCCTGCCCTACACAGAAACCCAAGAAAATAGTATGGACAGTGTAAATTCAAAACTCCTTTGGGAGTAACTTCCGAGAGAAAGCTCTAAACACTAGATATATGTCTTTATCTAACTCAAAAGCTGCATTCTCCCAACTCCCAAGGCTTGAGGATGTGCTCAACCTAAAGGAGCTGCTCTCTTATATTTTATAGTCCTTGCTACCTGAGAAGAACGCAAACTGCATTTTTAAAAAAATCAAGACATTCCACAGAAAATTGAATGAATAGAGAACAAGTTGCTACTTTCCTGTTAGATTTGTTTAGGTTGAAGGGCTCCCTGGCTGTGAAATGTAAATGACTGCTAAAACCCTCTGCTAATTCCAAAGATCCAGGAGAAGATAAATATACACAACACTTCAGTGTTCTCGCCTACAGCCAAGAGACAGTACTGGTATTTCCACAGACATAAAAACAAATTAAGTACTAAAAATTTACAGAACTAAGCAAAATGCACAATACTGGGCAGTGGCTATTTTCATTAGAATTTGAGAATAAAGAAATCTGCACCGGGGATTCTAAGAGTTGTGGTAAAACTTTCGTGCTCTTCCCAGTACTAGCTCTAATTTTTTACACTGTGTTCACATTGGGGAGCTGTCACAGTTAACTGTACATGATGCCAGATTAATGTCTGAACAAAAATACAAATCTGATTAGAAAAGTCTGAGACTGTAATTAAACTGAACTAATCCAAAATAAAAACAACAGTTTAATGCTATTAATATTCCAGCTCCTTAAACAAATGGGCATGCGTGTAAAAGGATTACATATTTCAAGGAAATTGTATTAATCACATAGCTGAAAAATGAATCTGAAAGAAAATTCAAATCTTTTTGAAGAAATCCAAGTATTTTCTTTCTTATGGTTCTAACTTTATAAATCTCAAATTTTTCCTTTCTTGTGGGGGGATGGAAGGAAGGAGGTAATAGATTGGTTCAAAAGCCACCTGTGAAAGTGTAAATTGGAATGACTCTTCAAAAAGAAACTAAGAGCCATACCACAGGCACATAGAAATGTAAATGTTCTTCCAAAACTATCATTTTCTACATTAAAAGGCCTGCAACAGTTAAAACAACCATTCAGAATATTCTTGCTTTGTTATGTCATGTGAAAGAAATTTGGGGCATTGAGAAAAAAATTTCACTCAAGCAATACGGGCAGAAAATGTAGAACATATTTAATATTGAAGGAAAATGATTTGAAGCATCTTACCAAGAAATATCACTATTAAGAAGTAGCCATGGGGCTGGATATGTAGCAACATGGCTATAGCACTTACCAACCCCGAGATAGATTCCCAGCACTGTGTAAAAGATTAGCTGGGTGCAGAGAGGTACATGCCTGAAATCCAAGTACTCTGGAGGCTCAAGCAAGAGGATTTCTGGAGGTTAAGGCCATGCTGGGCTACATACTAAGCTCAGGATCATCCGGGACTATAGAGTAAGACCCTGTCTGAAAAAAAAATCAAATAAAATAAAATAAAGAAAAGAAATAGCCAGAAATAGATATATCTGCGCCAAAGCTCCTGAATCTGGTTTTGTCCCATGAACTGATGGTCCTGTAGGAAGGCACAGTACTAAGGTAGAAGGTACAAACTGAAGAGATAGCAGTGCTTTCTCCCAAGAGTTTCCACTGACTATGACCAATCATAATAACATCATATTTCCACATCCAGCAATATCTTCAGATCATTCATTAACAAAGTGCTCTCCAATGAAAAACAACACAACTGTCTATATGAACTAAGCTTGCTAATTGCATACATGCTAATGTGTATAGGAATAAAGTACAGAACCAAGAAAATTGGGGAAAGCAAAATACATTTGCACAGAAGTTTGCAACCCAAAGGGTCAATTATTTTCTCTCAATTCTCTCTGGATATCTATTTGTTACTGAACCTTACTACTGGACCTCATCTTCCCAGCACTCCTCTCATTCCCTGGGGTTACTTGGAAGTTGTTGCAGGTTTCAGAAATTTTTTGCCTGCTTCTGGGCTTTTTAGCCCAATTTGGTGCCCTAGAACTTTCCACTTTCTCCACTCCAACTTGTCTTTCAAAGTTGCTGTACAACATATCTTCCATTCCTTTCATGCCTCAACTCTCATTTACTCTAAAAATTTTACCCCATCTTCATGACTCTGACAGGTGAAATCCTAAAATAAACGTTTCAGAAATATGTCAGCCTGCTCTTTAAAATATTAAGTGACCTTTCAGTGTCGTCAAGTGAAGAGCAATATTTAGTCTGGACATTCTAGGGCAGGAACTTTCTAAACCTTTAGAGTGTAGTTTTCCTTGTAGAAATTACCATCAGATGTCTTGAACACACGGTATAACACTAAATTGTGTCCTGAGATTCTCAGGCTAAGCCAATGAGCATCCTCAAAGGAACATATCTTATTCTTAGGGAACAGCTGTTTTATTTTTCCCTGAAACGGAAATGTGATTTTAAATGAATTAATGCAAAGATAACTTCTCCAGTCCTTTATATGAGATTTAGAATGAGAGTTGAATGTTAAAAAGGTATGGACTTTTAGAAATGTTCAAAATTATAATTCTTCTCATTTAAACAACAGATGTTAAAGGAATCACTATTCTACAGAAACAGTTCATTTTTAAATAAATCAATTAGAAAATGTTTCTGAAGACAAATAAGAATATCGAGACATTTCTCATTTATATTCCAAGCTAAGGATTAGGAGAACAACCCAATTACTCATCCAATCTGCCCATTTAAGCACCTGTCAACTAACGGGATTAATATGCCTTATGTTTATGGAATTAGGGGCAACTCTGTCACAGTCTTTGCCTCAGAACCATTAACAAACACATTTTCTAAGTATGTATTAACATTTCTTAGCTGTCACTCCTGTAATGACTCTGATACACACTAATGAAAGCATTCAAATTTCACAGCTACATTGCTGTACGTAGAAGGTGAAGCCTCCACTATTCCTCCAAATTAAGAGTTGAACCCCTCCCGAAAGGAAAAAGGCAGAAAGAAAAGAAACAGTGGCTTCAATATTCAACTTGTAAAAGCTAATTATTCTCACAGGGATGTTTTTTTCTCCTCGAAGAGATAAATTAAAACAAGTATAGGAAGGAAATGATTAAGTCACAAAAGTGTAAAAACGTAGAGAACTACATAACGTAGAATCTGAGTTACTAAAGAGACCATATGCAGCATCTGCAAATGATTATCCCTCTCAGATGGCAGCAACACCTGCTTTGGCTCTGGCTTTGGTGTGAAATTACGAAACAAAGGTATTGATACTTTACTGCGTCTATTTGAGGATAAGCAAAGCATTTTGGGAGTGATTTCTTCCCATTGACAAGGGGAATAAATGCATAATAAATGTGCTGCATGTATGCAAATGCTTTAATATATAAGCCTTCGAATCACATAAATAATCAATAATAAAAACAAACGAATTAAAATTTGGCAAAAGACTTAAATAGACACTTCACTAAAGGAGATGAATGAATGAAGCACCATTAAACCCAAGAAACAAAGACCCCTGTCATTAGTCAAGAGGGGAATGAAAATAAAAACCACAACGAGGTCCTTTCATGCTTGCTAGGAAGACTAGAATGACAGGCTGATATCAGAAAGCATGGAAACAGCTGGAAGTCTTCTACGTTAATGGCAAGAGTGTAAAATTGGTCAAACCATTTGAAAACTGTTTCCTCATCTATATCTATTTATGAGCCAGGGATTTGACTCCTCAATGTTATTCAAATAAAAACAAATGGATAGCCCCAAAAGTCCAAGTTAAAGACTATGAATGGTAATTTCATTTATATGATCCCCTCCAACTGGAAACAATTCCAGAGTTCATCAGAAGAAGGAGGGATAGTCATGTAATAGAATTTCACTCCACAGTTTTTTTGAAAGGGCTGAACTCCTTATACAGTCCACATAAGTGCGAATCAAAAATATATTGCAGAAAAGAAGTGAGACTCAAAAAAAGTATGTACTCCATGAGCCCACTAGGTTTGACTCCAGACCAGGCAAAATAATGTTTGGTGGTAGGAATAGGAATTTTTTTTTCTCTGAGGGACAAGGAATTGCCTGCAAAGAGGCACAAAAAATTTTATGGGGTAAAACAAGCATTGTGTAACTTGATTGGGTTATGTTCTGCAAAAGTCATCTGGCTCTGTACTTTAAATATTACCAAAATAAAATGCAAAAGTGAAATTGATCAGTCACATCGACTTTTTTTGGTGTTTTGGGATTTTTTGTTTGTTTGTTTTGTTTTGGAACTGAGGATTGAACCCAGGTCCTTGTGCATACCAGGGAAGCGATATACCTCTGAGCTACATCCTTGGCCCCAGTCACATCAATTTTAATCAATGTTTATGCACTCCCTACTCATGTAATGATAACAATTAAAATGTACATGGTATTCACTACACAGCAGGCTGTTCAAAGAAGTTTGCACATTAGCTCACTTAATCCTCACAACAATTTTGTTTTAATTTTAAATGTTTTAGTTTATGGTTTATCCTCCTTTTACAAGTGAGCAACTAAGAGGCTAGAAAACATGCCTCATGGTCTCTGCACTCACCCATATCTTATGTAGGCAGTTAATAAGTCTCAACACTTTACATCAACCTGAGAGAGTCCTACGTTGTTTAGAGTTTGGGTTGACAAGCACTTTAATCCACCAGCTACTGAATGGCAATTGCACAAGTTTAAGTGATAAATCCAAAAGGCTGTATAAAGTATCCCTGGTTCATGAATGTGTTAGTTCATGGTGATTCTACAGCCATAAGGAAAGCTATAGGAAGTTGAGGAAAAAAAGTAACTTCACCAAGATTCACTTGGCACACTCAGATGATTTCAGGTCTAGAGGCCAGATAGATGGGTGTGACTCCAGGACAGTCACCAGGCTGCGAAGCGCCATCCATTTCTGGCCCTGACACAGTTGACATTTTGAATGGTGACATGGAGGGTGCAAAAACAAAGAATGCTGATTAAGTCTGTATTGACATCCAACTTGGAGGACTTAGAGGGTCAGACACAGTTTCAAATGACCCCTACAAGTTGCAGTTAAAAATAGAATGATGGTCAATAGAAGCAAAGATAGTTCTTTTCAATTAGGGGGAAGGAAAAAAAAGTTGTAAGAAACAAAAGATGAAGCAAGTCTTCTGTTAAAAGACTCCCAAAAAGAAGAACGTAGGCTTTTATCCTCCAATCTCCACATCAATTTCATTACTTCAGTGTCTTCCTTGTACTGAAGAAAACATGTATTTAAAAATAAACATATTTTAAATTGTAATAGCCTCAGATTCCAAAAATTGTTTTCATTCCAAGTAGGCATGCTTTAAAAAATTAGATTTTAGATGTTTAAGTTAACCATTTAGATTTTCTTCTCAACTTTTTAAAATTATAGTAAACTACTTAAAACCCAAAACATTACCATCCTAATCATCCTCTAAATGACAGTTCAATATTATTAAAAACATTCATAATGATGCACAACCATCATGTCATCCACTCCCAGAACTCTTTTTCATCTTGTAAATCTGAAACCTTGCACCCATTAAACACTGAAGTCCCATTCTCCCTTCCCCTCATGTCATAGCAACCACCATTTTACTTTTCAATATCGAAAATTCTGACTACTTTTACTTACCTCCAGCAAATGGAATCTTATAGTATTTCCTATGTGATTGGCTTATCTCACTCAACACAACATTATCAAGGCCCACACATGGTTCCATTTTCTTGTAAATTAGCACAGTGTCTATAAACAGAGAGGACACATTAAAAGGAATAGAAAAAAGTTCTAAATTTTTGATGCAGTAAAACTCAAGGTTACTACACTAAGATACAAGAAGAAGA
This sequence comes from Ctenodactylus gundi, assembly GCA_004027205.1. Lineage (NCBI taxonomy): Eukaryota > Metazoa > Chordata > Mammalia > Rodentia > Ctenodactylidae > Ctenodactylus > Ctenodactylus gundi. The sequence continues at coordinate 146,022 of PVKB01002511.1, read as the reverse complement.
ACTCATGAAGTGCAGACACATGAATATCTTACAATGCTCGAGTTTGTCCAAGAATTACTCTTATCTCTCAATGCCAAAACCAAAGAGCCATATACCACGGGTGGGACATCCTTCTGCCCTTTAGTATCAATGCCTCTGTTTTTTTTTTCTTCACTATTCCCCTCAAGGCTCATCTTGCCATCAATATCTTTTTCTAATATGCACCTTTTACGAAGTTTCTAATTATAGCCAGTACCAACTCCCCAGTTCCTATCAATTGTGATAAGGTTCTGTTATCACCTCTGTAATTATATCTATTACCCACTTCCTTATCCAATTAATAAGCTAACAAACATTGAATTAATACCTATGAAGGTACATTGCTGCACGATATTTAGGATAAAACTGGGATATAACTCTTAACTACCTTCCAGGGATATCCAGATTCCTGGGGGGGGGGGGGGTTGCGGGGGGAGGTGCAGTGTGTGTATCTGTGTCTGTGTCTGTGTCTGTGTGTGTGTGCATGTGGTGTGATGGAATCAAATGGAGACTTTCTGTCATGGTTAAAGATTAAAGGCAGCACCCACCACTAAGGCACATGTGAGCATCCTTCTCTGAAAGAAGAGCAAGACTCAAACCTTTAGAGAATTTTGTAAATAAACTCCAGTGGTGCACATGAAGAGAGCAGTTTCTCTTGAATAGGAAAGTCTGAGTTACGAAGCAGAGGGTCCCAGATCTTAGGCAAAGCGGATCAGGTCACTGAGGCTAGGCCTCAAATAACAAAAACACATTTGTACTGATTCCATAGGCACTGTACACTGAAGATCACTACACATTGCATCTTCTACAGTAAGCACACAAGGAAACTTATTAAATGTGGGTCTCTCTTGCTTATGCCAGAAGCCAATCTGCTGGCAGCCCATTAGCAGAAACGTAAAATGACCACTGGCACCAGCTAGTGGCCAGCAAAGACTCTGAGATATCTCTTGGCCCAACAGCTCTGGCAACTGTCCATGATCTTCTATAACAGTTAAGGCTATGGTTCAGGTAAATTATTAAAATATTTTTAACTTTGGGCATTTCCTCATTTCTTATAAATAAGAAACAGAAAGAATGTGTACATAAATGTAGGTTGTCTTTCAGGGAAATCTTGCATTAATGTCATTGAAAATGTCTTAATTCACTGAGCCATGGCAATGTAGCATAGAGATAAGAACAGTGAGTGGGAAAGAAATATTGGTATGACTCTAACCCCTGTTACACATAAGTTTAATGTGATTCAATTCTATCCTCTATGAAATGGAATACTTAGCCTGACTCTAATGTCTCTGAGTCTAAAAGGCTCTGTTTTATCTCTATAATTTCACTTACATGCAATGATTAAAAATTATGCACAGTCACTTGCAAAATTAAAAACCTAGATTTTATCTTGGCTCTAATCACAAACTGAAGATGTCTAATACTAATGGGGGGAGACTGGTCAATGATAGAAAAGTATTTAGAAACTCGATGTGTGTATTTGTTATCTACTGCTTTGTAGCAAATTACTGAAATGTAGTGGTTGAAAACAGAACACATTTATAGCTGGCAGTATCTATGGGTCAGGAGTTGGGGCACAGCACCATCTGGCTCTCTGCTCAGGATTCCACAAGGCTGTAATGAGTGTGCTGGCCAAGCTATATTCTTTTATAGGGTCCTCTTCCACACTCACATGATTGTTGGCAACATTCAGTTTCTGGGGCTCATATCTACTTGCTGGATGTCATCTGGAGGCTACCCTCAACTCCCACAGCTCTCCTCAGGGTTGTTTTTTTCAGGGCTGGAAGTCTCTCACTCTCATCCTCTAACAGAAAGTCTTATATACCATAACATACGTGAATCAGGAATATCCCACCACCTTTGCACAAGATCTAAGCAAGTCAGAATTTCAGTGCTCAAGGGATGTCATTCATACATGGACCTGACTCACTGGGGTCACTTTAGGATGTGTCCTCACAAAGTGAAAGGCCAAATAACTGCTACAATAACAACTTCCTACAGCCAACTTAATACGTCAACGGGTAGGTGAGAACTAAAAAAAGATAGGGAAGCAACCCACCAGTAAACTCTGTAAACGTAGCCCTAACAAGTACGGGAGTAGAAAGCACATGTTCAGTGTTTCTGGTGCAGTGAGCAATGTACACATGTTATTACATTCAATGGTCACAGTGACCTTGAGTTGGAATTATCACCCTCATCTTACAGTAAAAAGAGTGAAGCAAAGACATGTTAAGACTAAATGATCACACAAGACCACAACCAGAAAGAAGTGGAGCCTGCTCAGAACCAAAAACTCAGTTACCCATTCATTAGCACAGGGAATGTCTTCTAGTTTTGTACACCTATCAGGTGTGTCCAATCTACAACTCATGATTGGACAGTGTGTTTTTTTTTTTCTTTTCTTTTTTATTTTTGAGTGAGGAACTATACTAACATACATATATAAGTACTACAACTTCTTTTCAATTTTTTTTTCATTGCAACAACAACAAAAAAGGGTTCAAGAACAAAAATAAATAGTGGGCAGCAGGTTGGACACACTCAAATTCTGCAAATTACTATTGTCTCACACCTCAGTTTTCCTTGCTATCAAAAGAAGAATAAATTGTTCCCTGGCCTAGATACCTCGTAAGGTTATTGTGAAGATAAAACAATAATGAAATATGCAAAGCACTTCACACAATCGCAGGCACAAGGCAAGCACTTTGTAAGTGGTATTGTCACTTTCTGCTCTAAGCTGTGTATAAACTCAAAATATACATATGAAAGGACAAGTAAGGACACTACACTTAAAAGCTCTTTTTGTTTTATTTGTTTTTTATGGAAAGAAATTTTCAGGGTTCTTTAATAATCAGCCCATTATTTTTTGTTCCTTTAAAGGCCCCTGAGGCCAGAGAAAGGAATAAATATTCCATCTATCTTTTTGCTAGAGAAGCAATAAAACTCTTGTCTACCAATAAATTGAAATGTATAGAACATTTTTTAACGATTCACATTGGTGGACCAAAAAAAGTAGTCTATTTATATCCTTTGTAAGAACGCATGACTTAAATTTTGGTTGAAATATAAAATATTAAGATAGACAAGAATAGTTCATAAAAAGTATGAGTAGATCAAAGGAAAAAAGATAGTCAGAAATTTTTACTACTATGGTAATAACCTTAGAGGACATTATATGAGGTAAATCATACATAACAAGTCTACAACATGCTTTCCACTTAGATATCTACATTATAAACTGTATTACCCAAAATGGCAGTGTCTTAGTTACTTTTCTCATTGTACGACAAAATACCCGACATCTACAGCTTAAGGGAGAAGAGATTTACTTTAGCTGACAGTTTCAGAAGGTCTCAGTCCATAAATGGGTGGCCAGTAATGATAGAAGCACATGGTACAGATTGGAGAGCTGTTCATGGCATTGCAGACAGAAACCCAAGTGATGGTAAAGCAAGTCAATGTCTGAAGACTCAGGCAAGGTAGAGCCTTTCCAGGAAGAATGTTGAATGCAGAGATAATATTTCTTTTTCCTTTACTTAGTTCAGGCTTCCTTCATCTAGGATGGGCACTTCTCTCTCACTCTCTAGACTACAGATCAATAACATACACCTGAAAACTTTGTCTTGCCTGGGCGCCCCGACCCTGAATCTCAACAAGTCGTCACAATCCCTCCAGATTAAGCCCCAAGCATCTATCCCTTCCAGCCAGGCCCTACGTCCCAACAGCACAAGGTTCCCCAGTTATGGACTAGATCTAAATAAATGAGACTTTTGCAGGATATTCCAGATCCAAGCCATAATAGGCAGTTATTTCTGAGAGCACAAATGACTATATATTTCTCCTCTAGTTCCTTGGTTTTTACCTTCACCATATACATATTTTTAAAATTTGCTTCTAATCAAAGCAATATCATCACCATTTATGGATGCTGCCTTAACATAAGAGGGTAATCACAAAAAGACACCAGGTGTCTTCACACAGGGGCCACGCACAGCACAGACACAAGAAGGACACGGCACTGCTGTGCTGGTACACGTTTAACAGCTGATCTGCGGTTTGGAGAAGAACGACCATTTCTACAGCCCATGTTCAAGCCATCAAAAGGACAGCAGCGACCTGAAGTTGTGAAGAGATGCGTCCAGCAGACCTCATGGCCAAAGAGGAAAGATCTACGAAAGCCACTGAAAGAACACTCGAACTCAGCTTAATGCAGTTTAACCTATGCATCTACATGTTGAGGTCTTCGAGCTTCTACTCAGCCAGGCAGGATTCAACTGGAAAAAGGTCAGAGGAAGTACGGGATTTTTCCCAATAATGGGAAGGAAGAAATTATCTGTACTAGACAGTCTTAAAGGGTTTCTGAAATAATCCCTGATTAGTTGCGAGGCTAGGTACCATTTTTGCGTTTTACTGATGAGAAAGTAAAAGTGTAGGCAAACTTCCTCAAAGCTAGGAAACAGCACAGCCTTTCACTGATGCCTTTTTCTTTGTATTTCTCCTCCTGCTTTGCTCTCGCCTTCTCTCTGCTGTTCTGCCCTCGGTGTTCCCCGTAGTCTAGCTGCTCATCTGGTGTCTCATGTGCCGAAGGCATTGTGCATGCAATCAAGCACACATGGAAAGATAAGTAAATACATTTTACAGGGTAGGAGTCATAACACACCAGTAAAACCAAATACTTCTACACAATTCATATGACAGCAGAAACATAAGCAAGCATGCTATTGTTTGAATCTAGAGTGTCCTTCCAAAGCCTCACACATTTGGATGTAGCGGGATAACCATGGGACTGTGTGCTGTCGGGTGGTAGGGTCTGGAAGCTTGGGGCTTGCCCTGAAGGGATCCTGTCTATTTGTTCAGATTGGAGGAGGAGGTGTCGAGGACAGAGCTCCCAGCTCTGTTTTGTTGACCTGTGGGCCTAAGAGTCAAGAAGAGGGTGTTGGGACCCCAACTGGCAGCTTGAATTAAGTAAAGGAAGGAAGAAGAAACATGGTTACAGCTTCTTCCTGGGAAGGCTCTGGCCCGGCTTGCGTGTCTAGACACTGACTTGCTTCTGCTTTCACTGTCTGCAACGCCTTAAGCAGCTCTCCAGCCTCGGGCAGGTACCTTCACCATTGCCAGCTGTCCTGCACATGGGCGGTGTGAGACCTTCTGAGTGCAAACTAAAATGATCCTTTTCTCCCTTAAATTGTGGGTGCTGAATATTTTGTCCAAACAATGAAAAAGTAACTAGGACAAGGCACATCAGGTAGAGCACCCAAACTGAGAGAGATTGTGGACACCATCTGTGTGCAGCAAGAAGATACAACCCAAGACCCCCAAGGGACACCTAAACCCATGAACAGCAACAAACCCTGCATATACTATGTATTTCCTATGTAAGTAACTCATAAGGCTTAATTTATAAATTAGGTACAGTAAGAGCTCAATAACATAATGATGAAATGATGAAATGGAAGGGTATAACAGTGTACTCTAATCTCATGGATATTTCTCTCTCCCCCTCTCTCTCTTTGTCCTTCCCTTCCTTTCAAAATATTCCATTGTATTATATTCAGCCTTTCTCTTTCTGTGATGAAGTGAGGTTATACAATGTCTGTATGATGAGCTGAAAGGAAGTGAATGACAGAGGCATTGTGACGTAGCATTACGTTATACATACAAGCCACTTAAACAGACCACATCAATACCACAGCTGCCCACCAGATAACTGGTCAGTTAGCAGACTGAAAAGTAACTAGGGGCAGGTAGTATACAGAGAGTGGGGATGTTGGACAACAGGACAGAACAGAATGGAACAAAGTATCATCACTTAACTCAAAATTGCATGTAACTTAAATCCTATTAATTAACTATTCTTAGTCATTGAAGCCACTGAAAGTGAATCTACCAGTAAGAGAGTACTTCTTATCTAACACAGTACCACAGATGGGTCCCTAAAATTTTTAAATGCACTTCTAGGGGTTGTGTGGTACACTGAGAAAAAAAATCATGGGATCCAAGTCAGTGCATGGGGAAAATGGAAAGATCATATTCATCTGTAACAGCAGACTGAGCCCTAGAAAACCTACTTAGAACTGTGAATAGAGTGTATTCTGCTATTTAAGATCAGTTTGGCTTAAATAGTTTGTTTTAATAAAAAAAAAAAATAGAAACAATTGCCATAACATGAAACTTCACAAAAAGTTGTAACACCAATAAACACTCTCTTCGACATTCTCTAGAAGTACCATAAAAATTAACAGTATTATTACTATTATAAAAAGACAATTTCTGTCTCAATTCAGATGTTAAAAATGAATTAGAGTCTCTTCAACATTTCTGGAGAAAACAGAAATCTTCCAAATAATACAAGTGAATTAGACCAAAGGTTTTCTACAGAGAAAACTACAAAGCTATAGATGAACAAATAAAGACCTAATAGAAAGATCTTCATGGTATAAACAGGGAAAGGTGGTAATCATTTTAATGTTTTAGTCACTTTCACTGTTTAAGTTTTTCTTACAGTGAATAAAATAAAGTAATAAAACGTTCCCCCTAAGTTTTCACACAATGCATAAAACTGAATGCTATTACAGTTTTTCACCTTTTTCTTAACAGATCCAATACTCACTTCGTACAAAATTGAGTTAAAATTTGCAACATTCTTACACTATTTTGTATCACAGTTCTAGACAATGGACCATAAGTCAGAGCGCAAATTCAAATAATAGGATCATAGTCTAAGCTCTTTATTGCAAAGATTATTGGCAAAAAGCTATAACCGTGCCTTTTCTTCATGTTCTGCACAATGAGGATTACAGTGTTTTACACAAATCATATTTCTACCAGATATGCACCATGTCACCTCTAAAGTTAATTTATCAAACACAGGGTGTAGCTTTATAAAAATGAAACCATGCTGATTTAAAACTGAGACTACAAATGACAGAAGGGACCCTGCCGTGGACAGAGGGTCCAAATGAAAGGAAAGGAAGAGGAAAGACAGGAAAAGACACTCAATCCCTTGCTAGAGCCTGAGAGAGTGGCACACATGCCCTTCTCCAAGAGATGTTGAAAGCCTTAAATAGTGCTGAACTCTTGATAATTAGCTGAGGTCTTTCCATTCTAGAGCAAATTTGGAGAGTCATGAAGCCCATCTATGAATGAAGTGCTGCTCTGAGTAGGCACTAAGGTCTCCAAAATAGCTTTGAGAAGTTCAAGAGGTAAGAGGCCTCAGCCACAGCCAGACATCGAGACTACCTGGCCTCGTCAGTGAAGATGACGCAGTAAAGGGGAAGTGACCAGGACTGAGCACAGCAAAGAGAGTCTCACAGGAGAAACTGGGGACACTGAGGAAAAAAAAAAAAAAAAAACCTTGTCTAAGGATCAGCATGTGCATAACCCTTCTGTCACTGTGAGAAAATGCAGGCTAAAGTCATTTTTTAAGAAAACAAAATTGTGGGGGCTCAGAGTTTTAGAGGGTTCAGTCCACAGTCACTTGGCCCCGTTGCTTTAGGCCTGTGGCAAGGCAGTAGATCATGACAGGAAGTGTGCGGCAGGAGGGAAAAGCTGCTTACCTCATGGCAGCTGGGAAGCAAATAGAGAACTAGAAAGGGACTGGGGCCCCATTATCCCCTTCCAGACCACACCCCCAGCGAGCTAACTTTCTCCCAGTAGGCTCCACCTTGGAAGGGTTCCCCCACCCTCCAAAAGCATCACAGGTTGTCAACAAAGCCTTTAGCAAACAGCTCTCTGGGAGATATTTAAGATTCTAACTATACAAATGTATTTGCCTAGTCATTCAAACTTGCTGCCCTATCACAACTTCTTTTCTTATTGAACAGTATCCTGGCATCACAAGCAAGAAGAGTGGTGACTGGCGCCTGAGATCCCGAGGCAGTGATGTCGCTCGTGAAGAAGAAGCATTCTTCTATTTAAATTCTGGGTATCTCAGTTCCCCTATTCCATCCCTACAACTTTATTTTTACCTATTATTTCACAGGAGAGTTTATTCTTGCTGTCAGAACAAGCCCAAACCCCTTCCTTGTCAGGTCCTGTAATCTGAGTTTATTTTCCAAGAGAGAAACTTTGCCTACTTACTAGCATAACTGACAGTAGTCAAGAAATAATGCCACAAATTTTAAATTTCTAAGTGCATACTGTTTTTAAAAAGTGAAATAATCAAGATTTTTGCCAGCAAGAAGCAATCATTACATGCTCTCCAAATACTGCCAAAAATATACGCTTGCCTGTGAGCATCAACAGAGTGGCTAAAAACTGTTATGGAAGTACTCAGTTTCCAAAATTAAAGAGAAGATAGTTAGCTGTAAACCATTCTCATTTTATCTGCTATTATTTCACTTTGAAGAAATTTTCTTTAACAGCTGTATCCAAACAATTGATAAATATAAATCAGGATACTGATATGATTAGTAGTTGATTTCTTTTGATATTTACAACATGCTAAAAAGATTGAAAAATATGCAGAACTTGGGAGGACAGACTTTAATGTTAAAAGTAATCTATTCTCCCAAAATTATTTTTATTAGTATGTATTTGTGATACATGATGGTTACATTGAACTTAACTCATTCGTGTTCCTCCACAGAACATAGACATCACCACCATTTTCTTCCGCCTTACTTCTCCCTTCCCTCTTCCCCTGTATTATGAAGTAGACAGCACATGTCCATGCTGACAGTAGATCCCTGGATAATGGCAACGCCTATCTCAGGTTCCTCAGGTCTCCTCCGGGTAACTCTCACCCCTGAGATCCTCTCTTCACACTGAAGGCAAGTGATCCTTTCAGAACTTAAACGCACAGATGAAAATTCTGTTTAAAAACCCTTAATGGTCTCCTGCAAGAATTGAGTAAAGACTGAAATCATCAATACGGAGCTCAGTGATTAGAGAACTTGTCTAGGAAACACGAACCCCAGATCCAATCCCTCAACGCCAAATAATAGCTGGGCGTGTTGATGCACGCCTGTAATCTTAGCACTCATGAGGCTGAATCAAGACTGATGTGAGTTCTAGGCTAACCTTTGCTACATAGTGAATTCAGGAACAGCCTGGACTACAGAGCAAGACTCTGTCTCAGGAAAAGAAAAAAAAAATCGACCTGTCATTAAGGAGCTGCTTTTCCTATCCCTCTGACAACTTCTCCTGTCACTCTCCGACTTCTTATTGCTTTTTGGCCATACAAGGTTGTTCAGATCCTTACTTGTGCCATTTTCCATCCTGACATTTGTTCTTTGCACAGATTGTGTATCCACCAGGTAGACGCACAGTCACTTCTAACGGTATTCCAACTTTATTTACCAGTTTATGCCTCACTAATTCTGTGGATCTCAAATCCTGCATCTTTTTTTTCCCACAATGCTGTAATTTCCTTCAATCTCCCTGCTATCTTTGTTACAGGCTTTCCTACAATTGTGTTCGTCTTTTTACCTTCTATTGTTTTAATTTTGCAGCTGATTGTCAAGGGTCCACTTCAGGTGTCTGCAGGTTCTATTCAGAGGGACATCATTTTCTTCTAGCTCATCGTTGTACTGCTATCATGACTGCTGGTCTGAGGTAGTTCAATCATCACTCAATGAATAGATTGATTAGTCAATCAGTCTGAGTTTTACCCCTCTGTTTGGTACAAACTAGCTGTGCACATACTAGGAAAGTTCTCTACCCCTGAAGTACATCCTAAGTCCCCTGTCTTACATGATTTCATTAGATATAAGGATAAGTCAATAGAAAAGTCCAAGTGGATCCCAGGATGGCAGCTAGTTTATAGAGACAGACTTTATGATGCTGTTAAATATCACATATAAAAAGGTTAATAAAATATGGCTTCTCTGAGTACAGTCTATTTTCTAGGTAGATAGTGAGAAAAGATATCAGAAGGGAGGGGGAGGGAATGGGCAGTTGGAAAGGCAACAGCAACAGCAGAGAGGAGGCCATCCTTGAAGTTTAGACATGTTTTATTTCTACCACTTCTCTCCTTCTTTCAACAAGGTGACACAGGCAAAGCAGAAATTATTCTTTTATAAATGATTTTAAAATCTCAAGAAATGTTTTCCTGAAAACAGAGGAAAAGCCAGAATCAGAACCAAGTCATCAATGTCTGTTCCCATCTTGTCCCATGCACCATTCTAATTCACCAATATGCCTTGTTCTTAAATTTGAGATAATATGAATATGAAACTAGCATAATTTCAAAAAAGGAGGTTCACAAGTGCTTTTATTGAAACTAATGGAATAAAAATGTCCCTTCAACTGCTAAGCTTGGAGGTGACTCCATGGGACTCATTACTCATTTTTCCTTCCATGAGATACTTCTAGTCCATCCTCACCACCTAATACAGTAGTTACAGTCTATCAAGTACTGTAAGAGTGAACTGGCCAGCTATCACCTCCCAGGTCCCCTTCAAACTACTGGAAGCTTCTGTCTCCCTTCTTTACTTGCCTGAATAAAATGTCTTTACCATACCTTGCAGAAAAAAAATAGAAAGACAGAGAGAAAGAAAAAGAGAAAGAAAGACAGACAGACAAAGGCAAGAAAAAAGAAAAAGACTGACATGACAAACATTGAACTTTTGTTTCTAGAGTAAATAGAAAATCAAATTTCTATGAAACCATGATTAACATTTCATCCATCAAGTAATGCATCACCTTTTCTCTATGTGTTTCTTATTAAACACACCGTATTTAATACCAATTCTTGGTTGGTTCCCACTGAATTTATGGCCAGCATTGCTACAACACATGTCTTAGTGAAGCTTATTTAACAGATGCAATTTCTCTTTGACTCCATCTTGTACTTGAGACAGCACTCTGACATGATGCTTGGGCGCCATTTTAAATGCCAGAATCATCAACAAAAAGAACAAAATGTGAGAAAATATGGCCTTAAACAGATCACAAAAAGTCTTTTTATAGGACAAGAGTTAAAGCAAGAGACAGTATCACTATCTTTGGCTCCGGTAGACCATACATGTGTAGCAACTCAATTTTGCGGGAGCCATCCTACAATGAGCATGAGAGCACATGAATACACAAATATGGATTTGAGAGTTTCAAGTAAAATTTAGCAAGTTGGAAAATTCTCAAATCTGTACATGATGAAGCTCAGCTGAGAGAGCAATGAAAACATACACCCAGAAATATATATATGTGTATATACGCGTACACACACACACACACACACACACACACACACACTCTAAAAAAGCAAACAGGTCTCTAAATATAGCATACCCTGAGGATAAAAATAAATAACAATGCAACGCCACCATGAGGTCACAGGAGAAGAAGTGCATCTACAAGACAGAGTGTCTGGCAGACTCAGTAGGATTGAAGAGAAGGAGGAATTCAGAGCGGAAGTACAAAATTTCCATGAGTGGAGCCAGTAGAAATGTGTGCCATGGGTGGGGAAGACGAATTGGTCAGAATGGCAAGAAAGGTACACCCTTGGGTTAAAAAGCAAACACCATTCACTATGAACAGTAGAGCTCCAGCACAGCTAGAAGTGTATACTCTCAAGACAGATGTTGTATTAAGCCATAGGGCGCAATACATTTACTAGTTAGAAAAATTTAGAAAAATAACTTTGTTGTGTTCAAAAGAAAAGCTAAACCCAATGAGATTGGGGTAAGAGAACTAAGACTCGGGCCAGTTGAGCATCTACTCAGAAGTGAGACAAACAGGTGCCCAGAAAAGTTCAAGTCATTACAACTAAAACAATAACAAGAAAACACTGCATCCTAGGTTGGAAATAAATAAATATGTATCTCACAGTTCTGGAGGCCAGGAAATCCAAGAGGAGCAGAGTTGGTGACTGCCAAGGGCCCATTTCCTGGCTCACTAATTCTCTTCCTGTGTCCTTGCATGACAAGAGGAGACAAGGTGGTTCTCAAGGGCAATGTACAAAAGGAACCTAACACCACTTACAGGGATTTGGCACTGATGATCTAATCACTTCTCAGGGTACCAGTTCGTCTGTGGTTACATTTGAGTATTTGAGTTTTAGGAAGCCATGAACATTTGGACCATAGAAATACCTTTAATATTTTTATCATCAATAAAACTTTATGTGCAAATTGAGTGATTACCTGCCTGAACTAAACAGTCATGCAATATTTTAATGATACTGAGATTACAATTTTAAATTATTTACTTGTCTGTTGTTTCGTTCTCTCATTTTGCAGGGCTATAGACTGAACCCAGACTCTTGACAGATAATTTTAAGTCAAAAGGCTTAGTTTGTATTAATACTGAAAAATTTTTTAAATTTTACCAAAGATAAGAAGAAATGAATTAGCTCAGCTCTGAAGAGACACTCTCATAGATATTACATTTTAAAAAATGACAGGAATCAACAAAAAGAATTAGAAGCCAAATTCAGCAGTGATGGTTTGAGCTTGGGGTGACGACCTCTTGCCAACACCCTGTTGAATCAACTCTATGTAAGCACAGGATTATTTTAGCTTTCCCATTTTTTCTTGGAATGTGGAAAGATCAGTGGCCCAAGACCTGGGAATCCAGAGATCTGCTTCACTATACTAAGCTGTGGACAAGTCCCTTCATCCATCTAATCCTCAGATGTATCACCTATAAATAATGATCTGGGGAAATGGTTTTAAGAATCTTTCACTTTGTAATGGTCTATCACTCATTATTTGAATTACGTAAGCACTGGGACCTAATATATTCATATTCTTATGCATAACAATTTCTGGTAGAGAAGAGGAGATCTTGGGGGACTAAAATTCACTATGTTTCTAGATGAAAGCCTGATAATTTTTTTCCCCAAATGTATGGGCTACCTGTCTGTGTGTCTGAAACAGAAGAAAAACTTTTCATGCCTAATAGGGCAGATTTTTAAAGTAATTAATAGTTATTTATATCAACTCAGCATATATACATATTTCCAACCTATCTTCTTACTTGTAAGTACAATTTAGTGTGCATATCAGAGGTTTACAATAAGATGTTATGGGATATATATATATATATATATATATATATATATATACATATATATACATATATACATATATATACATATATATGTATATATAATTTCATCTTTTTTGACAAGAGGAACTAAAAAATGTACTTGCTTAATGAAAATCTCTCTCCAACTCAGTTTTATAGCAGGCCCCTCTATTCTATAGAGAAAATGTTCAAGACTCCCAGTGGATACCTGAAACCCCCAAAATACTGATCTTGATAATTTACTGCTGTTTTCATCCTCACCAAGCACTTACCACTCACTGTGGTGGTAATTTTTACAATGTGAGATGCAAAGCAAAAACAGCAACAACTTCTTTTCCCTGCTTATTTCCCAGGCAGGAGCTTGTTCTTAGTGTAGATTTTACCGATGTCCACACATGATCTTTCTTCCTTCCTTATTAAGTCAAGTCTTTTCACCTTTGCGCTTGAAGCACTTTGCAGCATCTCTACGGCATGTCTGAATTTCTGAATCATTACTCTGGCATTTGGGACCAAGGAAAAGCCAAATAAAGGTTACTTAAATACGATCACTGTGACACCATGATCATAGGTCTGATTGCTGAATGGCTACTAGTGACTAATGCGTGGGCAGTATATACAGCGAGGACAAGCTGGACAAGGGGATGTTTCACTTCCTTGGCAGGTCAGTGGGGCAGTTCTAGAATTCCTCACGCTATTCAAAATACTATGCAATTTAAGATTCATATATTGTCTATTTCTAGAATTTTTGTTTAATATTGCCCTGTGGTAGTGACCAAGGGTAACAGAAACTGTGGAAAGTGACCCTCTTGAAGGTGGCTGGGAGTAAAGGTGCTGATAAACAGTCTTCGTGTTATTTTGGACCTGGAGACTTGTCTTAGTTACTTTTTCATTGCTATGACTCAAGACCTGTCATCCACAAGTTAGGGGAGGCTAAGTTTATTTTAGCTCACAGTTTCAGAAGGTCATAGTGCACTCAGAGGTGGCTGGCAACAGTGGAAGTACATGACAGAGGCAGAGATGGAAGCAGCTCCTCCCAACATTGCCAACAGAAAGCCAAATTAAGTCAAGTTGAGTCTAGTCTCATGAGGAAGGCAGAAAGCAGCTTATACACAAGCAGGCCCATAACAGTGATTCTCCCCTGGTCCCAGCCTCAAAGTTCTGCCCCTTCCAGGTGTGGAAGGTAAGCTAAGCCCCCACTACACACCTGTAATGCAATCTACATGCCTAGAATCCCTCCCTCCAGACCAGGACCCCATCTCCCAACAGCACATGGTCCTATATACAATCCCTAAAATCCAAATACATCAGACTTTTGGGGGACATTCCAGATCCAAACCACAATAAGGCTTATTCATTTTCCATATATTATTGTGGTTATTTGGTGTCCTTTGACCTACATCTCCCAGTCCCCACCCCATGTTTGCCCTCAATTTTAAAGTGTTTATTGACTATTTAAGCAATCTGCAAAATTTCCACAAATGAATCCCAGCTACACTAGATTATAAAAATAGCCAAAAGAAGGAAGTTCTAGAAACAAATTAAAGAACAAATGACATTTTTTCTCTTCATATTTTCAGAAATTAAGTCTAATCATATTTTTCACTAGCTCGAGGACTACAAGCCCATATTAATTTGAAGGATTGTTTACTTAACTTGCTTTGTTTATAGAAGTCTATGAAATCATTTTAATTATTCTTATAACCACAATCTTGTTCAATAAATCAGTACTGCCTTAGCATATTCATGAAAGATATAGGCATAAGTGTGATGGCAGTCTTTTAGAAATTGTATGACAAACCATCCTTACGAACATTAAATTCTTTTAATCACAGTCCATAGACTCACTGCTCTTAAAACTATATTCAGCTAATTACTAATGACTCAATATGGTAATTTTGATTCATTCTTGATATTCATATAGAATTATTTCACACTTGCTCCATGATTAATCTCTGTAAGTGCATCACTAATAGCACACACTAATTTAGATGTGAATAAAAGCATATATTTAAATACCTTATGTCTTTTTTTCTCTTTTTTTCCTAAAATAAAATGACAGACCAATGCAGCCATGGCAATCTATTCGGAGTGGAAGGTAGAACACAGTTTAAAGGCCATAGAAGTCAGCCAACTTGGTATTTTACATGATAACTGGTGGCGAATCCACGGCTGAGAGTCTATAACTCTCAGGCTGAGAGGCCAAGGCATCAGGAAAGGCCAGCCATCAGGAGACCTGGCCTGGGAGGATGTGGATTGGGATTGTAAAGCCTTTGACTTGCCCTGGGTTCCATGCTGGGGGGTGGGAGGGAATAGAGAGAGAGAGGGGGGGGGAGAGAGAGAGAGCGCACCAGCGCCAGAGAGCACATCTGTAAATGGCCTTGAAGCACAAAACAGGAAAAGACAGAGTCTGTGCAAAGCTCCCTCTTAGACTGTCATGCAAATCACAAGTCTTTGGGGCACCCATTGATGTAATGTAAATAAATGACCAAACAACAGACAGGCAGTTAATGATAAGTGAAAACTTTGATTCTACATAGAGACAGTATTTGAGGCCCGGGAGTAATTTTAGACAACCCCACTTAGTCCTGGCCTAAAATAGATCTTATTCCTCAAAGTAAAATAATAGATAAAAAAAACTTAAGACCACTAGCCTACTCACTGAATTCTGCTCAACCTATGTGGACTTTGGGCATACTAATATTCTCTGTATTTCTGAGCTACTGTTGTTTTCTAACCAGAAAAAAAATGTTTATCCAGTGTTCATAGATAGATAAATAGCTCTAACAGAAGAATGATTTCTGTACAGGATAATATGATTGTTCAACTACTTAATCCTATATATACAGAAAAGAATTAAATTACTAATTTTGCAGGTTTAGATTATTTGCTTTGAAGATCATCCATGGTTTAATTTAAAAATCAGAATCATTCAACACATTTCTGATTATCTTTCCAGAGTGCTCAAGTTTGTACCCAGTAAATACAAACTGACCATAGTCCTAGACAAACACAATAAAGATATGATAAAGGGATGACTTTCAAATGTCAGGTCATGCATCCCAAAGCTACACACTAATGTACTAGCTATGCCTCCACTCTGTTCAAGCTATCTATTAATTTCACCGCTAATTTCTTTACAGACAGATGTCAAGAGTTACCTCCATTTCAAGAGAAAAAGGCTTTTAAATAAAGAATATTTTACAGAAGCAGAACAAACTTATGACTATTTCTTAGTATCTTTGGTCTACTAGAATAATAGGTGCTATAATAGACCAAAAACAAAAGAAGATGGTAAAAGCCAAGCCTCTGATTCCAGAGAACTTATAGCCTTTTAGAATGAAATATCTCACATTGAAAAAAATTATAGCATCTTCTCAGGGTGAACGTTATTAATCAAAGTAGGTTTACAGTTTACAGATGATAGCAATCAGATGATAGGGCTGCAGAAATTAAGAAAACTCAGGAAAGGGAAGAGTTGAGAGTAAGAATGTGCCCTTCAAGGTCGCCTCCCTAGCTATGTGCCTCCAATGGGGCACCACCCTGTGAAAACACACTCAGCTCTGCACTCCTGAATCCACTCGAGAGCATAGCTGTACTAATTCTATGATTAAATGATGCTTTACTAATCTGCTAGGCATTTCTTAGTCACTGCAACCAGGCTTAATTGGAGACGTTTTCTGGAGGCTGCAAATCACAGAGCTGCTCTGGGAGGAGAATCTTCTAAGTCCTTCAGTCCTGTCTCACCCCGCACTGGGTAAGAATCACAAAGTAATCTTCTCACTTTAACTAAAGGGAGTATAGGGTTTGGAACAACACAAAAGAGGCTACAGAGTAGTCAAATCGAAAGAGCAAATGAGAAAGGAAGAAGCCAAAAAAATAACAAATTCTATTGTTCAGAGAAAATATATTAGAATTATAAATGAGGATGTATTAAATAGTCTGGCAAGACTAGAGGTGGGAGAGCCCACAACAACCATCAGCACTCTGGAGAACCTGAGAATCTGGTCGTTTCTCAACCCAAGAAGCCCAAATCCAAAATCCACAGAGCAAGAAAGAAGAAGGAAGATAAAGGAAACAATGCCAGTCCAAGACTTAGGGTTTCAGGGTTTGCAAGCTCCCTGGGGAATCACTGGTGTGAGTCCATGTTGAAAGGCTGAACAGCACTAGGGTGTTGTTGCTCAGTGGTTAGAACACTTGTGGAGCACGAGCAAGGGCCTGGTTTCATTTCCCCAACACCACAAAAATTATCTGGGCATGGTGGCTCATGCCTGTAATTCCTGCACTCAGTAGCCTAGGCAGAAGGACTGCCACAAGTTCGAGGGCCATCTAGCTTTATAGTGAGTGCAGGATCAGCCTGGAGTACAGAGCAAGACCTATCAAAAAAGAAAGGCTGAAAAAACTGGAATCTGATGTCCACAGGTGATAGCAGTAGCAAAAGCAATACTGGTCAAGCAGAATGGAATGTTTTAAATACAGGCCAACCTCCCCCCCCACCCCCACCCCATTTCAGCCTTTCATTACATCCAGGCAACAAGCCTATTAGATGGTGCTACCCACAATTAGGGCAAGTCTTTCACCTTGAGTTTCTGACATACATGTCAATCACTCCTAGAAACAACCCCACAGTCATACCCAGAAGTATTACATTACTAATTTTCTGCATTTGTTACTTTTCCATCAGGGGACAAAATACACAACACCCACAACTTCTACCAGGAGAGGTATATTTTGGCTTATAATTTTAGAGGTAGAAATTGCAGGGTGGTACAGGAAAGCTGTTCAACCCTCCACAGTCAAAAGGCAGAAAGTGGAAGAGAAGAGAGGAACTGGGAACAAGTATACACCCTTTCAGATCATTTCCCCCTTCCCACAGACCCCTCGCCCCTTTTCCTGACCTAGCTCCTATGAGGTCCCACCTAACCCCAGGCCCCCACATGACCTAGCTCCAAGGAAGTCCTACCTCCTACTCCTGCCCTCCCCCACCTAGATCCAAGGATGCCTCACCTCCTAACAACACATTCATCCATGAGTTCATTAATCCATTGAATGATGCTATCACCTTCTAAAGTCCTATCTTTGAATACGTGAGACTTCTGGAGGACGTTTTAGACCTAAACTACAACACATATACGGGAATTTCTTGATCCAGCCAAGCTGACAATCATCATTAACAGCCACATAAAACAATTTTATTTATGTGGTATTTTTGATAATATATTTAATCTGAACACGATTATGAAAAAAATTGCTAGATAATTCCTAATAGAAATTCTACAACATTTGATGGGTGTCATTTAAAAACATCAATTTCATAAAAGACAAAATATCAAGATTAACCTAAATTAAAGTTTACTAAAGAAATTGAACAACCTAATACAATGCATGCCCTTGATTAAAATTTAGAAGAAGAAAAATTAGTTATTGACATGTTTATTTTTTCAAAAATTGGAGAATGTGAATATTTACTAAATATATCTTAAGTAATATTGTTGTCTTAGAGCTGAATCCACACATATGATAATGGCAACACAGTTGTATAGGAGAAGGTTTTTCTTTCTCCAAGATGCACTTGACATATCTACAGGTATTATATCATATCTACAACTTAGTTCCCAGTGTCTTAGAAAACAAACCTATATGAACACATATCAACAAAAAAGACATAAAGCAAATGTAGCTCTGATGAATAGCAGTAAAACAAATAGTTGTGGAGAGAAAAAAAATGAGTCATGTGAAACTAGACTGGGAAGTAGGTGGCATTGAGAAGCAGTGACACTGGGGTTGAGATGTGTGACCAGAGCGTGAATGAACAGCTGATAGAGATCTTCAAGTGCAGAGGGAGGAACTTGGATCTGACCTTAAAAGAAAAATAAGGACAATGACTGCATGATAGTCTCTGGCTTAAGAATAAGACACTGGTATCACGCCTGAAGAAAATAAACACAGTAGTAGGTGATAGAAAACACTAGAAAGAGGACTGTTCTGAAGGCCAATAAGAAGATTCCCCCAGAATTATCAAATGGAAAATAATTAAAGTGTGGTTTCTGCGGAAGCAGAAGGACTAAAAGATGAAGATGCCGGGTATAGAATGATTTCACCAGTATCTGACCTTAGCAAGATCCCGGGATGGCTGGGGTCTTTCTAATGGGATTAAAAGCTTCTGCTACAAGTAATACCCAGTAAACAGCAAGATTCAGGAGAACTAGAACTGTGTCTGTTGCCCAAACATCAAAGGTCCGACACCTAGAGAGAAATGAAAAAGAAACACAAACCACTCACAGAAGAGAAAAAAAAAATATTGTTTTAATGGGATATTATGCAGCCATAAGGAAAGACAGATCATTAGGCATTTGCATGAAAGTATGGTAACCTTGAGTCAATAATGTTCAGTGAAATGGATGAGACAGAAAAGATTAAGGACTGCGTTATGTCTCTCATATAAGACTGTCATAGATGTATAAAAATGATTTTAACAAAGAGATAGGGCAGGCAGGGGGGTGAAGTGCTGCTAGGAAAAGGAAAGAGATTCTGAGAGTGAGATGGTAGGAGAGGAGGGACAGGTAAAGGGGAGGGAAAAAGTGGTCAAAGTAGTAGACATACAGACACAAATCTCCCACCTTGTGCATAATTAGCATGTACTGAATTTTTAGTACGTCCAAATTCAAATTAAAATATTAAGAATTTTTAAAATGTTCATGATGTATTTCAGTCATCTTAGTACTATTTACAATAGTGAAGTTATGCAATTCATCTAAATGTCTATTCATAAATGAATGAATCTCAAAAGTTATACACCTGACACACTAGGGTTGATATATCTTGTTTGTAACCTAGTGTCAAATGGTTCTGAAAAAAACAGAGGCATCCCAAGTTATATCAGGAACTGTCTGCCAAAACAGTTTTTCCTCCAGATTGCTCCTTAATGCTCATTTAGAAATATATATACAGTAGATATTTATGCTACAGTAGATATTTTACATTAGAATATATATGATACACACACAATTTTGAGATCCATTGGATGTGATCTTCATATCCCACACATGTCCACTCTAATTAAAAGCTTGGTCTCTGTGGTGGTGGCATTGGGAGGCTGTGGAACCTTTAAAAGATGGGGCCTACTAGAGGTTGGCAGCTGATTGTAGGCATGAGGCATCTCTCATTCAAGCCCTCTGGTACTTCTCAACCCCTTTAGTAGCTTGCATACCAAAATTGTTATAAAAAGAGAAAGCCTGGCCTCAGCTGTCTTCTTTTTCATTGCTGCTTATTCAGGATGTGACCCACACTCCTCCCATTACCACCCACATGACACAGCCCAGCCCGCAACAGAATTGAGCCGAAGGAAGAGCCAGACATTCAAATTTCCAAAACTGAGAGCTAATGAAATCTCCTTTCATTTATAAGTAGCTTGTCTCAGGTGTTACACCATACTGATAAGAAGCCGGTGAATACATACACATATATAGATGGATATTGTTTTTCCATAAAAAGCAAATCTCCCTGATGATGAGATAAATTGGAGGACATAATGCTAAGTGAAGAAGTAGACACAGAACAACAAACAGCACATGATCGCACATGGAACCTAAAGCATTACATTCACAGAAGTAGAGAAGGACTCAGCTGCCAAAAGCTAGAGAGAATAGGGAGGTGTTGGTCAGAGTACCAAGCTTCAGTTATAAGACAAACACATTCTGGAGATTTAATGTACAGCATAATAGTATTCCATTTTTATGTTTTAATCATTTCTAAATAACGCTGGAAATGAATGGAATGCCTGTGAGATTTCCAACATGGCAGGCTAAGAAAAGTAGAGCCATCTGGAAGGCCCACTGGCTTGAGGGTGAAAGTATAATGTTATTTCAAAGGCGAGAATATGTTAGTGGAAATACAAAAGTCCTAAGTTCCACCAGAAACTGTCTGCCAACACAGTCTTCTCTTCAGGCTGCTTTTGATGCTGCTTTGTTTAAAATACAGTAGGTATACTTACTCATATAAATATGTTGCCTTTCTACCTAATCAATACTTATTCACACAAATCAATCTCGTTGCTTTATCCTTAAAGGCATTGGATCAATCTGGGCCACTCTAAAGCAACGTTACAGGGGCTTGTTTCCCTCCCCTCAACACTATAACTATTGTTTTTTTCTACAAAACTTACTCTTGGTCTTTTGTTATTATCCAATTATTATTTGTTTAGGTCTCAGTTTCTTATGTGCAGATACAAGTCCAAAATAATTTTATAGGTAAGTCATGATCAAATTTTGGTTTGTGAATTTTTTGTGCATGTTTTACATGTATATAGTAAGAGCTACAGTGGCCCTATTTAAACTCCCGCATACACTACCGAGTAGGTAAACGGCTTTGACAAGCTACTTAACTTCTCTAAACTGGACTTCGTAATACACACTTCACACGCCTTAATTAAATAAGATAATTCATGTAAATACAGTACCTGGAAAACAGTAAGAATTCAAAAATCTTATTACTGCAATTGTCACTAGTATTAATTTTATTTCACTATAGAAGATAATAATCCCGTGACTAATGACAGCATTACTATTCATTTACTGATAGGAGTGTTTGAGAGATAGAGTTTCAAAGAATGCATTTTGGGAACCATTGCTCGAAGCCTTTAATTCTATAAATATTCACAGAGAATATTCCTCTGCAGTTACACAATCCATGAGATAAGGCCACGCAGAAGATCCAGTCCATCCCAGGAACTCCTGACTCCCAGAACAGGGAGTGTTTTATCTACTCTTCCATCATGCTCTCTGGCAGAAGTTGTAGAAATTAGTAACAATGTTCACCCTGATTTTATTATACTTCTACAACCAATGCTATGCTGTAGTATTTACAAGTTTTCAAAGAGAAATAATAATTGAGGTATAATTCTCGGGCAAAGAGAGATTGTAATTTTTTAAAGAAAGTAAAGCAGATTTGATAAATACTGACATATATTCTTTTCTTTAGATCTTGATATTCTCCATAGGGAAAACAATTTTAAAAGAAATCCCTCGAAGCACACTTTTTATTTGTACAAACTTCATAGAAACAAGTCCCAGTGCCCCATCTCCGTGGTACACAAAAGGACTCTGGATTTAACCAGAATTTAAGCTTAGGTTAATAAGTGGATGGAATCACTCTGACAGTAACCCATGGTTATGGCTATGTGATGACTGGAGATGTGGGAAAGTGGTTATACTCTCATTAGGAACACGAGAACAAATAGCCTGAGTTCAATGCTACTGAGCTCTACCAAGGTAGCCATGCCTAAGATCCAATCAGAGAGGCATCTAAAGTACAATTCCCCTTAAGAAAGAGAAGCACTTAAAACCAGAAGTAACACCCGGTGAGGAAAGACACAAGCCCGCCCTCAGACACGGCAGTGGACAGGCCTCAATCAGCATGGCAAAAACTCTCATTCACTAAAGCAGCAACATTCCCAAGTATCTGAACTGAGTAAAAGATAAAACTAATGGGGACTAACCTTTTATTTTTCAATAATCCATAAAAATTACAGTGGTACTTGTAGCATATTTGCACACTTTTTCAGTAAAAGACAAAATGCAATTGTACCTTAGGATATGGAGGCAAATTTATTTTCTTTATTAGCTTAGTCCCTAGGATATTATTATCCACGCTTTTAATTCCATTTGCTTTTATGGCTGGAGTCACACCGCCACTTGGTGGAAGCTTGGATTATGCTGTTGATCATCCAGGGTTCCATATGCTTTAGGGGCCGTAGTTACCATATTCCCTGCTTTGCATAGCTCAGAAAACTGCTTATTAAGGGAAACTAATGCCAGGAACACAAAACACTGAAGAAGAAATATGTAAATAAAACCTAGGAGAAATACTGGCTGAAGAACATCTTTTCAAATGTATATACACAAAGAAGCTATTGTCTTCCCAAGGCTTCTAGCATCACTAATTGGATACTAATGTCACCGACAGTAGTGTTCAAAGAAGTAATTTTCTTCACCAATAATGTTTAATTTGTTTAAGAACATGGATATATATTCCAAATCAAGTAAATACTAGCAGCTGATTTTTGTACAAGGTCAAGCATAGATACTACGTTACAATTTTCTAGAGTATAGATGGCACATGTTAATTGGCTTAAGTCTCCTGTTGAGATATATTAATAAGCAATAAAGACAAAAACTGAGATCTAAAATAAACACCCTGTTATAAACATTGACCCAGTCACAGGAATAGAGACAGACATTCTTGCAATGATTATGATAAATTATTAAATGTGTTTTATTTCAAAAAGAATTTGATCAGCTCATAAAATATACTGATTTGCTGAATATTGTTTTTTGCTTACACTTTTCTACACATTTGGATACAGCAGAAACAATACAAAGGAGATTCCTATCCACACCACAGTATGCCAAGTAGAAGTAGATAATAAAAAGAAAAGAAGCAAGATGTGGAATGGGTAAAATTAACAGGATGCAAAGCAAACAAACAGAAGGACCAGACGCAGCTGGGAATCGGAGGTGAATGGCGGCTGGAGAGGCCGGCTTCACAGACTGGCCGGGCAATGACTACGGAGAAGGGGCCATTTTTGATGGGAGAGGACAAAGTAGGAAAAGAACCATGAGAAAGGTGTGCCAAGCAGAGGAAAGAGCAGGATCCCAACAGACGGGTTTTCTGTGTGGTAGAACAGAGTGAAGACCAGCATGGGTCCAGTACGTGCGGTGAGGGGGAGAGTCGCCTACAGCGGTACTATAGACAGGGGCGGGGCAGATCTCCCAAGATCTGCGCAACTTGAAAAGCTTAGAAATGACAGAGATGGGGGGAAATATTAAAAATTACTGAAACCTATTTGGGCTAGTGAGTTAGAGAAAAATAACTGTATGGATAAGACTTCAGCATCAGAAAGGAATTTACAGATTCCACCCGTTATTTCAGAGACTTAGCCAAGAGCCCAGAAAAGGGACAAAGGGCTCAGAGAGGAAGGAAGTCAGAACTCCTCGTTCTCTGAAGTCCAGTTGTATGTATGTGATGACTACAGGCTTAGGGTTTTTAACCATTCCTAATGGCGAATTTTACTAGGTCCTAATGGTTTTTTCTTAGTCTTTTCCCCATGCACACATCTATTAGAGTGGCTGAAGAAAGACACTTGAGACCTTCTTAGAAGCAAAAACTTAAAAATAAGTGAATGGTACTGCCTTCCCACAGGGATGGGATGTCTCCTACAGAAAGACACTTCGGCAAATGCAACAAGAAGGAAAAAGAAATTCATGAAAATACAGTATATTTGTCACCTTCTAATTCTACGAATAAAATGCCTGACATAAACAACTTAAGGGAGAAAAGACTGACTTTGACTCAGAGTTTCAAAGGCTTCAGTCCGCAGTCAGCTGGCTCCCAGGTAGAAATATCTCGGTGGGAGGAGAGCTGCTCGCTTCATGGCAGCCAAGAAAAGCATTCAGGAAACAAAGATACACCCTTCAAAGGAACGTTCCCCGTGATCTACTTTCTCCAACTGGGCCCCACTGATTAATCTTTTGTTGAACTATGAAATCATCAATAGACTGATCTACTTGTGAACTTTAGCACCCTCATGATCCAATCACCTTCAAGAACCTTACTTCTGAGCATGGGAGACATTTTAGGTCAAAATAACAATATACAATAAGTGAGAAATCCTAAAGTTAAAATAACCATAAATACTAAATACTAGTAGGAAAAGCTGTAGAAGATGTAATGCCTTCCAGGGATATAAAAATATTTAAAAATTAAAAATAGTTCAATCATTTTAGAATTCAAAAATTCCGACTATGGATCCTAAATCAGAATTGATTTGCTGCCTAATGTTTTTACCAGCCTTTTCAAGTCTTTTTTGACCAAACAATTATGAAGAAATAGAAATATTAGATGAAAATCATAGTAATAATATATGGAGACTTGACAGTATATTTGACTTTGAAATAGACAAACAGGAATTAAAACAGACTCTCATTTCTGGAAAGACAAAATTTGGACTTCGGACTGACCCATTCCTGGTGGTTATCTGCTAATCTGCAGTAAGTCCAACCAAATAACTTAGTAATACTCTTTCTTACAAAACATCATTTTGCTCTTTTTAAATACAGACCATAAGTAGCATGACCAAAACTTTAAAAGAGGAAAGGAAAGCACGTTTAAACTAATACCAAGACAAAATAAGATGACTGCAACTTAGAAGTTGTGATAGTCAGACACAGCAGTGCTTTTAATGTCAATACCAGTGTGTCAGGCAAACCTTGATTTGTATACCCCCAGGATTACACTGGAAAAATCCCAGCCACTTACTTCAATCAAATTGATGAGAAGAGACATGATTGAGATAAGCAGAGAATGCCTGAGGAGGAATTTGCTTAACACTTGCTGCTTCTCATGGAACCGTCCTCTCCTGTCTTCTTAACTCATCAATATTTGTTAACAATATGAAGAAAAAATCTAAACAGTCTCATTTTCAAATTAGTGAGAAAAGCAAGTTATGAGACACAGAAAATGAAAATTCTTCATTCAAAATCTTCATATCTTCATGGTGTTAGATTTGTAATTTCTTTAAGCAATAATCACTAGTTTCTTTTTTATTTTAATATGAATAACACATGGCCCAAATCTTTTTAAACAACATGGTTTTTAAATTATTTACATTCCTGCTATTTATGTGGCTATCATGCAGTCTCTGAATAGTAGGATATGTGATGATTATTCAAATATATTAATCACTTTGAGGAAGGCAGGTGTCCTGAGTGGGTGTCATGGTGGCCTTCAAAATGATATGTCTATATCCTAAACCCCAGTAACCGATAAACATAACATTCCTTGAGGAAAATAGATTTTTCCAAATACACTTAATGATTTAAAGATGAGATAATCTTGCATTAATTGAGAAGCCACATTTCACACTCCAAAATCAGTTTGGCTTGGTTGATTGTCTTAATTTTATTTGGTTTTGGGTTTTGCCTGAGCTAATAGAAGCCAAAAAACAAGAGCAAAGAAGGATTCTACCCTAATTCTACAACACCTCAATTTTTTACCTCTGATCTTCAAAACTGTAGAAGAACAATTTTCTCTTCAATATAACAATAAAAAAGAAACTCAATGAAGGTTTGGAATTATTTTAAAAAGAAAACAGAAAATTTCTGGAGCTGAAGAATGAGCTGAAGAATGCACTGATTGAAATGAAAAATATAACAGAATGCACCAACAGTAGACCTAGATAAAGTAGACTAAAGAATACATGAACATTTCCATAAATGGTACTGGGAAAACTGGATATACATATACGCACATTTCAGATAAATAAAACTGGCTCCTTTCCTTTTGTGAAAAAGAAATACGTTCTACACAAAAATCAATACAGCACTCAAGAGTTACATATAAGATCTGAATCCACAATAATCCTAGGAGAAAGTTGCATGATTTTGGTCTGGGTAACTACACTTTTAGATATGACACCAAAAACACATTCAATAAAAATAAAAATAAACAAAAATAGTTTGGTGGAACTACATCAAACTAAAATGTTTTTTCATAAAAAAGAAAAAAATATTAACAAAGTGAAAGAAGAGCCTATGAAATGGCATAAAATATATGCAAACCATAAGTATGATAAGAGGTTAATATCTGTAATGTACAAAGAATAAAGACAACTCAACAGCAGTACTATAATAATAGAAATAATGATAATTCTATTATCATTAGAGGAAACAGGCCTGAATACACAATTTCCCAAAGACATACAAATAAGTCGAGGAATACGAAAAGATGCTCAGTATTACTAATCATTAGGAAATTCAAATCAAGACTGCAATGAAATACAATTTCATATGTCATAAGGTATTTTTAAAATACAAAAAGAATCCAAGACTTATTGAGGATTGTTCACTGCAGTGTTAACTACCGTATACACAACCACAAGATACAGAAAAAATAAATCTAAGTGTCCATTAACAAATTCTTGATCAACGCCTTCTCATGTCTCCCATCTCCCAGTTTCTGGAATCCATCCTGCTACTCTATGTTTACATATACACGCAAGAGAATCCGTTATTTCAAAAAGTAAATGCTGCAATTTGTAACAAGAGGGATATATCTGGAAGGTCTATTATGACAAATAACAGAAGCCAGACACATAAACACACATATTGAATGAACTGACTTATATATGGAATTTAAAATAGTCAAGACCAGAGAAATCAAGAGTAACATGGTGGTTTCTAGGGAATGAAATGTGGAAAAATGAATAGATTTAGTCAAAGAGGACAATTTTGTAATAATAAAATGAACATGTTCTAACATCCTAGTGAGCAGCGTGATGACTGGCACTTGAAATCACGTATTGCAAACCTACAACTTGATAAGAGAATAGATCTTAAGTATTGTCATCACACACAGGAACAGAGGTGACTAAATATAGTCATGGATATGTTAATTAGCTTGATTAGAGCAATCATTCCACAGCCTGTATGTGTATCAAAACATTACTTGGTACACCTTGAATATACACAATTTTTGTCAATTTCGTCTCAATACACTTAAAATATATTTAATAATCAAGTAAATGCAACTGAAGTTCACTCACTGTGAAATGTCAGTTTATACAAAAATTCATAAAGCTGGGATCATGTGTTCATTATTTTCTCCCATTTTCTTTTTAGTCTGTATATGTGATGCACTATGGTTACATTGACCTGGAGAATTTTGTGCGCATATATGCATCTCAAAAACTTCATATTTCCTTCCTTCCCTCCTTCCTCACCCTCCCACGCCTTCCTTTAACCCTTACCCGGACTTCTAACCTCTTGTACATTTGACTCTACTATTTGTTTATACTCTGGGTTTCTCATTTTAGAGAAACCATATGATATCTAATCTTTTCAGTTTGATTCACTTCAAAAATGTGATGATCTCAAGTTGTATCCACTTACTGACAAACAACTTAAATCTTTCTACCTTTAAGGCAGAGTAGTACTCCAGTGTGTGTGTGTGTGTGTGTGTGTGTGTGTGTGTGTGTAACATTTTTCTGTGCCTATTGGACTGTTGATGGATATATTGGTATCTTCCATGATTTACCTGTTATTAGTTGTGCTGTTATAATAATGGGTACACCCACGTTCTGTTAAATGGTTATTTAACTCTTTTGGAAAGATACTCAGAAGAAGTATTACTGGGTCAAATGGACTATCTATTTTCAGATTTTAAAGAAATATCTGTATTGCATTCAACACCAGTTGTACCAGTTTATAGCCCCACCAGCAATGTAAAAGAGTTACTCCCCCTCCCCCAACTTCATCAGCATCTATTGCTTTTTGAGTTCCTGATAGAAGCAATTTTCACTGGGAGAAGATAGTTTCTCAGCACTGTTTTGATCTGCATTTCTCTAGTGGCTAAGGATGTTGAACATTTTTTCATATATTTGTTAGACTTCTGTATTTCTTCTTTTGAGAACTGTCTATTCATTTCAATCGTCCTGTTTTGATTAGATTTTTGGTTTGAGAGATCTATTTTTCTTCTGTTCTTTGTACATTGTAGTAATCAGTCCCTATCTTAAGCGTAGATGGTAAAAAAAATTTTCCCATTGTGTCAGTTCTGTATTCACTCTACTGAATGCTTCCTTTGCTGTGCAGAAACTTTTAAATTTGATATTATCCCATGTGTTAATTCTGGGGTTATTTCTTTGGCACCAGGTGTCCTATTGAGAAAGTCTTTTCCCACACCTACATTTTCAAGAGTCATTTGTTTGTAATTTTGAGTAGAATTATGTAACATAAATAACTATGTCAAATTGTGCCACATTTACATGAAAAAATATTGTCAATCATAAAATGAGTGAAATACAAGTGAAAAGAAGCAAACTCCCTAAATAACAAATTGTATTACTCTTATAAGATCCAAAATCCAGCCAAACCAATGTATTGCACACAGTAATAAATCTTTAAAACAAAATGACAACAAAATTCCAAGCACTGATTATGTACCAAGTATACGAGATTTTAGAGAAGTATATTCACAAGCTCCATAGTAATAATTATACTCTAGTGCTTAATCTTAATAATGTATGTGAATTCTCATAAGATCATTATGCTTCATATCTTACAAATATGCTATAATTTTTTCACATATAGAAAACATTGGAAACTTTTAAAGAAAAAAATGGAAAACCAAAAAACAATGATACAGCTATGTAGCCTTAAAGGGAGACAGAAAAGGCACAGATAAACAATTACAAAACACTGAAGCTGAAAATAACATCAGGTGTGGACCTGTAGTTTTTGACCCCAGATGTATATTGGAGTCATTTGGGGTGGTGGAAAATTTTTTAAAAGAACAATGCCTACTTCTGACCTGAGACCAAATAAATTAGAATTTATAGGATTGGAAACTCAGTCATAGCTTATTTATTTTCTTTTCTTTCTGTTTTTGCAATTGCCAGATGGTCCTAATATGCACTCAGGGTTACAAGTCATTGATATAGACCAAGCTTCCTATTTTATGTTGAGAAATTGGGGGCAGAAAGAAGTGACTTATTATATTAGCAGAATATCCAGGCTTCAAACAACTCACTAACTCATCGATATAATTACAGTGTCATGAAATTTTACCAAACTTCTACCCAAACTGGAAAAGGAGGTGGAAAGAATACAACCTTCAAAAAAAAAAAATCTTTTCCTGAGAGCAGTCATCGTGGCCTGGCCTCTTAGCCCTCCTCACATTTTCCATGAGCAAATACTGCGTAAAGTTTCATCTTTCTGCCCTCCTTCTGCAGTCGGGAGGGGCCCACCCACCCTGCTTTATACCCTCTGCTCTACTTTGCACTTATTGATGTGCAATGAAGCCCAAGAAATCACCCTGAAGAGGCATTGTAACAGCCTCATCCCTGAGCTCATCATCCTATTGGGGATCTGCTGCCCAGAGGACAGAAGCCAGTGAGCCGCTGAGAGACGGGCAGGCTCGCCACAAGGAGCACAAATTAAATATACAACTTGCAGCATCTTTCCTCCCTCAGCTTTGCCCAGAAAGACACTGGTGGCGACTCGAGCGATGGTGATACCATGGGACCCAAATTATCCTCACACCATGTCATCAGGCAGCTGTTAACAACACCTAAGGCAACGGGGCACACGTTCAGGCATCTGCTTTCTGCTTCACCAGGCAGAAAACTGGGGAAGGAGGTGGTGAGCCTTTGATTCAATAACCGAGTACACTCCTTCACACTATCCTGAAGCTGGTTCCCACGGGGAATCAACTGGTCCTGACTTGGTAGTTCAGCTGAACACCCTATTTGTCCCTCGCGGGTCCAATATGCTGATAGAAAGTGAGTTCCACTGGTGAAAGATTTGGTTTTTGCCCCAGAGAAAGTGGAGAACTTATAGAAATGCACTGGGTCTAGGTCATCCTAGCAAGGCCGTGGTGCATGTGTATCTCAACTCCCACACCTTGCCAGCCCCAACGCAACGTCATGGAAAGGCCGTATTTTCCCTCACAGGCTTAATTCTCTAAAGTCCAAACACAGATTATTCTGTGATGGGGCTTTGTGTGCCTCCTTGACCCCAGTGATATGAAAATAAATATTCCCCAAAGACAGAATGTATCCTTTACACATTTATGCCAAGAAACAGGGATTAGAAACTTGGTTCAGGCTTTGGTTATTAATTATATAAACACTGGCATGAGCTAACAGCTTGGATGGTCCTGTTCTTCAATCCATCCAGTCTTTCCAATACCTCAACTTCACTTAATCTCAGTTCATTTCCCCTATGAATCCAACATGTTTTTCTTAAAACTCAAAAAAAAAAATATCCAACAAAAATTCTAAATAATTGATAGTCTATTAAGGAAAGAAATTATCATAAATAGGACAGACAAAAATCAGAATTTTACTCAGTTTTGTTACTGTAAAAATGAACAATTAAGTTACAGTTACTGAGCTATGCCACCTAATTTAAAATCTAGGAGAAAATCATGGTTTCCTTACATCTCTGAACATTAGACTTACTGGCTCAAGCACAGATTAATGTGTATGTATGATGTGAGAAGCTTTTTATCATTGAACAAGTCTAACAGCTGGATTGAAAATATCTTCTTCAAATATAAGACATTTGAATATAATAAAGATTTTATATTCAGATTATTTAGTACAGAGCTTGTTAAATTTTTATTATTATAAGCACCCATCTTCAATTCAAACAGTGTGATAGTCTGATGAATAGAAATCCCTTTATTCTGAAGTGGGCAGTGGGTTTCAGACTGTAGGTGTCAAAGGAGAATCTAGATTCAGCATTACAGTACATAATATAGAACAGAGAAACTCAGAGTGGATTAGAAAAGCCAATAAGAAGTGGCCAATAAATCTCGGCTCTCTGGGGTGGATTGGGAAAGTGTAACAAAGGAAGAAAACACAGGGGAACTTCACCACACATACACGGGTAACTTAATGGAGTGTTGTGATGAGAATGAAATTTTGACCTCTGTGATTTTATAATTTGTTATAGAAAATTTATACAAATCATGGAATGATTTTTCACCGAATTTTCATCCCAAACTCGCTTGAGGAGAGACTGAGTGCTGCTCAGTGTATGTGCAGACTGAGAATTGTCATTAGAAGAAAGGAAGAACGAGCATCTGGCAAGTGAATTAGATTGCAAAGCAGGCGTTCAAAGAAGCTCATTCAATCAAGCTGGACATTACCAGCTACTTCCTTCACCGTGACTTCGATGTAATTGAGTTCTAGAACATTCTGAGTTGTTTAGCAGTAACAATGGGTAACAAGAGTTTTTCTTCTGTACATTTTGCAAAAAGCCTTGAGGTTATTTCATTTACATCCCTCAGCGTTCCTATTGTTAACATGTGAGAAGTAGAATAGTCCTAAAGAACATGAGAAAGAGATAATAAAAACAGAGAAGCAGAAAATTAAGAGTTTATCTCAGAAAGTAAGCTACCTAGGAAGACTACTAGTGTCACAGGGAAATTCTATGATTTGCGTAAATGGTGGATCGATATTTAATTAAAAACATTAAGCACAGGCAACAAAAGTACATGGATATTGGATTTTAAGAAGTGTTAAAAAAATAAATTGAACCCGATTATCCTTAAATGAAAATATTTCAAAATGCAAATCCTCCTTTCACAACTCATTTCCCAAGAACTGTTGGTTTCTGTAATGTCATCATTGTCTAGAAACATAATTTCTGGATTAAAGTTTTGCCAGAAGCAGAATTCAGATGTTTCTTGATTTCAGTTTCTCTTTAACAAAAATATTTTAATATTAATATCAAAATCCATATTATAACATGAACCTTCTTTTATACAAAAAAGCACATCATAATTATTCATGGTTTAGTTTAGCAATTAATTCTTCAGAGCTATGTTACTTAAGTAATGGCCCTTGAACCACTCATCCCAGAATCATCTGGAGCACTAATGTCTGGGGCCTGCCTCCAGACATCTGGTGTAATTAATTGATCTGGGGTTCAACCTGCACATGGGGATTTTTGGAAACTCCCTACATGATCGCAGTGTGCACCCACGATGGAAAACCATTAGCCAAACTCACTAAAAAGAACTCTGAACGTCGACCTGGAATCTCCAGCCTATAAGATCCCTGGGTGACTCAAACACAACAAATTATAATATAAAAACTTGTGTTTAGACACAACCAAAAATGATTCAGAATAATGAAGTGTGCTACAAATTTAGCATACTCTACTTACGTCCTCTTCCTAAAGAAGAAACAACTCAGACTCCACAGGAGTTGTGATCATTAGGGATATCTTAGAGTAAGTACCTTGGAGTTTCCAAAGAATTTAACTTTCATTTAGGTCATTTATACAACAAAATTTTATGAAGTAGTCTTACTATAATTTGTAATTTTAAATGTTATGAACTTTAATTTCAGGGCTTCTGACTAACCAAAGATGAGTTAGCTAGCAAGTAATGAGACTGTATCACAAACATCTTTTCTTTCAGGAAAATCAGCTCTTTTCCCATGTAAATGATGATCATATTTTCTACAAGAAAATATGCCTGGTCTTATAAAATACTAAATTTAAGAATATTCACACTTTATATTCATAACTTTCTCTTGGTTTCCCTATTCTGACAGTTACAAATAATAATTTTGGGAACAATAACATGTATATGGTACATGTTATATTTACTGTTGACAATGTTTTCAGAGGCATAGAATATAGATTGCTAAAAAGAGTATGATTTTGAACTTCTTTATGATTTTGGTTTTGCCTGTAGTTCTCTAATACCAAGCACTGAGCCAAAATAAAAGAGAAAATCCAATAAATACCTGTTAAATGACTTTTCTCAGGCCTGATATTCATATCATAATACCCTTGTGATCACGAAGTCAGGCTGCCATGGAAAAGTAGAAGAGAATGCTGTAAGAGCATCAGTGACCACAAAATACAAGGCTCCTGCTGTTGATTATACCCTAGCCACAGTCTCTATATTTGATATTTTGATGCACAACGATGGCATCTAAGGGTGGAGAAGGAAGATCTGAGAGCAAATAAAGGGAGCACCTCCCTCTGCACATGGCGAACTACATCTAAAATGTCTCAGCCCAAACTCTGTCATTCCACGCATGGACATTCCGACCAAAAACTTGTGCTACACTTGACTTCTCAAAAGATGGCACCTAGTCCAGTCCCACAGCCTCCTGTTGGGGGCTGTGTGTGGAGGGGCACTGCGGGAAACTATCTCACAGGCTGAAGAATGACTTTAAATAAAAACTTATAAAATCCAAACAGTATTTTATTAGACTTCAGCAACAATGGATTATACCCTTTAAGAAAAATTGAGATAATCTGTTCTTTTCTCATGGTGTTTTATAGTCATGTGTAATGTCTGAAACAGGCATCCCTACCCATTGACTTTAAAGTTTTAAAATTTTTTTCTTCAAGTGATATTTTCTACTACATTAGACTGTGGTGAAACATGTATTATATATATATATATATATATATATATATATATATATATATATATATATGTTTATTATATTTTCATACATTTATATATGTCACAAAATTATATATATGAAATTATATATTTATATATATATATATATATATATATATATATATGTATGTCACAACATTTATCATTTTAAGTATTCTCAACTGTAGGGTTCAGCAGTGTTAAATACATTAAGAATGTTGTAAAATTATCCATTTCCAGAATGTGTTCATCATCCCAAACAGAAACTCTGTCATATTAAACAATAACTTCTATCCCTCTCTTCCCCTCTTGAACAAGCCAATTCTAGCCTCTATTGTATATTTTTCTCTATAAACGTGACTACTCCAGCTCGTACCACAACACGCATAGAAATGCACAATATTTGTCTTTTGCTTTCAGCTTGTTTACTTGGCATAATATTGTTAAGATTCGACCCGTTTTGGCAAGTACCAAAATTCTATCTCTTCTAATGGTTGAATAATATTCTATTCTGTTTACACAGCCCAATTTGATTTTGTATCCATCTGCTGAACATTTGTGTGTTTACACCTTTGGCTACTGTGAATTATGCGCCTACAAACACGGTGTACAAGTATCCAAATCTCTAAACTCAATTAATTGCCTAGAAGTGCAGACATGCCTGAGGTGGGGTGATGGGATCATATGGCAGTTATTTTCCATGGTGGCCACAGCACACTGCATTCCCACGAGCAATGTAAAAAAGCTCCAGTTTTTCCAGTACTTGCCATAATGCATTATTTTTCAAATTCTGTATCTCTATATATCTGTATCTCCCATCTCTCATTCCTCAAAAGGATCTACTCTTTACAGCTTCTGAGTTTCCTTTCAAAAATTTCAAATTCATAAAAACTCTGGGTGCATGGTTGGCTAACATTCACTCCTCAAAAGTGAATTTATATGACACAGCATTTTACCTTTGACTGGTTTCCGCACTGTATCTAAGTAGCTTTCCGTACCATCACATCCTTGTCAGCTAATCTCTTTAATAATTGCATGCAAAATATTTCACCGTGTTAAATACCATAATTTAATTAACTAGTTCTATATCACTTGACAGTTTTAATTTATTAGTTTGCTCTGTTTATTTTTTCAAGCAATGCAACATTAACTTTGTATATATCTTTGGGTGCATATAAGAGTACACATTTAAAATAACTAACAGTAGAATCTATGGGTCTCTACCGAGAAATGTCGTCAGGAGTATACAAGATTCACCTCTTCCCTATACCCTTATCAACACAGTGAGTGGCAAAAAAATTTTTGTTTGGTACATTCATCTCAATGTGACAGGAAAAATTAAAATTCAACTTTTGAGTATGAGACTGAACATCATTAATATATTTATAAGTCCTCTATATTTTTATAATAGATGCCTCTAAATTTTATGGAATTATATGTCTTGTCTTTATGATTGTTAAAGAACTCTTTCTACATAAGGAAATAAACTTTGTTGAATTAGATATATTTTTCTTGTACTTTGTAATTTATCCTCTGCTTATTATTTATTTTTATACATAGGCAAATTGATCATTCTATTTCCACATGAACTATTGTCTAAAAAGTCTGTTCCCACTTGCTATAAAAAATTTTGGTAACATTTTTCTAATACTTTAATTCAGTCATATTTTCACATTATACTTTATTCGTGGACATATGGAATAAAGAATCACTAACTATAGCTTAATTTCCCCCAGATGGCTAACTCAGTGGTCACAATGCCATGTATTTAACTGCTCCAACTTGTCTGAAAAGCCGCCCACATTCTGCATCAAATTTTATGTGTACTGTAAACTATTTTTTCCATTAACATGTCTCTTAACTAATGTACCAGGACTATTTTTACTACTATAACTATTCCCTTTAAAGGTAGGATTTAGGCCCCAGACCACCTAGCCAGGTTTACATTTTGATCTGCCATTTACTGTGAGATTTTGGG
The DNA here is from genome assembly GCA_004027205.1 of Ctenodactylus gundi. Taxonomy (NCBI): domain Eukaryota; kingdom Metazoa; phylum Chordata; class Mammalia; order Rodentia; family Ctenodactylidae; genus Ctenodactylus; species Ctenodactylus gundi. The sequence goes on along the minus strand of PVKB01002511.1, from coordinate 110,093 downwards.
CAAATTATTCAAAATTCTTTGTGCATTCATGTCCTTAGGTAACAGAGATACTAATAACAATGAACCCACTGGAGCAGTAAGAGAGAGAAAATTCATACAAAATGCTTACATCATGTTTAGTAAAGAGTAAACGTCTGGTAAATGTTAGCTTTTTCTTTCCAGAAAGTTTTCCAGGCTATTTTAAGATTTTTTTTTTTTTTATTTCTCTATGTGAACATCAAGGTTGATATGGCAATCTTTCAACTTTCTGTGATATCAACCTTCAAGATGGACACCAAAGACCTGTGATCTCCAGAATTCATACCCTTGGGTGGTTTTTCAGTAAAGAGGACTGACTCATGTAACCAACAGGATGTTGCCAAAGTGATAATTTAACATTCAAAAGCCATAGCAAATCATAAAAGACAAGTTTCCTTCCAACAGACCTTGGGCCACTCACCCTGGAGGAAGTCAATCACCATGTTGGGGAGACACTTAGGCAGCCTCTACAGGAACCAATACCTGCTGCAAGCAAGCACATCATGTAAGCAAATCACCTGGGAAGTAGGCCAGGCTTTCAGTCTACTTCAAGCTATCACATGACAGTAGACTACTGCAACCCTACAAGGGACTCAAATCCAGAACAATCCAACTATGCAGCTTCTAAATCCTGGACACAGAGAAACTGTGCGAAATAATAAACATCTATTGTTTAGGTCCCTGTGATTGGGTTAATTTGTTATGTAGCAATATATAAATTATACAGCTTCCTATTGGAAATTTTACATATTAGAAAGTGATTGTTAATTAACATATGCCTACATGAATGAATTTTTAAAAGGGCCTAGCAGATTAGTAGAGCTCAGTTCTGGGTGTGTCTGTGGATGACTGACATGTAAGCCAGCAAACGGAGAAAAAAAGACATACCCTGGTTGTGTATAGTACCAATCAATAGGCTTGGAGCCTGGATAGAATTAAAAGAGACTGAAGAGGAAAGTGTTTCTTTTTGGGAAGAGCTCCATTCTCTGGCATCACCTACAGACATCCGTCTATAGATGCTTCGACCTTGCAACACAGACATGCACTGCTGACTTCACGCTAACTTCCAGACCTTTGACTTAGGCTGGAATGCGTCTCTGATCCCTCTTGTTCTGAAGCTTCCACCTCGCTGGGCTCAGTAGCTACTGAAATTCCTGCCTGTCTGGTACAGCTATTGATATGTATGTATTCTAGACTCTTCCACCTCTGATCCTGTAATCCTACTCAACAAATCCCTTTGCATAAATATACATACACTTTTATTGATTTTTTGTTTGTATAAACAACCCTAAATAATACTGGAAGGCATTGAATTTATAAACTCATTTATGAAGAACTGACTGCCTCAAAATATTGAATCTTATAATCAAATTAGAACTATCTTCCTATTAATTAAATATTATTAAAAATATATTTAGGGATTTACTTCTCTAGGTCTGGTATATTTCTCTTGTAATTTTTGTTGCTGTTATATCTCCTTTCATTTTATTCTCAAAATGTACTCTGATACTACAAATTTCACTGCTGTCAATTTCCGATTAATGTTGTATCCAGGAAGCTTACTAAATTATTTCATTATTCTAATAGAAGATAAATGTTTAATATTTTAAATATAAGCATACTGTCTGCAAATAATGAGAATTTGACTTCATACTTTCTTTTCACGGCTATTTTCCTCCTTTGTAATTGCACTGTCGGAGATAATACACATTAATCCAAAAATACAGTATGGTAGAAGATTTTATAGACTATCGATATTTACCAGCTTGATATTTTCATTATTTTGAATATTCTTGAAATCAAAGAGCATTACCTTTTCCAATTTAGGTGAGATAGTTAACATTCCTATTTTATAATATTTCATTTTAATAGAAATGTGAATAATTCATTTTTAAAATTGTATTAACTCAAACTTTCCTTTCAAATTCTTATTAATATGACTAAAGAATGTAAGACCTGGTAGTCATTATTGTCCCAGTTCAATCTTTTCTTTATCATTCTTAGTCCTATTTGTCCTTCACCCAAAAGACTTAATTATCTTGCTAACGAGTGGAAAGAGAAACTAAGGTACAGAAGTAAATAAAAACACACTTCTAAGTGAAAAAGGTTAAAATTAAAGGTAGCAACACCTTGACATTGGCTAGAAAAAAATCGTTCCAAATATTTTTCTTTTAATAACTTTCAGAAATAATGCAATTTCTGAAATATGTAAGTTGAAAAGTAAACTTCATGGTGAACCTGGACAGAAAGGAAGCAACGGGGCACATTTTTGAGACCCCAGGAAAATGAGAAAAGCTACGCTGCGACTGATAAATTGATTTTTAATAATGTTAGAAGCTTGCAAACTCTCGTACCTCATTGTGCTGCACTGAGGGAATACACTAGCAGCTGGTAAAACACCCTCCGTGGATTTTCAGTCTCATTATTATATCCCCACAAAAGAGGGAAAGCAAAATAACAAGTGGGTAAAGTAAAAGGTTCATGATCACCTACAGTGGTTTAGGGCCAATTTTTTTTCCTTATCTATGTCTAACAGAAGAACAACCAGCACTTTAGAAAACAAAATGAACGTATTCATTTAGAGTCGGAGATTGCACATTTTACCAATTCTAATTCTAAAACTATATCTTGCATGTACATGATAATTCTGCCTGAGAAGACCCGTTCCTATGCTTTCAAGACAAATATTACACCAAGACTTCCCAAAATGACTCATCACAATTCTAGATTTATAGGCAGGTTTGTCAACACCAGCAGGATCGTCTCATACCCAACATCACAGGATTTACTAGAGCACAGACTGTGACGACAACATGTAAGCTGGCTTTCTCTGTGCTTAACTTGGAACCGCAGACGTGTTCAGCTCAAACCATTTCAAGTCTCAACATCTGTTTTGAACATGATGAAAAACAACAGACTAGGGAAATTGGATTTATTGCAATAGCAATTTTAGGTGCCTGATTTAATGTAGCTACAAAATTGATATCAATGATTCCAGGAATAAGAAAATACCATCTAATACAAGCAAGAAAATGTTGTGATTGTTGAGATGCTATAGAGTTGGAATACATGCTTAGTACTCCGCCAAACATTCTTTTTAAATGCCCAGCTATGCACTTTGAAAGTCCACAGTAAGACTTGCTACAGTGTCTTAGTCAATAACTGCAGAGAGAAATTTTCATCTTTAGTTCTATTATTATCTGAACAGGGATTATGTGATTCCCTTTGAAAGAAGCACTTTGCTAACTTCCTGCATCCCTGGTAAGACCATCACTCAATATCATATATTATGAGGGTAGACACCTTAATTTTTCCTTGACAAATGTTATCAAGGTCTAAGCATGAATAATTCAACCATATTTTCTTTGTTGAAAAAAGAAAGAAAACTAACAAAGAAAGAAAGGAAGGGAGAAAGAAAGAAAGAAAGAAAGAAAGAAAGAAAGAAAGAAAATCTTCCCATCTTTCTTCTACTGTACCAAAATTAATGAAGTGGTTTAAATCTTTGCCTCTGCTGCAACAAAATCCAACAACACAGCTTCAAAAAATAATTTGTTTTGAAGACAGATGACTGGAAAGATACGGTTGCATTAATTAAGCCTTGAGATAAAATGCTGCTTCAAGTTGAGTAACCCTCCATTCCCTCAATCTTCATGAAGTTGAAATATAATACCTGTGAGTACTCCCTTTGCCAGGAGGTCAGGAGGTGCTGTGGCAGTCTGCTTAAACTTTGAAAATGTTATGCAAAGTCTTTGGAGAGAACTGTTTGGAAAAAGAGAGAAATTTAAGTGAAAATCAATATGATTCTTAAGACTTCTGGTGGGGAGAGGGCATGAATAGAGGCCTCTGCAGGCTTGATGCTTGCCAAATACAACTCTACCCATAAGTTACACTATCATTAAGAAAAACGTGATTATAAAACAAGAAAATTAGAAACCCCACCATAACTTCTTTATGAAGAAAATAAATACAAAACACACATTTGACTTTTACTTGACTTATTTCTACTTACAAAGAAAAAGCTAGAAATTTTGTTTTCAACTTTAACTTTGCAGACCAATCACCATTCAGAAAATATAAACTGGAAATTATTCTTATACTTTAGAACTACTGGATATAGCATTGCATACAAAATCAATTATTTTTTTTACAAATGTTTTGCTTTGGGGGAGAGGGACACTAAGTGTATAATTAGTCAGGTGAGAACAGAGTCTTCTGGAGTATAAATTTGCATAAAATTTTCACTTGGCAAAGCCTACGCTTATTAAGTTTCTTTTCCTGTGGGTTGTCCATATTCAAAACATTCTTGACTTTTGCTGATAACATGATGCGTGGAAACAGCTACCCAAAGACACTTTGGTTAGGTGTCAGGTTTCTCTTCACTTTTATTCTTTTTTGAGCAGAAGGTTCACCCTCAGAGAGCACTATATGAAAAGAGACTGACTTCTCCAGTATCACCACTTTAAACTATGCCCTGGAAATAAGGTGAGATTTTCCTGAAGCTGAGCTTCTCTGACAGCCCTGAATGCTGGATCTCTGCGAGGCAAAATAGATTGCTGCTGTCCTTGTGAAGACAAGTTCAAGTCCCCCTGTGAGGGAGCCTTCACAAGTTTTTCATAGAATCTGCAACTATACATATTATAATAGTTTCAGTAACCTTGACAAATGGATCTTTGGGGGAAAATGCTACAGAAAGCATATTTGCCAATTTAGTCACAACCTGAATTATGATTCATCTTACATAGTCATTGATTAGAACTCCTTCAAACGGTGAAATACTTTGAGATACATTCCCTTGGACCCTCTAAATATGACACAGCCACGGCTCTCACTGTTACCTGAATAGCCAGCACGTCCTGATGCAGAGTAATTGGAACTACAATAATGGGCCCTCAACTTGACTCTAATGGATTTTCAATGTTACACCTCCCTAGACGGCCTTCTCTTTTGCACAATCTATATCCAACATCCTTCAATTTTCCAGTACAGCATTGCTATAAACTGCAGAGAAGCAAGAGGTAGTGGTTTTGCATGACATACAGAATATCTGCGGCACCTCCTTCCTATTTTTGCTGATTCCATTGGTAACAATTCCCTGACTGCAAAACATTCACATGTGTATTTATCTGTCTCTTCAATAAATATTTGTTGAATGTTTATTTTATGCCTGAGTACACTAGGTACTACAGACATGGGACGAGTGAGATTCACGCTCTTCACATTAGCTTGCCAGAAGCCTACTGGCTTGTAGTATATAGTCATAAACAAGGCCATAGCCACATAATACACAGGGTCTGGAATGGGAGCACCTAGAGGGGCATCCAGCCAAACACAGCCGAAGTGGAAGAAGAAGGGAAGTCAGGTGAAGTATCTACAAGGACATCTAATCCGAATCTCAAAGGTAACTGGAAAAGATATAGCAAAAACAAGCACCAGACAGGAGTGGTATGTACTGACACAAGGAACACGTATAGTATCTTTGATTCCTGTAAATTCTAAGGCCAAAAAACAAGACAGCATCATCGCTGAAAAATTTTTATAACCTTATTAATATTTACTAATGTTAACTGTGGACCAGTCAGAAAGAAGGACACATATGGTACAAGGAAGAGACCACTCAGCAGTATAAAATCTCAATACTGTCCCACGCTGCAATTTAGGGTATGTCCACAGGGGTGCTTCTATTGGACTACCGGTTTCATGTGTGAAATTAATTTTCTGAACAATGGCAGAAGAAATAATAATCTTATCAAAGTTGAGTCTCCAAAGAACAAGTAAAATGGTCAACCTTTCCATGGTTTTGTTGGCAGCTCTATCATAAAACCTTCATGACAGAATAGAAGTGTTGTAGATTAATCCAGCAAAGCAGTCTGCATCTGTTATCTATTCCTTTTCGCCCATTTTTATTACTACATAAAAGCAATACACAATGATACAGCTTGAGAACTTTTGCACATAAAGTTTACTGTGTGCACGTCACAATCCTTTCCCCTACTCCTTTCTCACCCTTCTCCCAGGCGCTCTCCCTCAGCCTGCGGGGCTCTCGATATCTCATCCACTTGACTCTAATATTTATTTGTACTTGGGGTTTCTTATATCAGAAAAGCCATGCAATATTTAGCCTCCTGAGTCTAACTCACTTCACTGAGCATGGTGGTCTCAAGTTGTGTCCATTTACTTACAGATGATTGAAATCTGCCTTTATGGAAGAGCAGTACTCCATCGTGTACATACACCACATTTTTCTTTTTTGGGGGTATCCAGTGGTCTCGTGGTGGATATTTCAGCATCTACCACAACTTAGTTGTTAGTTATGCTGCTGTAAACATGATTGTACATATATCTTTGTTACATGTTACTTTTAACTCTTTTGGAAAGATTCCCAGAACAGGTGTCAATGGGTCAAATGGAACTTTTATTTTCAACTTTTTGAGGAATCTTCATACTGCTTTCCATAGAGGTTGTGCCAGTTTAGTCTCACAAGCAATGTAACAGGGTTCCTTTTTCTCCACAACCTTGCTAGCATCTGTTGCTTTGAGTTCCTGGTGTTCACCACACTCACAGGAGTAATATGGCATCTTAGTGTCATGATATATTTCTATTTAACCAACTACCCCAAAACTTAGCAGCTTAAAACAGTCTAGGCTTCTTGTCATATATGTTCTACGAGTCACAAACCAGGCAGAGCTTCTCTGGGCCCTGCATTTCAGAGTCTCATTCCACAGTGAAAGTACCACCCACAACTGCATTTTCAGGTGCTTTGACTGAGGAAGGATTGTGTCAAGCTTATGAGCTTATATTCATGATTCAGCTTCTTACTGGCTGTGGGCTGGATGCTCCTTGTCAAGAAGATCCTTGCAATGCAGCATAACAACTTACTTCACCAAAACACACAAAGATAAAAGTCATAATCTCCTGTAAACTAATCACAGACTATCCCCTCAATGTTACCATATTCCATGTTAGAAGAAAGTTCCTCAGGGACAGGGCCTTACAAAAGACATTAACAACAGGAAGCTGGGATCACTGGTGACCATCTGAGAGACTGCCTTACATGCTTACCCCTGATCTACTTTAACAGTGCCTCAGTCAGTGTTAAATAAGTCCATTTTCTGCCATATTTCCAATTCTCTAGAAAGAAAACAGAAACATATACTCCCTGTTTTATTGACTCCATTATTTTAAGTAATACTTAGTATGGTCACAAGCACAACATCCATTGAAGAATTTCAGTACAAATTACTAATCAATTACCTTACTCTTACTACATAGAAATCATATGAGCAGTTTATATCATTTTGCCCTGCTATATATTGATATATGAAGACAAGAGTCAGCACTGTAAATGGTAAATACAGTGTGACAAAAATGAGCACCATTGGCTGAGTGAAATTCTTACATACCTATTGTTTTTTAAAATCACTTAGTAACATGACATCCTCATACCATCTTCAACAAATATGATTGGGCATGAGATACATGAACACACATTTAGAAATTAATCTAGTCTCTAAGACAAATGTGCTTTAGAGAAGCTGTCTAACCTGACAAGAACGATGCCCTGAAACTACAATATGAGTAGGAATATTTCTGGAAATTGCTGGAGGCTATATTTTGTTTTCTAAGTAATGGTATTTCTCAAGGATTGATGATTGCCTTATGAAAAACAAGGCAATATGTGCTCACTTTAAGGAAGATTTCTCCTGCAGGCTGCCTAATTCAATGCAAAGATATCTCAAAGCAAAGAGCAAAATGTTCCCAGCAACCCACATTCCAGTGTATTTCCCCAAATGCTGACTTAATCAGTGCTGTAGGGTGAGATTACCACTCATCGAAATGTTTCTTAAACAAGAAACTGAAAGATAACTTTACTAGAAGAATTATGACCTGTTTTATTACTTTTGTTCAAGACTGATGCTCACACAATTGAAAAAAATTACCTATTCTGTCTTTATTATTTATATGTGGACAAAGAATAAGGAAAAATGCCAAAAGATCATAAGATTTTTCATCTATTTATGAGCAAAATAGGCATTCATATAATACCTCAATCAATAGGCTCGTCATACTGATTCCTAGGGTGGTGTTGCAGAAGACTGACATTGTTCACAAGCAGTGACCTTCATTAAACAGAAACATCCAACATAAAACTGATATTGAAAGAAGGAACTGAAGTATAGAACAAACACTTCTTTGTAATAGAGGACAGCTCAGGGTCAGTGTGTACCACTGTGGAACACAGAGGAGAGAATAAATTCAATAAACATACCAAAAATGCGATATGACCACTCACTATGCTTTAAAGTAACCAATCAATAACAAAAAGTGCATCAGCAATGAATAATCAAATCCATAAATATTCATCAGGCAGAATAGTGTCATACAATATAAAGATCAACAGCTTTAGTGTCCTCCCTATCAACGACCAACTCCCTAACCCTAGGCAAATCATATTAAGTTTTGAGATTCAGTCCAGGAAATTAAGATTAGTATACCTACCCCACAAAAGATACTTTTCTTGTGGTTATTTCTACAGCTTTATTAGTTCCATACAATAATAGGTAAAAATTATGCATAAGAAATGATTACATTAATTCTTGAAGAATCCATTAGACAATGCACCACTTTCTCTGAGTCCAGAGAAAAGTGTACCAACCTCAGGACATTAGAATTCTTATGAAGACTAGAGCACTAGTGTTTTTAATGAGATTTTTTCTGACACCTTCATACACATACTTGTATAGCATACACTAACAAGATATATGTTAAAAACAAATGAAACATAGATGAGTAAAGGATACTGTGGTAAAACTGATGGGAAAAATAAGAAAATGAAAAGATGAGGAAGAGCATGAGAGCTAGAATAAAAAGTCAGTAGAAGGTAGGGTGCGGGGCGGCGGGGGGGTGGGGAACATATGCCCTACAAAAATGTTAATGTCCTATCTCCAGAATCATATATGGGGTAAAGGGGTTTTAAAGTTACTAATTAGCTGGCCTTACAATGGGGAGATTACATGGATTATTCAAGTGAGTCCAACCCAACCACAAGAGTCCTTCAAAATGAAAGAAGGAGGCGTAAGAGCTGGTCAGAGTGTGAAGAAGGATTGGACATTCCACCACTGGCTTTGAAAACGGAGGGGCCACGTGTCAAGGAATACTGGACACCTCTGGAAAGTACAAGGATGAGAAAATGGATTCTCTTCTAGTGTCACAGGAAAGAACTCAGCCTTCCAGACACCTTGCTTTTAGTCTAGTGACACAAATGTCACTTCTGCCCTATAGACAATGTGCGTTTTTTTATTTTAAATCATTAAGTCAGGGTTATTTAGTTACAGCAGCCAAAGGAAAGTTGCAAGATGGCATGTCACTAGCGTAAAAGGAAGAGAATCTGGTCGTCTTTAAGGTGGATGAATCAAAACCATCTTCCTTTACCACACAATTTCTTTTGTAGATGACACTTGGCTAGGTTGCTTTTATACCAAGACCCTTTACAAGATGGGAGAGGCAGTACAGTAATGAATAAGGAAAAGAAACATGAAGTTGGAGGACATGGCATTTAGCTCTAAAATACTTAGAAATACACTCTTAAATATATCAGTTATCTCCCAGTTACAGTCAGAGGTGGAAACATTTCTTCTTCAATAACACAAAGCCCCACCACAGCGAGAAAAGCAAAACTGTGCCCATATAACTGATCTGCACTTCGACGCGGCATGGTTTCTCTCCACATAGGGTGAAATTTTTAGCTGATAATTAAGCACCAAATGAGCCATTTGAAAATTTCAGTGCCCTCAGCAGAACAAAATTAAATTAAATCAGAATTAACATATTAGGCCTGGGCTGAGTAAAGACAGATTATTGCTTTGTCTGGATTCTGTCTTGTTAAGAAGCTATTCTTCAAAACATCCAACTCTAAAACACAATTGATAGGCTGACATTAGCAAATAAATGTGCTAATTGAATCATTTAAGTTCAAATAAATGTGCAAAAGGATGTGCTGTTGGTTACGAGGATGTTGCTTCAGGGAAACGGCATGCATGTTCTTGGTATTCTGCTCCACACAACGCATAACTTCTGAGATCGGCATAATATCAAATGCCTGCACTTGAAAATGGAATGGGACACATTACTTACTCCACCTGGAACTCGGTGTAGAGGAAGCAAGCATGGTAGACATACAACATGCAGAGAAACAGAAACTGTCATTGAGCCCCGGAGAACAGAATCTGAAGAGAGAAAGTAGTCATTCGTCCATGGATGCCTCCATTTGCGAATGGCAAAATGAAATGACAAATCATTATCTTAATATTACTTCCTCCCTAGATTCCTTCATCAATCTAATGAAAATTGTGGATTTGGGGGGAAGCAGAAGGATTCAGTGATAAAGAGAAAAGAATGCCAACATACTCGCTTATCTCACAGACACATTCAATTTCAAGACATTCATCAGAGTCTCTGAGAACATTCTGTAAATATATCAACCACAGGTACATAAGGTACATATACCACAACTCACCTCTAATTATGAAAACTAAAATAGACTCAAATAATTCTTTACAGTAAACCTCATTTAAAAATCTAAAATGATGAGCAGAGGAGCATGAAAACTCATTCTCATTTGCGTGCTCCACTTTGAGCAAGAAAGCCAGTCTTACCACGTGTGGAAGTACTCGGGACCGAAACCTACCTCAAACCTATAGCCACAGGCTTTCTTTTTTTTTTTTTTTCTTTTTCTTTTTCTTTTTTTGACACATGGTTTCAGTAAGCTGCCCAGGTAGCCATCAAACTCACTCAGCCTTCAAGTAGTTGGGATTACATGTGTGTGTCACTACACCTTGCTGAAAATTACATTCTTGGAGTCTCAATTTTTAGTTTTAAAAAGTCCATATAAATTTTTGTTCGACTTTGTAACATATTTACTTTTTTATTATAAAATTATTTAAATTAATTGCCATGAGAGAGGTGCTTAAAATAGCCTCTCATTCTCCATTTCTCATCTTCATTTTTTTTTTCAGTAAAGTTGAAGTCGACTCCCCATCTAGATTAGCCAGTGTCATGAACATATATCCTCAGGCTTCACAGTGCCCCTGGGCACATTGCTTTATGTCCCCAGGGTGAGAATATTCTACCTTGAGAAGCACAGTACGAGGGAACTTGTTAAAATGACCCTTTTGAGGAAAGAAATTTATCTATAATATAACTCACAAAAATATAGATTTATGTGTGCATGTTGAAAATTATTGATATGCATGCATGCACATAAATTTATAAGTTGTTTCAAGATTCACAAGGTACAAGGTTGCCCACACTGAAGAAAAATTGGTCCCTTTACAAAATGAAACATAAGCCCTTCTCACTAACAAGTCAAAGCATGTCTTAAATTTCAAAAAACGTGACCAACACTTAGATTAAGTTTTTAATTTATTTTGTTTTAGTCTATCTACCTGGGGTGGTACTTTAAAAATTAACACAATTAATTTACTTCACTTTTTAAACATTTTAAATGTTTTTTTTAAACAATGTATCAGATTTCATCTTATCCATTTGAAAACTGGCCAAATTCTGCAACAAATATAAATAAAACAAGGACATTTTATAGGTTATTTTTATTCTACAGAAAATATATTTTCCCCCAACACTGCTGAAGCCTACAAAACGAAGGACTGGTTTTTCCACATAGAACTAGACAAGACTGAATTTCAATGACTTATTTTTTATTTGTTTAGCCATTTTGTTGAAGAATTAAACATCCAACATTTCTTTTTTAAAAATAAGCTCCACGTTAGAAAAATCCAAAATGATTGTATGTGCATGTTTATATGTATGTGTGTGAATATGAGCTTAATGAAATTAGTGATAAGTAAATTTGTTCAGTATGATAAGCAAATTTGTTCACAAAAGATTTACTGACCATTGATTATACACAAAATGCTAGGTCTGGCCCTGTGACTGACGAACTATAAGCTGCATGGTCAGAGTCCAGCAAAGAATGAAGTATAAACTCAAAAAAAAAAAAATAAGACATGCAAATATAAGAGTACCCCAGGAGAAGTGCCGACATTCTTAAGGAGTTACTCTGACTCTGAAGGTCCCAAGAAAGTCCTGTTGGTTCTTCAATGTTTTTGCACAACGTGTGGCACCTGCTTTGACGTTAGTGTGATGTCACCATGGTGAAGGTCCACTGATCGAACAAATGCCTCTACCTCCTACGGGCCAGGCCCTCTGCTTAGTGTCAGGTTGGCAGCTTTCTGAACCCCTTACATCAACCCCTACTAGTGAGGGATTAGAATCCCATCTTCTTTCTTTTTTTAAAGCAAATATAGCTTAGAAAGGCTCATTGTCCAAGGGTACAGTATGAATGGTAGTGCTTAGACTTTTTCCTAGCCCCATGCATCTCCAAATCCCTGGCTCTGAATCACCTACCAACTGTCTCTCAAGTTTCAGGTGTCCTGTGGACTGTATTGCTTTTTATCCTCATGCATTGTATTAGTTTGTGCAATAAGCTCTATGTTCTTAGACCTCTGGGTGACACATCATCCACTTCTCAGCTCTGGGTAGTTCTATGTGTTTCAGCAACACGTGTCTAAAAGATAAACAATCAATTATCAACATGCTAATATACAACTTTAAGGATCCAATAATGGTAGTTGCTAAAATTTTAAAAAAAGGAAGGGAGCACCTGGAAAACCTTGCACTGAGTTCCCTCGCATACCTTACAAAGAAGAACCAGGCCTCTCCATGGACACGGCAAACTTGCCAACCCTACCTCTGCCTTGTGGAAAGACTCCTGGTCTTTGTTTCTCAGTCACTCGTGTCCACACATAGGCTACTGAGAGATTACAGATGAGGAACAAGAGCTCCCTCAGGAGAAGAGTAGCCTACGCATGCCAAGGCTGGAGGGGAGGGAAGACCTGATGTACAGGCCTGGGGTTTGTCTTAGGAATTAGGCAGTGGTAAGCCCTATTGCACTTGGCATTTCTTCAGCAATCCATTACTGTACAATTACTTACTAGACTGTGGTCTATTTGACTCCTAAATAGTCTTTGCTTCTGAGAACTCTCATATCCCTGCCACAGGCTCCAGACTCCTGCTCCTCCTATGGTTTTAAACTTAATGACCTTTGCTTTGAGGCAATTAGAAATTATAGCCTTGGGCCAGGAAGCACCAGTCCCTCATCCACTTTTCCCCTCAGGCCTGATCACCTGCAGGTGAAAATGCTTAATGAGAGGTATGTATGAGATCCTGACAGCTCAGACTCACTATTTATTTATTATTTATTTAGCCTGATTTATCTCCTATGAAACATCTTCCTACCTGCCCCTGAGGAGAGAACTTTTTAATCAACTGACCTAGATTTCAGGCTCTAGCCAAAGGGCTTAGTTCTTTATCAGCAAAGTTCATTCTCTTAACAAACATAATTGTTCTTGTATTTCTTCTTCTTCTTCATCTTCTTCAAAAAAAAAGATCACATTCAGCTCAGAATTTTCTAACTCTTGTAGGAATCACCAGAAAATTCAGAGAAGTGCTACCTACTCCTCTGCAAAATTTTCTCTAGCTTCCTAGTATTCTAGCTTTAGCAGGCACAGCAGGCAGCAGACTGACTGATTTGCAAACACATGCTCACCAGTTTTTGAGCCCAGAATGAGAGCCACTCCCTGTCTTCAACTAGCCAATGTCTCAAAAGAAAGCTTTGTCCTGAAAGAGAAGTTTAATGTAAGGTCACTCCTCTAGAAACTGATCAGAAAATGACATAAGTACACTAATCCTTCCTGAATTCCACAGGAAAGGGGAATGAGAGATACAACCCAACAACCATAAAGGAAATGAAAGAGACATGTAAGACAGACTTGTATAACTGGCACACAAGGAAGCTAATACCTAAGATTTCAGGAGGCGTTCCAGGAAGTACAGGCATCGAGAATCTCTCACAGCCAGGGACCATAGAGACAGCTGACAGATATTGGTGATGTTTGTTGAAATAAACACAATGCTCCTCTTGGCCACCTGCCTGTCCTCTCACACCTCAGCAGAAGACTAGAATGTGCCCTGGAGATACGAAAAGATAAGGAATCTTGGCCTAAGGAAGCACTATATCCTGACAATCACCTATGCGAACACCTACAGAGCGGACAGTGAAGGGTGCCAAGGTTCTCTTGCCTCTTCCATTCCCAGCACGCTGCAGACAAGGTGTCCTAAGGCCACCACAGCACAGTTTCCAACAAGAGGCCTCCTCAGCCACTGTAGGGAGATAATTTGCTTCAATTGCATCTCATCGTTAATGTAGCAACTGTAGCAAACACTTGAAGAATGGCCTTGGAAAAATTGAAGATCAAGGTACACAAGTTGAAACAGATAGTGGAAGAAAAAAGTCTTTTAAATTATGAATATCCTGAGAAATATAAGAAAAGATAAAAGGTATTATATCCATGAAAAGAAAAAAGGAAACTATGAAATACTCAGAAAACAAGTGTTGCCGGAGTTGTGGTGGCTACAATACAAAGAACTCCCCAAAATTAAACATGGTAGCACAAATAAAATCATTATTTAAGGAGTTAAAAAAATAAAGTGAATAACGTATAGAAAGTACATTAGGAATAAATTATTTAAAATTATGAAATCAATTCAGGAGGTCGCACAACACAAGAGTTGCCTCAGAAGGAAAACAAGAGGGAAAATACAGGGCAACATTATCAAAAAAACTATATTCTTTTAATGCATCACATTAAATAAATTTCCAAAATGTGAAAGCTCAGTGAATGCTCAATTTAAAAAATGTTCAAATCTTTATGGAATTCAGAACACAAGGAAATAGAATATGTAAGAGAGAAAAAAGAGGAGCGGTCCTCAAGAAGGATCAGAAATAAATATGGCCTCAGATCACTCTAAAGAAACACTGGAAACAAGGGTAAGAGTAGAAGAAATATTTTACTTCCCCCAAACCATTCTCAGGAAGATACAGGAGGGTGTATTCCTTCAAAATGAGAAAGAAAACCAGGAAACCGGGAATTCGAGGAAATACTATGTCATGGAATGGGATCATGGAAAACAAGAGTATGAATGACAACAAATTCCAGAACAAATTCCTGATTAGTTTTTCCCTGAATTTGAATGTTGAGAAAAGTTTTATAGTTATGTCAGACCTGAAAATAAAATACTGACTGGTCAGACAAAACTAAACAAACAGGAAATTAGATGATGCTTCATTTTTGGAAGAAGCAAAGTGTCCATAATTATGGTATACCTCTTGCTTTCCCTCTTTATACATTACAACCCCAAAAATGACTTAATAAAATTGTTCCAACATTATAACTTCAGGTGATTACATATACAACTGCAGGGTAGGCATATGAAGAGATAAGAGGGTGAAAATGTTTATTTTCTTCCATAGAGTGTGTTAGTTTGCGAGGGCCATAACAAATATCACAGACTGACTTGCTTCTATAACCAAGTGCTCTCTCCTCACATCTCCAGAGGCCAGAAATCCCACCAAATTAAAGTGCTAACTAATGGCTAGTTTTCATTCTGATGCTTCTCTCTTTTACTTGTGGATTCCTATTTTCTGGTGTTTTCATACTGAGTTCCCCTATGGATGCTTCTCTCCGTAAGAGGACACCAGTCAGATCAGAGGAGCCCTCACCCTGCTGGCCTCATCTTAACCTAGTCACCTCCTAAAAGATTCTACCTCCGAATATAGTTACGTTCAGAGGCAGAGCGTGGAGTGGGAAGGGTTAGGGCTTTACCAAATGAATTTGGTGGAGGGACCTAATTCAGCCCATAAGAACCAGAAAGCGAGTCAATAGTATCAGGAAAAAAAAATCTTGTTATTTAAATCATGGAGGGAAATAGTAGGAGAAAGAATCTCAGTGACTTCAAAATACTTGTCTCTCAAGAGTGAAAATTCAGTGGGCAGAGGATGGACAAGGAATTACCATTCCATTACACGTCTTATGGAACTACTTATTATTTTTAAAATACATATTTAAATAAAAACAAAAGGATTTCAATAAAAGTTAATTATGAAAACAGGAATAATATGCGAAGATATAGCATTTCCAATGAGTCAAAACTTTCAGTTAATTACCAAATAAGTGAAGCTACAGTGTTATGATTTTAAGACATAAGTAAGAAAATGGCTATAAATTAATGGAAAAATATCACAAGAGTTTGAAATGTCAAATGCTTAAATTTATTACTTCCCAGGCACCAACAATCTGAAGAATGGCTCACGTATAAGAGGCATCATGAAACAGATCAAAGAGATTCTTCTACTACTGACACACAAACAGTATCATTTTCTTTGTTTACTATATATCTTTTGGAAAAAAAAAACCCAGAAGACTGAATTATGCAATCCATAAATATCCTATCAAAGAGGACCCTGAAGGCTAGGGGAAATCAAATCTATGAAAGAGGTTTTATTCTCCCCCGCTCCCCGCATTTGTAAAGCTACACTATGTGGGCAGCGACGCACACAACAGGGGCCTGTGTACCAGGTAAAGCTGCCCCCTCATAGATTTCTTATTCCAGAAGTTACAGCTGCCATGGAAACATGCACTTCAGCTATAGCTAAAAGAAACTGCTGTGGGAAGGAAGTAGACTTCTATTTAGAGAGGTAGAGAGAGCCAGGGATAAAGGGAAAAGCAGATGTATCAGCAGGCAGAACCAGCAGCCAATCATGCCTCTGGGGACAAAATACCACCCAATTAATTAACCAGGGAGGTCAGTTACAACCAGTGAATGATAAGGACAGTAGTTTTGGTAAATGCACCATCTCTTGAGATGCTCACAATAGTCAAGAAAAGACCGGGGTGACTCCAGAGGGTTATCAACTCTCTTCGACCTGCAGGTGTTGCTGTGACAAGCCTGGATTCCTACCTTTTTCGTTGGCCTGGTCCCGGGCTCTCATGCCTATTGAGAAGGCCCTTAATAGGCAGATGTCACCTACCGTACCAGTCACCCCTAATTAGCAATGACAAACTCCTCAGCCTCAATGGGATGTCAAGATGTCCAACAGCCATGCATTGTCAATGTGGCAAGTTCTGGAAGGTTTTTTTTTATTTTTAAAGGTTTTTAAGTTCCTGAACACCTGTTCTCTCCTGCCACCCATCAAAATATGGCAGAGCCAAGAAAATACTTGAAGAATAGCTATAAAGATACTCAAAGTATAATCATAAAGAATTCATGCCTATGGTTATATAGATTCTTACTTTGTTTTGTTCATTCTAGGCTATCTTTGCCCAGTTTGAGTTCCTAACTAGAGACTAGTAAGCACCCCACCTCCACATCACACCTTCCTCTTCTCTCTCTCTTCTACTTCTCTCTCTCTCCTCCCCTCATACCTTCCCATACCTTCCTTGGGTACTTGGGATTTAACTGAAACCAAGGAGCTTTTCACTGAGCTACGGATATATATATATATATATATATATATATATATATATATACACACACACAAATATATGTATATATATACATATAACACACACACATACACACACACACACACACACACATATATATATATATACTTTTTATTATCAGAATCTTGCTAGGTCACTAAGCTGGTCAGGCTGGGCTCAAACTTGCTATTTTTCTCCCTCACCCTCCCCAAGTTGCAGAATTAGAGTTGTGTGTACACCTGTTTCAGCTTTTTTTTTCACAACACACATGTCTGCAACCACTTCTTTCTCTCCTGGAGTTTCATTCTTTCAGTTGCTATATATCTGGTCTAATCCCCCTGGTGCTGGGTATCAGATAACCAGAAGGAAACTATGCCCTAGAGCCTGCAGAATGAGCTCAGAGATCTATCAAAAACTCACTCATCACACCTCACTTGCTATTCATGTGGTGGATCCTACAGCTTCAGCATGTCACTCCCCATGTTACTCTCCTGCAGCCTTCTCTGAATGGGATTTGTAATAAATTGTTCTGTCGTTCCTCTATCCACATGACAGTGTACTGAGTCTGCCAAAAGAACCTTTAAAGTCATAACATTTACCTCAAAAACCATCTTGCATAATTTGCTCATAATGATCCACTGTATCCTACCCTAAATAACTACAACTTCCACCCCTACCTATTTGTCCTGTGATTCCCAGAACTGTTGATTCCCCAAAAGTTTGTCATCAGCTGGAAGAAGCTATAAGATTCTCCAAAGCCTTCCAAACCACTAAGTGTTACAGACCTCCAGGAAGAAAGGATTTCCTATTCAATGCCCAGACTGGCTCCCTTCTCCTGGTCACCCTTTCTGTGCCTTGTAATTGACTTTTGTCACAAGTCCTCACAGCGGGAAGATCTAAAATACTAATCACTTTAAATCAATTATCTGCCAGGCAAGGAAATAAAAATTTGGGGGAAACCAATCTGCATCCCATTCCCTAAATGTAGACTCTTTGAAGGAGGTCTTCCTTGATTTGACTCTGAGCTCATGTCTCTTGATGTGTAGTTGTGGTGTTAAACATTAGCCTATAGCCCAAAATAAGAACCAAAAACAAGCATGCATTTTCATTTTCTTTCATTAAGTAGGTGTAGTGAAATAAACGTTCACCTATGTGTCATAGTCCATTTGGGCTTCCATAATGAAATCCCCAAAACATGGGTAGCTTATAAACGAAAGGAATTTACTTCTAAGAGTTCTGGATGCCGGGAAGTCCACCAAGATCAAGGTGCTAGCAGATTTGGAATGTAGCGAGGACTTGATTTCTGGAACCTGTGTAGCACCCATTTGCCATGTCCTCAGTAATAACAGGGTTGATCTAAGTTCTCTAGGGTCTTTTGAGCTATGACCACCTAATTTCTTCCAAAGACCCTAACATCATCACACTGGTGGTTAGGTTTCACCTTATGAATTTTTCAGAACACAGCACTCATTGACACTGACTGTTAATTTTGAGTGTCAACCTGAGGGATTGAGGGATCCCAAGATGGGTAGTGAAGCATGGATTCTGGGTGTATGGGTTTACAGAAAAATCTAGCAAGTGAGAACGACTACCTCAGTGTGGACCTGCACCTTCTGACTGGCGAGGGGCTCCAATAGAACAGAGATAATCTCTATCACCTCTAGAATTCAGGACTTATAACAGCTGCTGTCAGGGGCTCCCAGGTCACAGGCTTCACAATGGCGACCAAGCTGTTGGACTGACTAGCTCTAAGACTTCCAGCCATAAATTGAAGCATGCTACTAGTTCTTCAAAAAGGCCTGCCTGTCATGGGACATTTTAGCCTCTGCAAACATGTGAGCCAAATTCTTAATAATCTCCTCATGTATCTATTCACATGTCCTCTTGGTTCTTTCCCTCTAAATAACCCTGACAAATGCACTGATACGACATACAAACAGGCACTAGATAAGTCAATGCATGCTTAAATACCCAGCAACTCCTCATGCACAGTACTCAGTGCTTTCACATTATCACAATAGCCTTAGTCACAATGATGTCCTATAGATATAGTGGCACTTCTTCAAATAAGAGGTCCAATGAGAACCTCAGGACGAAAGGCTCCTGCAGCTGGTGGCAAAGAAAGATGGAAAATCCCCCTAAAAGAAGAACTTTTCAAACAACGCCATACAGACTAACATCTCCAAAGAAAAAACTGACATTTATGTATACTCTCAGGCTCCACAAAGACTTTCAGCAGGCAAATTAAACAGACTGCCAGAGTTTCTAGGATGCTGAAAGTATAATCAAAAAGGTAAAAAGACTTACTTAGGGTCACAAGTTAGCAAAACTAGAGACGAAATTAAGATTCAAAATGTACACCCCCTTCAAAAGTCATGCATCCAGGTCTTCACTACTTTCATACAGGTCTAAAACGCTCATGTATATTTCTATAAGCAACAAAATTTAAAAGCAAATGAAATTTGAGGAATAGAAAACAGAGACATGAAGGAAAAAATACATCAAGTACATTTTCAAACAAAAATTTTATGAATTAGGTATTATTCAGTACTAAAGGATTTGACTTAAAATATGGTGAATACTTAAATTACTTAAATATGCATTATGGTGCAAGACATATTACCATCAATCTCCCCTCAACATACTCTGTTTTACTCTGAACACACGTGCGCCTCATTCTCGCCACTCTCTGCAGAAGTCCTAGAAGTCCTTTTTTGTATTTCCAGGGACAATGCCACGGCCGCCTTCATGCTCTGAGCCTGTTCAAACGTTTAGCTTCCATGGTCGCTTTGAACTTGCGGAAGAGTTAGAAGCTGCACAGTGCTAGAACGGGTGAATAAGATGGAGGACATACCACGATGTTTTCACACGCTTGACCTCCCACTGGATGACACAGGGCAGCAAAATTCACCAGATATATTGTTTTACTAACTTACTAAAGAGCCTCACAAAAGAGGACTTCCAAAGCTGCTTCAGAAAGTGTCAGGATCAATGAGATAAGTGTGTGTGGGAAGCGAGGAGGAGGATTTTGAGGGGGTTAAGGGTGACGTGCCTTTCATTTTAATGAACATGTTTACTTACACATTCACTGTGCATTTCGCTCATGTGTATCCTATCAGCAGGGTTTTCTCACTGTCTCTTGGTTAAAATCCACTTAGTACACAAGGTTTCCTCCACATTTATCACCATGGAATTTTAAACCACTGATCTCTGTTAGATCTTTTCTTTCTTGCAATGATTTCAACCAAATTAAGTTTTTTTAAACATAGTTTTGCATGTATATTACCATATCTTAATATACATAATGAATACAGGAGGGAAAAGATATTATCATACAAAACCACCTCTTACTAACATTAAAGTCTGTCAATTTACATGAATTTTACAATGCCTTAAAACTTCTCAACCAATTTAGATAACCAAGTTGAGCCCTTCAAAGAATAAACTTTGCTTCCAAACTCCATTTATAGATTCAATAATAAACACTAAATGTTTCAGATTATGTAAAATACCTCCTTACCTCAGAAAACTCTGAAGGTATATCATTTATATAAATTGCATTTCTAAAGCAATATTTATCAAAAATAATTCCTAAAGTATAGCATCAAATGGTTAAATATAACCTGTCATTTATTTATAAAGTAAGCTATTTAAATTATTCATCTAAAACAGTAGAAAAGGACCATTGCCTTTCATTAAACATCTGAGAATGTTAAGCCATGATTTTACTAGTAAATGAGTAATAGCTGGAAATTTTCTCTAGATAATTAAATTCTAAAGCTCTGGGATTTAAATAAATTATCAGCCCTGAAATACTATATCCTAGCTATATACAGTAATAAAATAAAAATCAGGTAAAGTTGCCATAAATAAAAGCACCACAAACTAGGTGGTTTAAACAACAGAATTATGTTGTCTCTAAGATCTGGAAAGCAGAAGTCTCAAATCAAAGTGTGAGCAGGACTGGCTCTTGCTGAGAGTTATGAGGTAGAATCTGTCCCAAGTCCCCTAAGGTTCTGGTAGCCAATACAATAGATGGTATTCTCTGGGTGTATCTTCTCTCTCTCTCTCTCTCTCTCTCTCTCTCTCTCTCTCTCTCTCACACACACACACACACACACACACTTTTTTTCTCTTTCTCTCTCTGGACAGATGATAGAGGCCTAAATTTCCCCCTTCATGGTGACGCCAGTTGAGTTGGATTAGGGGCTGCATTAACAACTTAACCTCCTCTGTAAAGACCCTCCTTCTAGACACGATCATATTTGCATGTACCGATAAGGAAAGCTAAACAAACTATTCTTTAGGGGATGGCCTCAATTCAAGCCATCATAGGCTTCAGCAAAATATCAGGAAATATAAATTTTTTTCTAAGAGTTCTTTAATTTATCAAAATTAAGAAAAATAACTTTATTCTAAAAACATGAGTGAGGCCATCAGTCCCATTGGTAGAGCCGTTGGCCATACAAAAATGTCTTTGAAAATGTTTAAAGAAGAGGTTTCCATTTCCCCATCAGTCTTTCATCACAAGTGCGCTTACCACCCTCTACTCCTAAACGTCTTTATGGCTAGATTGGAGGCACAGAGCACTAGTACAGGATCCAGTTTCTCAGTACGGTTCATTTAAAAGAGATCTGTCACCTCGTGTCCTTTGTGGGAAGATGCAGGCTATAATTAGAAAGAAGGCTCAATTTAAATCCACATAGTATTCATGAGAAAACTACGCACACAGTGCTGATTCTGCCAGGCACTGACATTGGCACTGATAAAATGAGCAAAACTCTCTGCCCTAATGAAGGAGATATTCTGTTCATAGTGAGGAGAGAAAAATAAATAAGATGGAAAAACATAGCACATTACGCGGTTGTAAATGTGATACAAAAATAAAGGGAAAGAAAATAGAAAGTGCCAGAAGGCGGCAGTTTGCAACTTTAAATAGATTTTTCAGTGGGAATGGTGCCGAGTAAAGACAGGAAGAAGGGATGGTGAGAGAGGAGAGCGAAGATCTAAGGTGTCCTACCTGCGCAGTGAGGAAGTCAGTGCGGCAGGGAGGAGTGAAAGGGCCACCGGAAACCTATGGCAGAGGCAGCAGCACAGCTGCTAGGCTGAGCCTCAGGAAGCAAAAATGGAAACAGTAAGACTGGTTCAGAGCTTCAGCATGGGTCACGGGACAGCGGTAAGGTAGCATGAAATGGTCATTGGCCGAACACTTCTGAGAGGGTAGAGCCATAGCGTTTACCTGAATATCAAATCTGAGGTATTGGAAAGCAGGGCGGTTGAAGATGACTCAAGATTTCTAACTTGAGCAACTGAAAGATGGTTTGTGTCTAGCAAGTGAGGAATTCTGTGGGAGTAGAACTGAGGGGGAGGTCAGACGGTTGAGACAATCTATTAGGTATCTAAGGTAAGTTATCATATGTGCAATTAGCCATGTGAAGAGTGATGGCAAGATATGCGGGCTGGAGGAACTGATTTGGAAGTATTAAATATAGGTCACCCAGAATGTCATGAGCACGGATGAGACCATCAGTGAGAGAAACAAGGGACAGTAGAAGAGCAGAATCTTGTGATGTGCCAATAGGAGGACAATGGCCAACAGAGGGGAATCTAGCACAAGAGTCTAATAAGAATCAACTGCAGGGAAACAGGAAGACCAGGAGAGGATGGTGTGTCCTGAAAGTCAAGTGAAGGAGTTTCCAAATGAAGTGATAGTTTGCCAGATGGTGCTGAGAGGGTAAGGAAGAGAAGAATGGCTGCCCACCAGATATAGCCCTGTGTAAGTCATCAATGACCTTGACAAAGCAGAGTGGTGGAAAGGATGCTTAAGTTTAGTGGGCTCCCCAAAAAAGAGGGAGGAGGATGGAGGAGGGACATCCTTTCAAGATTCTGCTATAAAGTGGAGTAAGGAAAGATAACAAAGGCTTGGAAAGTAATGTTGAGTCAACCAAGGGCTTTGTCTTCAGCAGAGGGGGAAGAAAGCATTTCGAAGTGTTGATGAGAATGAACAAATAGGAACAATTGATTAGGAAGTGGGAAATTTCCAGGAAAAAGATGATTTTGAATAGACAATGCAGTAGAACTTGCTAATTATTTAATATTTGAAAGATTGCTTAATACAGATGGAAAAATATTTGTCTGTGGTCGCTATATAAGAAATTGGAACTTTAAAAACTAGTTGAGTATAGAGTATGTGAGTAGAGGGATGGGATGACGAGAGTCTGGAGAGTCTTTTCTGATGGCTTCCACTTTTGCAGAAGTTGGAGTAACGTCATTAGCTGAGATTGAGGTTAGAAGAAAAACTGATGGAATTCTTTAAAGGTAAGAGTCCAGGAAAGTAGAGAGGAAAGAGGCTATGGAGGCATGGCTCATTGGAGGGCCACAGTCATGACTTCACTTCAAAGCTCGAAGTATGGTCATCAGTTTTCTCCAGTCACATTCTCCTCCATGAGGGCAGGTAGAAAGTAGTCTGAGAGTTGACTCTACCCTGGATTGTGACTTTGCCAAGCAAGTTCAGTTGAAGGGACAGAGCAGCAAGGACATTAAGGAAAAGGGCGAGGAAAGGAATAAAATGACCATAAAACTCATGCAGCTTAAGAAGGGAAGAAAGGGCATGATGGGGGTGACTGTGAAAAAGTAGCAATCAGTGGTTATAATCTCCAGAGAAGTTGAAGAATTACTAGAATTATATTACAGTGAAAACAAGTTAGAAACATAGGAAATGGTGACCAGAGGATAGATGTGGGAACCCAGGACATTGAAACTTACTTAGAACAGGCTTGGAGCTAAGGGCATAACTAGCAAGGCAAAGGGTTCAACTGTCACCTGTCTACGGTCGAGGACACTGAGCCAAAGCCATGCTCGGGTACATATTTCCTTCCTGGCCTATTACGTGGCGGCCTCAGTGCTAACTTCAATGGCCTCCTACACATAAACTGCTTCCTTAGCTTATGGCGAGAACTGTAAATTACACATAGCTGTCCCCTATCCGAAGAATTGCCTTGCTGCTACTTTTGAGTATATACAGTCCTTCCTAAAAATTGAATTTGTAAGACTCTAAGGAGTTAGTCCCAAAACAAACTATAAGTCGTGTGTTGTACTGGGTTCTTCCCTTTGCCTTGTTCTGTTCTGTCTACGGTTGCTAGCCAACTATAGATGGGATTCTTAAAATTAATACAGGAAAGCAGCAAAGTTACTAGTAACAGTAAGATCTAGATTGGACCAATTCAGGAAGACCAAAAGAAAACAATTATTAGAGGAGAACTGGAAATAAAGAAAATGAAAAGCAAAAACAAAAAAAAAAATCATCCTTCAAGATGCTAAAATCATCGGAAACCATGACAGGCAGAGTTAAAAGATACACAGAGAGGTCAGAGCCCAAGAAGTGAAGGGAAATAGTCTGGAGATAGGCAGACAACTCCGATGTGAAGGAATTAGACACTATTTTTTTCTAACAGCATGAAATTCAAACTAGAAAGATGGAAGGAAATTTCTCTTAATATTCTTTTGTATTAAATATGAAAGCCAAATGAAGACAAATGTATAACACTTCTTAAATTGAATTTACAGAGTCCAGAAAAGCATGCTGGTTATTCAGCCTCGTCAGGAAGTAGCAGTGCACCTGGACCAAGAAGCTCACTCTTGCTGCAGACTGGAGCCCTAGGAAAGAGTCAGAAATCCACGTTGTCAAAGCCAAAGTGGCAAACAAACATTAGTCTCACTTGGATGAGCTTCCATACCGAACTGGCCTTGAAACAAAAGCAGGAGTCGCTGTGAGGAAACATGCTCACCAAGTCACTGGAGGCAGCAGATTGACACAAGGTCCTGCTCACATGGGCAAGAGGGGGCCCAGCACCCTTCCTCTCGCCTGAGTCTGGAACGCTGGGCCAGCTCAGCTCCCCCCACACCAGCTGCCAGGCCATGCTGAGGCCAGCAGCTGCCAGCTGTGTTGGAGTCAGCTTAAATGCCATCTTGATCACAATAAATAAGACACACTCAGATGTCAAAGAAAAATTAACGCAGAAAACAGCACTGTGCTGAGTCTTAGTCCTATCTCAAAGATAAAAAAGGCCTCTTTTGAAAACCTTCTGTGTTTCTTTGTCAGCTTTCTGTACACATTCATGCCTTAGCACAGTCTATTTCCATAACAACACTGCTAAACACAATCATGGAAAGCGAGTGAAACTTATTAGGACTGAATGTTCTCACATCTCAATAAAAGCTCTGGGGCGAGAGACAATACAATTCAAGGCACTGAGAAGGTTCCCAATCTCTTCCTGTAACACTCAGCTTGGCACGAGGAAGGACAAACAAAAGTACTTGAAACTGTGAATGACAAGTTAACAAGAATTTCAGGATCCAAAAGAAGAACAGGAGACAAGCATCTTGCTAAGGAAAGTATGTAACTGTGTGTGCATAAGAGTGGCTTTTCAGAACAAAGGAAGGACTCAGTGGAAGTTGCATATCAATTCTCATAAGCGTTAGAGAGTTCTCTGGCAAATCGTCTCCTCTTCCATCTTCCCCTTCCCATCAACACGCAAACAGAAAGGTGTCATTGGAGGAGGAGCCAAAAAACAACCCAATACCACTGAAGCAACCAGGGCCAGCCTCACCACAAACCCAAATCACAGGCTCACGCCTGATGTTTTCAAGACAACAAAGAAAAATAATTTCTGAATCAACAATCTTTTTCTTTCCAGTATGTACATAGCTCCAGTACTGGAACATGTGTGGTTTCCAAAAAAGAAGTAGACAAAGACTGTTTGCAGAGGCTTTACAATCAGATCCTAAGACACATCTTGGGAACAGTGTTAACAGATTTATTAAATTTTGGTTTTGGTTTTCATTTGAAATAGTGAAGCTATGTAAAGACCTTTGATCTCCTGTCCATTAACAATAAAACTCAATTCAAAGCTGAAGACACGGAGCACAGGGAACTCTCAGTCATTGCTGTTAGGAACAGGAAAGTGCAGCCTCTCTGGGAAGCAGTCTGGCCATTCCTCAAAAGGTTACACAGAGAGGAGACATTTGAAAAAGCAAACCCACTCGTAGGTGTATGCTCAAAAAATAAAAACATATGCCCACACAAACACTGTATGTTTTTTTTTTATAATAGCATTAGTCAGAATATTCCAAACATGCAAACAACCCACATGTTCATTGACTCATAAATGGTAAGTTGAAGGTGGCATATCCATACAGAGGAGTACTATTTGACAATGAAATGAATTATCAATGCACACCACAATATAGACAGCCCTTGGAAATACTGACACATTTTTTAAAAAAACATTTACACAGGACCATATATTTTTATTCCATTTATATGAATGTCCCGGATAGGCAAATCCATATACACAGAAAGCAGATTAGTAGTTCTCAGAATCTGGAGACTGGAATGAATGCCAAAGCGCGCAGTACTTCTTAACCAAGAATACATTTGAGAATTACCAGGTGTGGTGACACATACTTATAATCCCAGCACTTGGGAAACTGAGGCAGAAGGACTGCTGTTGTATTCGAGGCCAGCCTGGGCTATGTAGCAAGTTGAGGATCAGTTGGGACTGCAGAACAAAATCCTGACTCAAAAAAAAAAAAAAAAGCTGGAATGGATTGTGGTCATAGGTGCCCAATTCTGTGATTACACTTTAAAACATTGAGTTGTACACCTCAAGAAGATACACTGGATACAACAACCTGGGTTGACACTTCCTATCTTTTAAAGCTTGAAATATTTTGCTCCAGGCTCTCCTGGTCTTTAAAGTTTGCATTGAGAAATCTGCAGTAATTCGAATGGGTTTGTCTTGATAGAATAATGTCTGTTTTTCTCTTACTGCTTTTAGTATTTTTTCTTTATGTTGTATTTCTGGGGGTTTTATTATGACATGTCCTGGCTAGTCTCATTGCTAGTTGAGGTTATTTGGTGTTCTATAAGTTCTTTGTACCTGAAAATTAATTTCTTATTCTATATTTGGGGAATTTTCTTGCATAATTTTAGTGAATAAATTCTTTATACATTTGGTGCTGACTTCGGCTCTTTCTCTCACACCCATAATTCTGAGATGGCTTCTCTTTGAATCATCCATCAGCTGTTGTATCCAGCTACTTTACTCATTTCTACTTTTGAAAATACTTAAGGAATCTTTGAGAAAGTCAGAGAGACAAGTAGCACCAAAAAAACATGGAGAAAACATGTAAAGAGAAAGTATAACAAAAAAGATAGGTTGGTATTTGAATCATTTAATTGGTATACTTCTAAATTAGTACCAGCTGTTTTATAAAATCTGTGAAATTTCCCTACATAATTATTATTTGTAGTAATGTGTTAGTTTGCAAAACATAACAATTATATTCAACATTTGGAATTGGTATAAAATCTTTAAGAATATGTGTGCATGAATTCATAGATGATAAGTAGATAAAATGATAAAACAAATCTGGCAAAATGTTAGTAATTAGTGAAATGTGAGTAAATAAGTTATGAAAGCTAAAAATTCTGAAATAACTAAGTATGCCATTATATCTATTGCTTTAAGCGTAATACACTTAAGTGATACAGATTTAAGTTCATTTATTTTAGCAATTCACGTATTGGGTCTTTGATGTAAGCTGATCTTAAGAAAACTGATTGATGTAATGATAACCTGAGTCTTTTGAATGTACAAACATTTACCTTTCAGTACTCAGCTAAGGCATTTGAAATTTAACTTCTCTTTTTGTTTCTCACCTTTTCTAACCTTATGAATTGCATTATTATTTTTCTTTTCTCATGTGGACTAGTGGGTGAGGTCATGTTAAAGAATCTCAACAAAGATATAATTTGTAAGATACAAAAAAAAAAAAGAACTTCTGGCAAATATCCCAATAAAGGGTTCTGCTGTACTTAGAGAAAAGGCATCAAGATCTGGCCACTGCAGCCCTTTCTAGAGGTGAGAAGCTGAGCTAAAGAGTGGTGATCTGAGTGGTGAAATGAGTTAGATGCAGAGCATTTAATACATTAAATATTGCATGTTTTCTCCAACTTAGTAAACCCAGAATAGGGCATTCTATAGAACCAAATTGGTGTAATATGGTAATTAAGGAAATGGGAAGAGTGTGGGAGCACCAAAAATGGGAAGAGATTATAAAGTTGTGATATATATGCGCAAAAAATATTCAATTTCATTGTAAACATTATATATCACATATATACTAATAAAAAAGTGGGGGGGGAGAAGACACCGTGTACTCCTCTAAGCCTACTCTTTGAAAGAAACTAAGGACAAACACTAAACAAAATTAACATTTTTTCATTTGGAAACATTCTATACATCAAAAATTGTTTTTATTAAATGCCATCATTGGAACCTGGACTTTAACAGGCGACCAACATCTCAACAGAGATTCCTTGTGACTCAAGAACTCAAGAACACTCCATTCCCTAAATATACTGCTCCATATATAATGTAGAAAGTGGGGAGAAGAGAGAAGGGGGGTAGGCGTGTTTGTTCCAATGAGGAGAAGAAATGTCCAGGAGCCAGAAAAGTAGCATCTGCTCCTGCTGCTTGTGACTAAAATTAAGCTCTAATTTAACTTTCAGCTAAAATTATCATAATTGAAATAAAACGAACGAACTGGATGTGACTTGCAATTTTCTCATCCTTTAGGAGTGATGGGGCCAAATGGAAGTTTCAGCAGGGTGGGCTTCTCCCCCGAGGGGCACACCTAAGAGTTCGGCTTAGATTTCCTCTAGTTACTCCCATTCCCAACATCGAGCTATAGCTCTTTACCCTAGATCTTCCAAACCAGAATAAATAAGTTGTATTTGCTTTGGATGAGCATCCTGAGGTTGCTTAAAACTTAGGATATTGTGTCTTTTTCTTTTTGGGAGGCCTTACTTAAAGCAAGATTCTCATACAAGATCAAACACACTAGCTGCATATGTGTGTGTGTGTGTGTGTGTGTGTGTGTGTGCATGTGTCTATACAGAGTATTATACATATATATTATATATTATACCTACAGCGGTCTATACATAGTGATTTAAAGAAAAAACCCACAAATACAAATATGAGTATGTGCATAATACAAACTGCAAATATTAATGCAATGATGATAATTTTTAAAATAAAACCAGAAGTGAGCCCTCCAAGGTTCTGGAAAGAAGCCAAGTTTTGAGGTACGTCTGCCTTGTTCCACAATGGTGTCAACTCGTGTTTTTCTTACAAAAGGAAAAAAGGGAACATAGTCTTATTATAAAGAAAACCCACTGACTTCACACACAACTTGGAAGAAGTCACATCTCTCCTGGGTGTCTGTTTTGTCTATTATTCAAAGGAATAGCACGCTTGCAATTGGAAATGCAGAGGAATACAAATACCCTCCGTGGAAAGATACTACATCGGTGGAAATACAATCACTCTATTAGCACAAACAATCTATTAATTGAAAATCTGACATTTCCATTCATGGTAAAAGATGACAAAATATTAAGTAAAAAAATGCACACAGAAAGACAACTTACACTGTACATAACGTAAAGTTTTAATTTAACTATGAGCTTTGAAACATATGTATAGAGACATTTCTTGGATGTTATCATATTTAATATCTGAAAGAGGATCCTATGTTAATCTAAAACCCTGAATAAATTTATAGGATAGTTATTGTTCCAAATGTGAATAAAGTGTTTATAAAGCATATTCATATGCTTGTAGTAACAGACCCCTAGGTATCAGGTTAAGTAATGTGCAATGCTTATTCTTATTTATTCTGTATCTATTAATAATAACTGGCTATATTTAGACTTTTCTTTCTCCACAGAAATGATGATGATGTTCTGTTTTTTCACATGTTTTTGTAATGGCTTGGGTCATAACAAACCAATATCAGTTGTCAAGATCTTAGTGAAAAATGTCTGAACCTCCCAAGAATAATTAATCTAAATCCTTTGTGCAGACACTGGGTGTAGTATGCTATGAGTCACTGATTTTCTCCTCTACAGTTGATACATATTCAGCAAGAAGACAGTCTTTGTGTTTAGTAACAATTGTAGCTGATTTTTTCCCAAGGTCAAATACTATTAAATAAGATCGGTTCATCTACAGAACTAATACATGATTTTAGAAATGTAATTTTCCGGACAGTCTTTATTGTTGATATTGATTTTTGTTTTTGCCAAACGTATAGATTTATTATATTCATATTATAACATACATAAAAAAGAGCACACAAAAACACTCATACCTAGATGTTAAGGGATGATAATAAAATGAAACCTTTAAACTGCAGACAAATAAATAGAATATACTTATTCAATTCCAAATTATTTGTAGTTCCTTTATGAAATACCTGAAAAAATTTTACCTTATGATTTGTTTTTAATATCTTACATGAATAAAACAATATTGAATATATTATCCTGAGATTTTTTGTGTCACAATATATCCTTGAATTTCATCCATGTTAATGAGAGTAAATATTGTTCATAATGTTCTTCTTCTTTACACAAAATATCTCAACTCCTCCTTCCAATGTCTACTACAGATTGACTTGTTTTTTGGAATAGAATAAGGATGAGATGATGAATGGGTCCAGTCTGTTGAACCTGGAAATGGCAAGAAATGTTCAAAGACACGAAATAAAGTTTTTCATTTCTTTCTTCCTCTTCTTCTGCACCCCAAACTCATTTTCCACTCTCTCAAAAATATTTTTCTAGAAAGCTGTGTCAGGTTTTCTTATGTTAGACCAATGAAATACATGATACCAAAAGCTTAGCAACATACACAGTTGAAGGAGACACTGAATTATTTTTGCTTAAGTTTAATCCATTTTTTCTGCTCAGTTTGCCACCAGAAGTAGCTAGTGACAACCAAATTTTGCCACCTTAATGCACACAGATGGGCAAATTACACTATACATAACATAAAGTTTTAATTTCATCATGAGCTTTTAAACATTCTCTATAGAGAGATTTGTTGGATGTTTTCACGTTTAATATCTAAAAGAGTATCTATTTTAATCTAAACCCTGAATGTAAATTTATAACATAGTTATTGTTGTGAGATTTGTTTTTATGTCACAATATATTCTTGAAATTTATCCATGTTGATGAAAGTAAATATTATTCATAATGTTCTTTTTGACAACTGATACTGGTTTGTTATGATCCAAGCCATTAGAAGATAAAAGGGTAAAAACAAAAAAACCCAAAACCCAGAACATCATCATCTTTTCTATGGAAAGAGAAAGGTCTAAATATATCCAGTTATTATTAATAGACACAGAATAAGAATAAGCATAGCAAATTATTTAACCTGATACCTAACCAGTCTGTTACACCAAGCATATGAATATGCTTTATAAACACCTCCCAACGACCACATTGCTACAAGAGGAACTGCAGAAAAGTCTGAGCTAATTTTGAGCCACTAAAAGAATATTTTTGGGTAACAACAGAAATAATTGAAAATGCCATCCTCTTAACAACTGCCTCAGAAATTCTCTGTCACAGAGATTTAGGTTTAGGAAGTGTTACTATCCTGGATAGGCTGTTTGATGAATTGTTCAGAGCCTGCACATACCAATCTATGGAAGAGAAAGGGAAATGTTCTAATGCTTGGTGTTGAAATAATCAGAAAGGTGAGGTTATTGGAAGAAATGGAGAAAAGAACAAAAGGATGAGTCAATATAAGACTCCTACAAAATTTGGGGCAAAGCTATTTAGAAAAATAATTCCTGGTGATGAGATAAATTAGTAATTTTTAAGAAAAGATATGGCAAATATCAAACCATCTTATATTCCTAGGATATAAATCTGTCAAGAGCTTTAAAAGTACATCCTAAACATTCTTATGTAAAGGAGTTTCTTTGTGGAAATTAAGTAAAATAATGAATTTCATATTTTGCTAGATGGAAAGGAAAAAAAAATCCAAGATGGCATATAAGCAGCCAAAAATATGTAGACAAGAGATGGACAGGGGTCAAGCTGAGAGTCACACCTATTCGTCAGCTTGAGAAAGACCAAAAAGTTCAAGAAGAATTTTGAACAAGTGCTCAGTATGCAGCGATGGATCAGGTCAATCTTATCTACAGTTAAAAGGACAGGAAGACTCCAGTACGCATCAGAACATTTTATAACAATGCCATATTAGTTTCTTTCTGTCTTCCACCTGGAACCATCATGAAATTAAAGAACACAGCAAGATTAAATAAGATAGGGTGCAATTTCAGTGACTAAAGCTAAGAAAATATTTGGAGATCAACAGTAAGATACAACAGGGAGGAGCAGAATATATAAGGGAGACCAAAGGAAATTTGTATTGGGTGGGGTAAGAATCCTTGGTAATTAGGAAGATGGGTGTACAAGAGAGGACACTACTGGAGAGTAGTGGACAAGATCTGTGTGAGCTGAGACACAGAACAGCAAGTGTCTAAACCAAATCAAATAGGTACTTTTGTTTATGGAGGTATAAACAATATGAGGACATTCAGAGGAAGAAATAATTCTGCCTGGCCAACAAGTTTTCTGAAGAGTTTGATTTGGGAGCCTTTAAGGATATAAATGGACACAAAATAATGGGGAATATCTGTTTCTCATAAGATACTAAATAAAACACTTCAGATAAGATTCTTTCTGGGAAAAAAATCTATCGTAGTACACAGTTGATCCTGTAAGACAGTACAAAAATGAAGGAAATAACAGAAAGCAAGGGCAAGACTCAAAAGTGGTAAGCAAGATCTCCATCTAACAGCTACCCTGAAGTACCAGGCAATTCCTGGTGAGCTAGATTGGAACAGTCCATGGGAAAACACCACCCAAAAGGAAGATGAGAACGCCGTTTGAATTAACAAACACATGGAGATCTCTCTGTAGTGAATGACACAAAACAACATCAGCAAAAATTAAACTAAAACAAATTTAAAACAATATTGATGAAATGAACAATAATTAATACATACATTCGTGAGACATTTACAAATATTGACCATATGCCAGACCATAAAACAAGTCAGCAGAGTTAGAAATGAATATTACTCATATTGTGTCTGCTGATGACAATGCAATCAAGTTAGAGCCCACTACGAAGGAAAACTGAGCCAAATACTAGAGTTCATGAATTAAAATATGACTCGAAATTAAATAAACCATCATAATGGAAACTGTAAACTTGCACATTGATAACATATCAAAGCCTAAGAGGTCCAACTAAAACATTATTTTTAAGAAATTTATAACTTTAAGTGTTTGCATTAGAAAAGAAGGACTGAATAGTATTGAGCTAAAGAGCCAAAACTTAAGAGAAAACACAAAGACACAGTAAGGCAGTGTTTGGTAAATTTTGCAGCACTGAAGCACGGAGAAGATGTACTTTTATTCTCCTGATCATATGTTTTCAGGAGGATCAAACATTGAGTCAGCAAGGAATGCTGGTGTTGTAATGAGATGGCAAAAAACTCACAGTTGATTTAAAAAAAAAAGTTACTGGCCCACCAGGTGAGGGAGGAAGCCAACAGTCTTCACTGTGCTTCCTGGACTCACTGCACCTCTACCTCCACCGTGGTTTCATTCTCAAGTTCTACTTGGTGGCTAGAAAGCTGCTAGGAGCTACAAATTGGTATCTTTCCTGGATATGTATACAAAGATTTATCTAACCCATGTACCCATCTCTCAGTCAATTACTTTAAACTGGAAATGACAAAATATTCTATCTGTACAGGCCTGAATCACCTGAAAGATACCATATATATGTAGAAGAGAGAATACGGCTTCTCAAAAGAAACCCAGCTTACTTGAAGAAGCTCCAGTATGGACACGTTTGAGTCAGAAAATGAACATTCGAACTTCTTGACATTTAAGTCTCACGACAACTCTTCAGCTGTATCAAAGAAAAGTGGACTGATAGCCTCTCAGCTTTCATCAACTTCATCTCCTACCTTTCCTTCTTCATTTAAAAGTTTGGAAAAGTGTCCCTCAAAATGCCCAAAATTAAATTTTCTGCATTTTTACAGCTTGAGAGATATATGTACACTGCTATCCCACACCACAAGGCCTGCAGCATATGAAACAAAAAAGGGAAGGATTTGTAACTTTGCCACGATATGTATGTGCACAAAATACCCAAGATTAATGTAAACTTTAAGCTTTGCACTTATACATATCAACAATATGAGGGGAAGAAAAGAAAGAACCCACAGAAGATCAACAGTACAATGGTTCATGCCTGAGCCTCACAGGTTTACCTCATGATCCCTTCACAATGGGCGGAGCTCCACTGATGGCTGGTGTGACAGTGGAGATACTTGGATGCCTTTCATGAACATGGTACACACAATCATTGAAAGTATTTACAGCTTAACATTAACAATGAACAATAGTTACCAGATTCATGCATTATAGTACTTTTGGTTGTTTCCTTGCTTTCTTAAACCGCAATAGAGCTCTCTGCATGTGAAAGAAAACTATTTCAGAACTTCCACTCACACATCTGAACAACTTGGTTTTCAAAGAGGTTTTTACTGTTGCTGCTGAAGGGTGCTCAGTAGGACCCCGTCAAGGTACACTGGGAAAGGACAGATGTAGAACAAACCAAAAGACAGTATTTGCTTCTAATCCTTCACTTAAAACAAAGCAAAATGCTACTTTAGCACAGGAGCTATAGTTAGATGAATAACACGTGTTAATACAGCATGCAGCCCGATAAGGGAAAAGGAGAAGGAGCTCAGAAACGTGCTTCATGAAGTGTTCAAGCACCTGGAGAGCTTGAGTACCTTAAATCCCCCTCATGGTTCTTGCTAAGTGTATATATAATTTGCACTCTTCCTGCTTGTTAGTCATAACTGGCATCAAATTTTCCTACTGCACCCAACTTCCTACCTATACCTCTAAAGTCAAGACCTTTCTGTCTGCTTTGAACATAAACCTTCTAAGGTAAGGAAGGATGGACCCCTTGGCAACGGAAATATAACATCCTCATAAGACAAGCGCAACATTTTCTCAGCAATGTTTAAATTATTTTAATATCACTGAAGCAGACTGGTCAGTGTTTTATTATATATACATACATACATACATATAAATGTGTGAATTGATGCATGCATGTTTATGGTTATATTTAAATATTTGTGGAAATGTAAGCAGCCATACAATGAAATGCAAAGAGCAACTTCTGAAAGAATTTTGAGTTACAACATATAGACAGACCGATGACAGATTTGAAGAGATTATTTAATACAAATTTTAGCAGTCAGAAGAAAATAGAACCCTCTAAGATCCACCTAAGAATAATAACTGCAGATTATTACAAGATATTTTTCAGATATTTATTCATAAACATACTTTATTCATGTGAACTATGAAATGTATTAAGTTATATACTACATATCCACTTTTCTTAAATTTTGTAAATTCCTTTCCAACTATTATATATTGTTTCCACTACTAATTTCTCCTATTTAAATGCTCTTATTCTTGTTAAAAATAAGGACATTGATGTGTTTTTAAATTATAAAATATTGAATGCAGCACTGAATGAGAACATAAGTTCTTTAAATTTCATCAAAATTTAATTCAAATGATAAAGTACAGAGAGAACATATGACAACTGGCAAAATCTAGAGTTTTCATCAAAACAACCACTCTTTAAGTCAGTCATTTTAAATCTTGTTTAAGTCACAGACCTCTTTCAGAATCTAATAAAAGCTTTGATGCTTTCTCCAGAAAAATGCACAGGCATGCAACATTTTTACAAACTATTTCAAAGAGTTTATATTAATATTAAATCCATCTCTGGGGCCCCAGTAGACTGCAGAACTTGATTTAAGTGCCTCTGATATATGCAATTTTTGAATTAAATAACCTAACTTTACGGCAAACAGGAATCCAGTAAAATGCTCCCCCCAATAATAAATTAGTACCAATCGCAAAATGCTATTCAAATCATAAACACAGTCAGAAAAGATGTTATTTTCATGCTTATTACCAGGAGTAACGATGCTGGTTGTTTGACAATGGTGACAGTCAGTGAGGTAACACTTCATGAGCACCATCCTTGTCCCACTCTCACTCAGCCTCAAACAAAGCAGCCGCTGAAGTAAATGTCACTCTCTCTATCCACAAAACTTTAGGTGAAGAGAAAACAACAAATGATAAAAACCAAGAGTGGTGAACATTAAATTAATGAGAGGCTAAAGTGCTATGGAATTCCAGTGCTTATGTACAATGATTCAGATCTGAAATATCGTCCAAAAGCTTTATGTATTTAGAAGATGACTGGACTTTATCAATGAAGTAGTCCTTTGAATTCCTGTGATGTTGACAGGTACAGCCTCCTCAAAAAGGACAAAATCCATGGGGCATGTCTTGGAACAGGCAGATCACTGGGTAGCCACCTGGGAGGGTGTACCTCCCTCACACTAGCTCTGCCCTTCACTCTCTCCATTTACTGGCTTCCACGGGATGAGCAGCTTTTCTCCCGATACCCCTCTGCCATGCCCTTCCACCGTCACCAGCCACCTATGAAAAGACTGAAACCTACCAAAACCATGAGCTGAAATCAACCTTTGCTCCCATACTATGTGAGTGTGCTACGGTGGGGTTCTGGAACAGCCCCCAAAGGCCTCATGCATCTACATGTAGAGGGATAACTATGCAACCATATGCTGTTAAGAGGTGGGGCCTGGTCAGACGGCAGAATACCGGGGCTTGACCAAGGAGTTGGGGGATTACTGGGACAGGAACTGGAATGGTAGCTCCACCCTCTTCCCTAGCTTTTTTTTTTTTTTTTCTGGATCTGCCATGCTATAAAGAGCTTTCCTCTGGCTAGGCTTCCACTGTATGTTTCCAAGGTCCACTTACAAATGGACTGTGTGTTCTGAAAGTGTGAGCTAAAATATATCTTTCTTCCCTAAATTCATGGATGTCAGATATTTTGTTCCAGTACAAATAATTAACTAAAAGAAAGTATCAGGTGTTGTATCCCAGTTATAAGTATGTGACTAAGACCAGAGCCTAGAACAATAACAAAATGAAATTTGAAAAATGTAAATATTTGCTCACTATGCCAAGTGTATTTCTGATAAAAAACGCATTTAGAAAGTGTCTCAAATTGTTTGTCTGCAGTTGGAGATTGTGTAAATATTTTGTACAAATACAGAGGAAATGAATCCAATATAATCTCTCTCTCTTCTCTAAACAAAGGTTAATTTTCCTAATCTTCATAAGAAGTTTCTTGAATTCTTATCAGCAAAACTGTTTGGAGTCCATGTATGCATACAATTCTCCCATTGGAAGAGATTATATCACGCACTCTCCTAGTAAGCAAATTGTCAAAGACAAAGTTGTTCCTTCCCAGAATGGAGTACATATTTATGAAGCTATGAACTTGAGAAGTACAAGCTCATCTTAACCAAACAGGATTATTTAGAGTTTCTTGCTGGAACTCAAACTCAAGAGTGTATGGGAAGAAAGGACTGAGGACAGTGGAAGTATAAGTGAGAACAAAACTGACATCTCAGAAATGACCTTTATCTCTAACCTTCCTGGATCATTAACATTGATTCAAGTAAGCCATATGCTGTCTTTTATGTGTCTGCTCCTTGATGAAATATCTACTAATGAATTACAGAGAGGATGAAACTATATTGATTATTTAAATGACTATTATACATAATTCTTAGATTGTTTATAACTCAAATAACTTATTTTGTATAGTGGATTGTCTATATGTTCTCTATCTTCTCTCATTTCCAACATCTTCTCAGTATTAGCTACAGATATTTTCTATTTAATCACAATTATTTGACTAAAGAGAACCAAAATAAACCTCACTTACTATTCTAATATGATAACAAATACAGAATTCTAAGATCATCACAGATGCTTTCAATGAAAAGTATGTAAGAAATCAACTGGATTAGTTAAGAGGTAATATCTAATGTTATTGGTTAAGCAAAATAAAAATCATCTAAGGAATATAAGAATAACCATTTCCTTAAAGATTGAAAAATACCTATGAGTTTTACACCAGCATTTTAATAAATGCTTTCTCTCTTCTTGCTGATCACCGTATCAAAGTAGCAGTTAATTGTTATTACTTTTCTGTAACCACACCCTCAACTCTTCATCTTACCTCTAAAAAAAAAATTAGTTCATTTCTCAACAACTGATGGAAGTAATGTAAATCCAAAAAGCAGCAATTATGCAAAAACTAAAGTCAGAACCATTTTCTTTTTTTCCTCTCTCTAACAGCTTGTAAGCATAATTAATCAAATCAAGCTTCCCTCTCATCTTGGAGAACTGTAATTTAAAAAACCAAATTACAGCATCCTTGCAGGAGCACATAGAAAGTATATTAGGAACATATGTATATGAAGTAAGAGCTTGTTCTCAGTGATAAATTTTACTTTATTTAACCTTACTCTGTGTCAGGAGCTAATATTCATGCTACTTGTGGAGGAAGATACCATATAGTTTGAAATTTTAAATAACCCAAAAATGCACAACAAATTAAAAGTTTCTATGTCATAATAAATCAAAATAGCAAAATTAATGGACCCCCCACGCGATCAAGAGCAATCTTAAATATACTTAATGTTTGATTTTAAGCAGGATACATTGGCAGTGTGTGTGATTCCACACACTGATCACACACATGTTTAAATGAAAGTAGCAAAAAAAAAAATGAGAATTGACTATAATGTTCCAAAGTGCCCACAGTTAGGATGTTACTAACTTCTAGTGAGATAAGCTTTTTTTTCCTATTTTTTTGGAAAAATTTAATACTTTCATCATTTAGAAAAATAGATGGATATTAATTCCTCTGTTTTAAAGACACATCATGTCTACATGTCTAATAATTGTGCAAGATTATAAGTGCAGTAAAAATGCTAATAATAAAATAGTAATTTGCATCCAACACATCCTATTAAAGAGAGTTTCACTGATGCATATCTGAAACCACCCTTCCTAGAATAATTGAAAGTAGATATTAACAGACATGCCATGGATTTCCATCACCCTAACCCTATACAGTAATTGCCCTGGGAATTGTAATGTCATTAAAGCATCTATTTGACTACGAATGTTTTATCTTCACATTGGTACAGCTGCTTGCATCGCCCTGTGTTCCTGCACATCAAGAACACCAGTCTACTTTGCACCTAATCCAGGCACAGCTCCAGATAAGGCACTTTCCACAGCTGCTTGACATGAATGATGGCAACAAAAATTATTTGTTAAAGTCAAGATTTCTTATCACATAGAATTCAGTTCTATAGAGAAGTAAATATATTTTCTTTTAAAAGTAAAGAGTTTATTTATTTGAGTTAAAAACTTCTGGACAGCAATCTTGGAACACACACACACACAATAAGCTTTCAATACGCACACAGAAGTGGCAAGGGCACCTGTGCAGAGCAAAGGGAGAAACTGATTCACAAACGAGCATTGTGGCAGGCATGAGCAGGATTCACCCACAGGCGCTTAAAGGGCAGACTGATGCTCAGAGGGACAGTATCTAACTTACCATCATTTGGAACTGGAAGTAAAAATAATTTGGACTAATTTTAACTAAGGGGGAAGAGAAAATCATGAACTAGATTATAATTCATATTGAAAAAAGCAAGTCTGGTCTCAACCAATGTGTATTATAAACAATGTATATTTCTGTGGGATATATTTAAACTGTAGTAAAAATAAATTTGTTTGTTTATAACAATTTCTGAGAATATTAAATTGTTAATTATTTACATGAGACAGTATTAAATACTAAAATTAGTTAAATTTTACATGAATAATGTAAAGGAATTTTCACTATATGATATAAATGCACAACCTATATCTTTACAGTAGAATCTGTACATATTCTACAACATAAATTGTATAATTTGTGCAAACACAGAGCTGTATACAGCTTGACAACAATTATGCAAGTTAGACACCCTCACAAATGATATATTTTATATAGTCTTTTCATTTCAACAAAAATTTGCTGTACAATATATTGCCTATCAATAACATAAGCTTTAAAGTATTCCTAAAGTGCCTTAAAACTAAATTTTTACTCAGAGAATAAATTTTCAAAAATGTGTATATCAAGCAAATATGAACGGTGTTATGTGACAATCTGGTTTACCATGGTCAATACTATTATTCCAAATAAAAAGGCATAAAACACTCATAATCTAGACATAGGAATATATTCCACAGAAATTATTAGAAACTACAATTCTTTTGATAAATACATAAATGTGGAAGAATCTATATATGGAAAATTCAGATGAAGAAGATCACGTGAAAATTACCCAGCAGTGGCTCATGCACCTGAGCTCTGAAGCTTTGCAAACTACATACACATCTCTCCTTTCCCAGGCAGTCAGTGAAATCACAATGTCCTGCAAGGGCACGCACAGCTCTGAAACAATCAGACCTCCACAGTCCCTCCAGCATCACTCACCCGAGGAACCAAAGGCGGACCTCCACTAGATGGTCACTTGATCAAACCTTGGCACTAAGGTGTAACAAACATTCTAAGACCCCTTAGGTCTAATTACATCACAGATGCAAAGAATAGCACTCGAATCAAGTAAAAGTCTATTAGAAGGATCAGAAAAAAATATTTGGAAGCAGAACGAGACTCTTTGCTGCTTATTCTGAACGAGAAGCAGTCCTATCTTCAAAATAACCGACTGAAGTCTTTAACTTCTCAGTGACTAATACTGCAGACTCCTGAGGCTGGGGTCTGGAAGGCAAATTCTTGCCCCCAGATCTTCCTTTTTCTGCTTCCTTGCTGCCATGTAAGGAACAGCTCTCCTCTGCCCTTCCACAGCATTAGGGCCAAAGTGGAATCTACACAGATCAAAAACATGAGCCAATCTGTGCCTTTTCTTTCCTTTTCTTGATGAGGTTGGCAAGAGGTCTGTCGATTTTGTTAATTCTTTCAAAGAACCAGCTCTTTGACTCATTAATCTTTTTTATTCTCTTTAATCTCAAACTCATTTCAGATCTGATCTTCATAATTTCTTCTCTTCTACTGCCTCTTGGGTTAAGTTGTTCTTGTTTCTCTAGGTCCTTAAGGCGCATCATTAGCAAATTTATTTGTGACTGTTCTGTTCTTTTGATGTGTGCGTTTATGGCTATGAATTTTCCTCTAAGGACTGCTTTCATCGTGTCCCACAGGTTTTGATATGATGTGCTTCCATCATCATTTAACTCTGTAAAGTTGTTGATTTCTTCTCTGATTTCTTCTCTGATGCACTCTTTGGTAAGTAGTATGTTGTTAAGTCTCCATGTATTTGTGTGTTTTCTTCTGTTTCTGCTGCTGTTAAGTTCCAGTCTTATTCCACTATGATCTGAGAGTATGCAGGGAACTATTCCTATTCCTTTGTATTTGTTTAAACATGACTTATGTCCTAGGATGTGGTCTATTTTAGAGAATGTTTCATGTGCTGTTGAGAAGAACGTGAAGTCAGTTGATGTCGGGTGGAAGATTCTGTAAATGTCTGTTATGTCCAAGTTTTCTACAGTATCATTCAGCAGTTGTATATCTTTGTGGATTTTATATCTGGTTGATCTGTCTGTTTGTGATAGTGGAGTATTT
Organism: Ctenodactylus gundi; assembly: GCA_004027205.1. Taxonomy (NCBI): domain Eukaryota; kingdom Metazoa; phylum Chordata; class Mammalia; order Rodentia; family Ctenodactylidae; genus Ctenodactylus; species Ctenodactylus gundi. Next base: position 68,107 of record PVKB01002511.1, on the reverse strand, counting down.
CAGTCCCCTACTATAATTGTATTGGGGCCTATGTGTCCTTTCAGATCTAGTAATTTTTGGTCAACATAATTGGGTGCTCTAGAGTGGGGGCATACATATTGATAATTGTGATTTCTTCCTGTTCTAATGTTCCTTTAACCAACATGTAGTGTCCATCTTTGTCTCTCTTCACCTGTTTTCTTTTGAAATCTGATGTGTCTGAGATTAATATAGCTACCACTTCTTGTTTTCTGGGACCTGTTGCGTGAAATATTGAATTCCAACTTTTTATTTTCGGTCTATGAGTTTCCTTGTGGGTGAAGTGTGTCTCTTGTAGGCAGCAAATAGTGGGTTTTTGTTTTTCGATCCAGTCAGCTAGTCTATGTCTTTTGATAGGTGAGTTGAGGCCGTTCACGTTTAGGGTAATTATTAAGGTATGTTTGGTGTGTCCTGCCATCGTTTTAGTTTTTCCGAGTTGTTTACTGGCTTTACTTTTTTCTCAGATTTTTCTCATCTAGGTTTTGAATTTTTTCCCTCTGGGGTCTCTTGTGTCATTGGCTTCTCTTTCGCTATCCAAGTTTCCTTTGAGAATTCTCTGCAGTGAAGGCTTAGTGGCTGCAAGTTTCTTTAAGCTTTCTATATCATGGAGGATTTTAATTTCTCCCTCTAGTTTGAAAGATAGTTATGCTGGATAAAGTGGTCTTGGTTGGAATTTGTGTTTGATCCAGTGACATCCCTCCTGGGAATATATCCAAAGGAGGCCGAAACAACACACAGCAGACATATATGTATATGCATGTTCATAGCAGCACAACTAACAATAGTTAAATGTGGAAGTCACCAAAATACCCATCAACAGACCAGTGGCTACACAAACTGTGGTATTTGTACACAATGGAATACTATGCATCAATAAAGTCCAACATGGAGGCCTTTGCAGCCAAATGGAAGAAGCTTGAGAACATCATGCTTAGTGAAGTAAGTCAGAAGCAGAAGGTGAAACATCGAATGGTCTCTTTTTTATGAGAGTCCCAGGTCACAACTATTATGGAACTTAAAGCAAAAAAACAAAGTGAAATAGAGGGGTAGGGTGGAGGAGAGGGCAGGGAGGGGAAAGTGGGGGGAGGGACAGAAAGAGAGTGGGAAAGCACTTGTGTCCTTGGCAGGATGCGTATGTGCACAAAATGCTCAGCCTCATTGTAAACCCTGAATTTTGCATATATATATATATATATATATATATATATATATATATATATATATAATGGGGGAAAAAAACATGAGCCAAAATCGAATGTACTTGAAAGTTGAAAAGCCCATTTTTAAGCAAAATTGCCTTAGTTCTAGCCATTAACTCAGGTGGAACAATAAAATACCTATTGCAATTCTTTCACTCAATTCTTTCATAGACTTGTTCAATATTTTACCTTTTAAAAAATACCCATAGTTCATATTTTTTCAGATCTTAAACATCCTTGCCATGTCGTACAGATCTGTGTTCTTTCAATCTCACCGTTTTCCAGAATGTGCACCCCTCTCCATTTTGTCTCTTTATGTCCCTCAAGGACTAAGATCTCCCGTGGTGGCCCACAGACACTTCAGGAATATTACTCAAGATGAGTACTGATAAGATGAAAGCAACACTGCACTTTCAACTGAAAAAATGGATCAAGTATTATGTGAAAATGGAATTAAGAGTTTACAGGAACTATTATCAGTGCACCTACCCCACCCCACTCCCGACACATAACACACACAAATAGCAACAGGCTCAGGTTTCCAGGATTCCTGCTAGATCAGTGCTTTGCTGACTGTTGTGGGAAAAGATCAATTTGGAACTTGATCTTCTTAGGCTCCAGAACTTTATTATTCACAAAATTTGTTAAAACAAAGCACACATATTTAAAGAAGTTTGGGCATTAAAATTTATGTAAGTTATTAATATTAAACTGTGCTTTCACTGAATTCATGTATTAATTTGAAGGATGAAAATTTCCAACATCCTAGAAGAAGGATCAGAAAACTTTTTCCTGTAAAGAGCTAAATAATAAATATTTTAGATTGCGAACAAGCTCCACCACAACTACTGAATTCTATCATTGACCATGAAAAACAATATGTACATGAAGGAACACAGTTATGTTCCAATAAATCATTTTTTTACAATATCATATAGCAAGACAGATTAACTCTGAGGACCTTAGTTTGCCAATCTCTATTGTAAAGAAAAAATTCATTAGAACAAGAGTTAGCACTATAAATCCTCTAATTTAACGACTTTTTAAAATAATTATCATCGAGTAATTACTATCTTTTGAAAATTTTATTTTACTGATGAGAATCTTGAAATTTAAAAAGAAAGTAAAAGTCACTTCTAATCTCATAAAGAGTTAGTTACTATTAACATTTTGTTGCTTGTCTTTCCAGTCATGACATATGAATCTTGTAGGTATAAACTTCATATTTTGTATATATGTGTACTTTCTTGTCAAGAAATAATTATAGTGGTGAAAGGAAATAATTATCCTACTACATATGCAATTTTGTGAACGATTTATCTATTTAACAACTTTTCATAAGCAGTTAGTGCTGTTAAAGTACCTTCAAGAGTACTCTAAAAGGCTATGTAATTTTATTAACATCAGCTGCACATGTCATACTTTTTAAACCAGTCCTTAATACCTGTCATTTTTCTCTGTTGGTACAAGATACTCTTCAATCAACAAAAACTCATCTTTTCTAAACTGTTTTCATGACAGAAAAAGAAATCATCTTTTCTGGTGTTTTAAACATTGTAGAAATGTTATCTTTGTCATAAGATTTCTTCATATTATAATTTAGAACATCTTAATGCCCTAGTTTAGTTTATCCCATTACTACCTTCCTTCAAAGTATCAATGTCAGTGGCGTTTTCGTTTGAAGCTGACATGCATATACTGCTAACTGCTTAATGGGTGTCTACTCATTTTCATGCTAACGGGCAAACATCTAGCTCAGCCCCAAACCCTTTCAAAGTAGGACTTGCTACCTTAACAGCCTTACACCTTGGCACTTGGCACACCATCCAAAGAAAAGTATCATTTGTTCCTTTGTGCTACTGGCCTTTCTCACTCCATACCTTAGCCATGGAGTGCCCTATACGATGGACTCCTTCTGATGGCCATTTTCTCTCAGAGTGGTGACTGTACACATCCTTCAAGTTTTGGCTACATTGGCACCTGCCCATGGCAAGCTGTCTGTGACCTGGGTCAAGTACCACTTTTCTGTGTTGCTTCTCTGCAAAATCCCATTCAACATGTAACACATCTTTAGCTTTGGCCACATGCAAGCCACTGTGTGAGGTACCAGAAATGAAGCAATAAATAAGACAGAAAAAAACCTATTTTTGAGGAGTTTTATATCCTAAACTTATATTGCCCTATTTCCATTGTTACTTTATTCTGTTACCTCAGTCAATCTACTACACATCCACTGAAGCAGATGCTGCCTTGTCTAAATTCCTACCACCAAGATTAAAGCTCAGGACTTAGTACCTCAACCAACCAAGAGAAACAGGCTGAAGAAATATGACATTTGACATTTGACATATGACATTTGACATATGACATTTGACATATGACATTTGACATTTCCTTACCTGGGGTAAAAGTTTCAGAAATAACTACTAAAATAAAGGGATTTGATGAGTTAAATGTGTTTAAACTTAATCTTTGTCCGAAATTAAATTATTTCAAAATATAGTTTCTCTACTAGCTTTGAATTAACAGGTTAAAAAGGTATCTTGCTTTCCTTTGTCTCCAATAGGTTTTAGTAGTCTCTGTGGGTTTGCTTTTTTTTTCTTTCCTGCAATATGTCACTTCTTCCACATAATTCCCAGTGTTTGGTAGAAATGAAAACTGCTGGACAAATAATAGCTACTCAGCTTCACTTCTGCTGAGCTGTTACTTCCTGCCCTTAAAATAGGCAGAGAATACAAAGGTCAAACACGATAACCTCATTCTTAGTGACAGGGCAACTAATATCTATAAAGTTGAAATGGAGTTCAGTAATAAAAGAAATTTTGCAATTGCCGTAAAACAATTTGGGTGTTGCTTCATCCTGATGTAGGTAACAGATTGTTAGAGAAGAGATGGCAGATTCAGAATGCCTGCAGAGAAAAGGGCGTAGCATTCAGCCCCAGGTATAAACTCTAGTGTTTGATCTAGGAAGTAGTATGCTTAGTCTATGAGCCTACATAAGCACTTAGGTTACACTATTTGGCTAGCAGAAAGCTTTCTAAGTAACTTGTGATGATATGGTTTTTTGATAGGTTTGTTTTTTTCTTTTTGCTATGTTTTTGCTTCTCTTATCTTCCAATTTTATTTCCTCTCTCTTTCCTAATTCCATGTGTTTGGTATGCTCAAATACAAAACTATGCTCACTGGGGTACAGACACACTTATACTCACTTGGAACTTTTTATATCCTTTCTATTAAAACTTCTGGCACCTTAACACTTGCACCCAGCAACAAAGGATCCATGATATAATCACTATTGAACAAGATACCTCTCACATTTAAGTCTAACAAGCTTGAACATGTCAGTAATTGTCTAAACACATTACATCCAGCCAGCTAAAATAAAAAATTAATCACTTCCCTGTCCTAACCCAGAGTTCATTCAGAGAACAGCCAAGATAGGCAGTTTATCTAAGCAATTTTCATTTTAAAATAGGGTATTTTTGTAAAGAGCCTTTAATGAAATGTTCAGGCTTGGAAATAAGTCACTCTATTCATTTATTCATTGCAAATACAGGTTTGGTGGACACACTCTATGCAAGACTGTGCACCAAGCATCTTCGGGAAGAGGAGAAGCTGAATCAGCAATAATTCCTTGCCAAGGAATTCCTCTGCCAGCAGACAAGATTTTCAATGCCAAGAGAAGGTTGATAAAGGGCTACAGGAGAGCAGACGAGGACAGGAGCACTGCACGCTCAGGGACTCAGAAATGCCTTCGTCTGGGGCAGAGCTCTTGCCTGGTTGCTCAAAGCCAATTCTAAACAAGACAGAAGAGCACCACAATTCGAAGAAAATGCTACAAAGACAGCAAGGTCTAAGCAAAACAAGGCAGCATGAAGCTTTCCCTGAGCTATTAGCCTCTCAGGAAGGAGGGGAGGCTGTCAGAAGCCAAACTAGCCAGTCAGGTCTGGATCAAATCACAATGTACCTTGAACATCAGAGTTTGCTCACTTTAACCTACACTCCACAAAACCACTGAAGGTTTTTGAGTGAAGATTCAAAGCTGAGCTTTAGCTCAATACATTTGACAAAAGAAGAAATATTTCTTGCCCTGAGAAAAATAACCAAGAAAGAAAACAGGTGAAATAGAGAGAAATGTATAAGTAGAAAGGGGATGAAGAGAAAAGCACCTTGGTTTTTATGGAAAAATAAAGGGTCATTGTAAAGACAAAATAGACAGGAACAAGGCCGAGAATGACACAAAGTGAAAGGTCACTGTAGAGCTCATAGATTTATTAGAAATATATTGGAAAGGGGAAAAGTATTTTTTAAAGCAGTTGGAAAATATAGCTTAAAAGGTAAACTGGACAGCAAATAAAGTGCTAAAGAATTTTATAATACTTTGATACAGGAAGCCACAAGGAGGCACACGTTTTAATTGATTTGAGATAGGATCAAATGTGCATCTTTAGGCAGGTAACTCTAGCAACAGTACTGACAATCACAGGAGTGGAAAGTGGACACTATGCGACTAGCTTGCAGATTAATGCAATAAAGTAGATGACACACGAGGAAATTGCATCGACTGTATTAATAAATCAAAACATCAACTCATAATATAGGGAAAGATGACCAAGGAAAATTAGTGAAAATGCTCCTCGTGACCATAAATAAATCTGCTCCAAAAAATGTTGTAAAATCCCTCATTTAAAGATTCAATATTTAGCTAGAAGCATTAGGAGATGTTCTCTGCTAGGAAAAGTTGATGCTTTTGATTTAATGCTATGAACTTTAAGAAATCATAATCCCATTGGGGAAAAAAAAAAGTCTTTTTAAGAAGGTAGAATGTGATTGGAAACTACTATAGAGTCAATTATATACTCAGAGTTCAGAGCATAATTATCCTGTAGAGTTTTCTGCAAACATGAAACATCTTCTGTTTGCATTATCCACTACTGTGGCCACTAGCCATATGAGCCTGCTGAGCGTTTGGGATATGAAGGTATAGCTTTCGGTACTGAATTTTGGCTTTCGTTGCATTTTAACCTGAATTTAAATAGCTACATGTAGCTTCTGGCTCTTCAGTTGAAGGCTTGAGACTAGAGTAGAGACACCCACTTGGAAACCCCACCCCTTAGGTTTGAGAATGGCAGGACAGTCTGCCAAGGCAGCAAAGTAGGCCCTCCATTAGGGACTTATTCAGGGGAAACTGAGGCGCCTCCTCCTTGTGGTAACTGCATTCATTCTTTACTGACAGTCGGCTAATCAAATCATGATGGCTCCCATTTCCAAATCCAGTTAGCAGCTAACATCAGACACCCTTGTTAGTGTATGCTAATGATTTCCATTTGATACTCGACACCAAAACTGTCCATAGAACAAAAAGTATAAACACAATGTTCAATAATGCCCGGCAGGCTTTTAATAAGACACATGGGAACCTACTAATCCAGATTTCTGTAGGCAGATACTTCATAAAAGGTTAATCAAAGTGCTGGGCAATGTGGGAACATCTGCATAGAGCTCAGCACTATTTTTTTTTCCTTTTTACAGAAAAAAGAGCTCAACATCTGCACAGAGGCCAAGATTGCTCCGTGGGGAGACTGCTGAGCCTTAAAACAGAAAGATTTGCAACTGCATCAACTGTGCTTATGTTAACATGCCTTCTCATCAGCAACTACTTTTAAATCACAATGACACTCAGAAAAAAAAGAGAAACACCTCTGTATTTTGACACTTAACATTTTTTTCCTTTAAAAAATAGAGTCTGGTGTACTATAAAGAAATACTATCACTGTTAAAAACTAAAAAAGGAAAACAGTTGAAATATTATTTCCATCAAAAGTTTAAAAATGGAAGTATTTTCACTGTGTGTAACCTGCATAAAAGGTGCAAAATACTTCACAATGGCCATCTGGTAAAACAGCTGGAAAGTGCAGTCTGTTCATGGATTACCTTGCAATTGCTACTGCAACCCTAGCTTTAGCCAAAACTATTGTTTTTTAAAAAGACGTATTATGAAACCCCAGCGATTTTGTTTCTTGCATTGACTCATTTAAAATAACTTGTATTCTATTCACACAACTAAGAAATGAAGTGTAAATCAAAGAGATTCTAGCAATGCTACGAAGGGTTAGTTATGTTTCCCATACATGCTTTCACTCTATGTGGAACCTATGTAAATACATTCTCTTCATAAGAAAAGAAGCCTGCCTCCATGTTTCTATCATCTAAAATATACAGTACATAACATCAGAGACATTTTAAAAGATTCTGAAAAGTAAAATTACCCTACAAATGGTCAGAGATAAAACAGTCTGGTTTAATCTGTTTTACAAGCTTATGATTGCAGCCTTTTCACAAAACTATAATTTGAACACTATTGCCAGCATTTTTTTTTTTTTTTTTTTGCCAATCTATATTACTCTATCTAAGTTAACTCCTCTGGGACAAGAAAATGGCATTGTCTTCTTACAACTTAAGATATTGTTTATAAACCAAGAAATAACATGATAATTACTCCAGCCATACTGAATTAGTACTTTGTACCATATATTAATAGTAAAAATGGGAGAGATATTGCCTGGAAAATAAACAGAAGGAGCTCAAGCTCCTTATGTAGAAACACTTCTGAAATTCACTTAAATGTTGTGTTGGTAATAAACACTAATCATGATACCAGTTCCTTGAATAACTACTCACATCTGAATAATGCATATAAGGAAATTCACCGTAGAGCATTCGCCCTGTGTGGAATCCTGACAAGAGACAAAAAGAAACAAATGCCAACGACAGCTCTCCCAAATTCATCTAAGCTTGAAAAACCCAAGAAACATAATGTCATTCCCCTAGACATTAATAGTCCCATTACTGGCTCCCTAAACCACAATGGATCTCTAGATCTTGAACTATAATTTAAAGATATTGCCACCACCAAGGAACTCCAAGACTCTTGAAAATGCACAGTGAAAACAGCGCATGAAGAACCAACAGTACCTACCAGCTTCTTTTTGCAGTCCAGGGGATTTATAACTGAGATGACTCTATTACCATCCTGTGAACACTGGACACCTCAGCACCTCCCAATCCCACTCTGCATCATAAAGGTGCTGGTTTCAGGATAATTTTCAACTCATTTTCTTACCAATATTCTCCAGAAGTGATACTAAAGTTAACCCCAAACTGTTTAAGAGACGGTTGTGACACAGCAACCTGAGAATCATGCCTCTGAAACATTGTTAAAGGAGAAATATTTGAAATGGCATTAATGACCAGATAGTGATTCTGGATAAATGCTTCCACACAGCTGAGCATAGGAAGGTGAATTAGTATGGATGTGTGTTCTCTGTGTGTGAGTTCAAGTATATTATGTGCATTCTGTGTGAATACATATGCATGTCTGCATGAGTTCATCCAGAGGTTAGTTCATCTAAAATCACTCTATTGAAAATATGATACTTCCCTACACGAAGGAGCTTCTGGAAAGGAAAACTAGGTATCAAGTTGTCAAGTAATGAAATTTACCTATACCCTTTGCTCTGAACTTAGTAAACTAGGCATAAGATCATAGGCAAAATCTCAAAGCACTAGAATTCATCAGTAGCCAGTCTTAAACTTCAGAAACTGATATTAGAATTGCTATTTCACCCTAAAGAAATACCAAATCATTCTTAAATACAATCTCAGACATATATTAAATAAAAACTCTTAAAGTTCATTTTTATATAATTCGATTATTCTTACTCTATATTAAGATACTATAGTTTTTTAAAACACCTACAGCATCTCTTTTCAAAATCTTGACTTGCAGTGGAGGATGTGATATCTTATTAGCAGTGTGACCTCAATCCACCTGTAGAGAGTACCACTCTCAAATACATTCATGGGTATTTTATAACAAGAGGATTCCATAGTGCAGAAATTATAAAAATAACATTTCAAAACCAAAGTATTCTCAGATATTTACAATCTCAGAAGTCAGGTTTTTCTAAACATATTTTGTCACAGAAAAAATTTTATAGCACACCCCTTAGCATGATGTAATACAGCTTTCTATAAAACACTAGTTTGACAAGTGAACAAAGACCTTGTGCTCAATAAGTACGGGATGGTATGAACAATGCTATGCTTTTGCAAAAAAAGAAATCATTAGCATGTTTCTGGATGGTGGATCAGATCATTATTTTACATTGATTTCACTGGATTGGAGGCCTGCCTAGAAGAGCTTTTTCAAAATCAATCATGTTTTTGTTTGTGTTTTGCAAATAGCACTTGCACTTTTTTCTAGTTTTAAGTCATTAACAGACAGCCCCTTCACAGCACAAAAACAGTATTTCAGTAACTCTTCATATTGGAAGACCAAAAATGTTTATTTTCCGAGAAGATAACTTTTCAAATGAGGCATTTATCTTATTTACTCGGCAGCACTATCAGCATCTTTGCTAAAATCAAAGGTTTATCAGCAAACTAAACTGATATCACTTAATTTTCTCACCAACGTTTCTTCACCTTCCCTCTAACATATAGATTCTCTTCACTGCTAAGTCCTATTTGAGAAGATAAGTATTCCTGTCTCAATACTCAGACCACACCAGGGATACTGGGAATGCTAGGATGCCTCTCACTAGTTCCTCACAAAACCTCCTGTCATGTCACTAACACTGTTAACGGCAAGGCCAATAGGACTTAACCCTTAAGTCTTATTTCATTGATCATTTATTTATTTTAAAAACACGTACTGACTATCTACCAGTATGCCAAAGACTATTCTGGATCCTGGGATATGGTAGTGAATTAGACACAGAAGGTCCATGTTCTATGGGAGAGACAGGATAAAAGTAAAATGCATAGCATGTTATGCTGGCAAACGCTGATAATCTAGGACAAATAGGGAGGACAGAAGAGCACACAATGGACGTGTAAAAGTGTGAATGCTTTTCAAGAGTACTCAAGAAGACCCTCTTAGATAATGCGACTTCTAACTAAGTAGTAGGAAAGCAAGCAACAGAGTAGCCATCTGAAGAGTCCAGGGAAGGGCATTTTTCTCAGGAAGCACAAAGGACTTGGAGTCGAGGGCCTACAGCAAGACCAGTGAAGAGGTCAGCGTGGATGGCACTGGGCCAAAATGCCGGAGGACACAGATGATGATGGAGAGGTGACAACCAGCTATGTGAGATGATGGATGAAAGGTAATTGTGAGGACTTTGGTTTCTTCTCAAAGAGAAGTTGAAAGCCATAGGTGGTTCTGAGCAGAGAAATGAAATGTTCTTACTTTCATTTGCATAACATTGTTCTAGCATCTACGATGGCCACAGAACCTGAAAGTGGGAGGAGTGAGGAAGGGAGGTCGCTTCAAAGGTGCTTCCTCTAGTCAGTGGTGCACTGGCCAGAGCTCTGGTGGCAGGCCTATGCATGTGAGAAAGACCAGAATAACTCCAAGGTACAGGGCAGTTGTTGAAAACACTCACTTCCTGAACAACTGCCTTAAAATCAAAACCACTGAGGAGGGCACTCACCTCGTCCTAGTGCCCTAGTAAGACATTTCTGCTATTGTATCTGATAAAAATGCACTGCCCCACTTCAGATTCCCTCAGTCATATTTTTGTCTCTTAAACACATTTGCACCACCAGGGACCCAATTAGTCACCAACCCTAGATGAGTCTGGTCCCTCTCCTGGAGCCCTAGCAAGATGTGTTCACAGGTTGCATGCTCAGGCGATCTGAGGTCATGATCTGTTGTCATGATCTAATGTCAGGTCCAGACTAGAAAACAACACCTCAATGAAAGCCATAGGACAGACAGGGAGGAGCCCTGGGTTGCCTTAATGACACCCTCTGAAAGCCAGCTGCCTAAAGGACAAGAACACAGAAGGAGATAAATCCCGCCCCCTCACTCCCAGGGACCCAAAGCTGTAACAAGTCTCCCTTGTTTCTCTCCCTCTAACCTTTAACCCAGGTTTGTGCCCCATAAATAACATCTTAGCACTCAATTCTCACCTCGCACTCAGTTTTCTTGGAACACATATATTGAAATACCCTCTCCATTGCCTTCATGACATCTGCCATACTGAAATTTTTCTTTTAGATGTAACCAACAGTGTTGCCTCGAATGACATTCAGACTTCCTGACTTCTCGGTGAGATGTCCTCACCTGCTTTTAATATCGAACAGTTGATTTTCTCCTAAACTTTTACTGTTATTTTCAAATTAATTTGCTCAACTGTAATTCATTTTTTGCATTTGAAGTGGTGTGAGTTTTCATTTATTAAATTATTCATCTTTTTCATAGTGAAATGTCAGCTTTATGCTTCTTTCAAATATACTAAAATTTACCTCTGACTACTTATTCTAGTCTACCAATCTATTTTTCTTCACTCTGCTCTTATATCATATTCAGTTTTTATAGTTGGATTATTGTATATTTTGGTATCTGCTAAGAAAAATGACTCATTATCTTTCTTTAGCATGTCTTAATTTTCTCTCTCTTTTATTTACTCTTCTTAACCTTGAATGTTTTTATTCACGCCAAAACCAATTTGAGAATTTAAATGAAACTTCACTGAAATCATTCATTATACACAGAATATGAGTTCTTTTATTTATGTCTTGTTTTTTTAATCCTTCAAAACTATTGTATGATTTCTAAATTCTGTGAGTTAGCCAGGGCTGCAGGCCTATCATCCTGCACTCTAGAAGACTGGAGGCAGTTTGCGCACCCCCTGGCAATGTCTCAAGCTAACAAGACCTTGACACAAGATGGAAATAAAAGGGATGGGATGCAGCTTAGCGTGAACCTTCCAGGTTCAAGTCCCAGAACCAAAAATTAATCAATCAACCCATCAATCAATCAATTCTGTGACTTGTAGAGATTAAACATGAGTCTTCCACATTTTTGTCATTCTTGTAACTGGGATACTTTCCTACTTCCCTTTCTAAGTGACTGTTAATAAGATAAAGTTTTAATACAACCAGGCTCTATAAAATTTTGCCACAAATGATCATCATTTTTACCAGCTTCACTTGGAGTTCTTTGGAATAGGAACAGTTTAAGAAAAAGATTTGCCTTTCTATTTGTGTTTTTTATCACTCTCATTTTACTTTCCTTTTTACATGTATATTACCTATAGATAATGTTAATATCAACACTAAAGAATTTTTTTCTCTGTCCCAATGTGATAAAAATAGATATAGTATTGTAATCTTTAGAGTTAAGTTTGCCATTCGTCTTAGCAAATATTTTTATCATACTGAAAATTTTTCATATTCTATCCATTTTGCTTAGAATTTATATTAGAATGGCTGTTAAACTTACCAACTACCTTTTCAATGAACTACAGATTTTTCTTGTTGTTGATGTAGTAAATCATATTAATAATTTCCTGAGACCTGACTCAGTTCTATATTCTTAGAAATAATCCCCATTGTTCATAGTACATATTTTCAATATTCTATAGCTTTGCTGAATTTAAGTTGGTAACATTTTGAGTAGTATGGTCCAAAATACATTTTCAAAAAGAATCAGAATAAATGATTTCTAATAATTGATTAGGCAAAATAAAATGCAATGCAAAACCATTTATGTTAAACAAAGAAAAAAGCAACACTTTAGAACATTGAAACACATCTTTAGACCAACATCAGTGGTTCTCAAACTTAAGAAAGGTTCAAAATCCTTCTTAGATCTTGTTGAACAGGGTCAGGTACTCACACCAAAGTTCCTCATTCAGTGAATGAGGAGGAAGGTGTAAGAATGTGCTTTTCTACTTAGTTACCAAATGACGCTGATGTTTTCTGGTCCAGGAACTACATTTTGAGAACCACTGAAATACAGCACAGAAAGCTTAGAACTTTTCAATAACAAACTTAGAAGTGCCCAACTCCACATCTGCAAAATGAAGAAAATCACCATCGTCATTCCACATAGGACTATTGTGAGAGTTAAATCACTTTGTGCATGCAAGGCACTGAGCACACAGCCTAGCACAAAATAATCATCAAATAAGTGTTAGTTGTTGCTGCTATATTCCACCAAGAAAGCAAAGAATAAAGATCCTGGGAAATAAGGGGGATGAAAGAAGTGGTGGAAAGTCACAAAAGGGGGAGGGGAAGGGAGCGTGAAATTGATGCAATATACATGCACGAAATTGTCGAGTTTAATGAAACCATTGTGTGCTGCATATATACACTAATAAAATGGGGAAAAACAGTAAAAAATTCTGAAGGAAAAAAGTAAAGAGGGATGAAAATAAAGAAGTTAAGAAAGATTAACATGACACTCGTTACTTGATAACTATCTTCATTGCATGACAATGTCCAACATATAAAACTAAATAGCAACAGTTAAGAACGAGAGCAGAAATATTCATCTCTGCTCAAAGTGGAGATTTTTAAAAATACCATAATGGTGTTCAACGCTGAATATTAAAAGAAAAATAAAATAAATCACCAATGCTCCTTTAAAATTCAAGTTAAGTATTATTCCACTTCATTTTTTTTACTAAATCGCTTTCTATGTATAGCTCAATACTAAGTAATGACTTATATTGAGCTATACGTTAGTAATGCTCTTTAAAAATCTTAAAATATCTCTAAAGAGATAAAGTTTCTTAAGGATCTTAAAATAGCCAAATATCAAATCTTTTAAGGCACTCCATAAGATTTTCCTATATATTTTTATGGTTGAGAGTACTTGAAATGACACTGATCAGGCTTATCTCGTAGATATTAAACATTTAGAAATTCACCTTAATAAGATTCACTTAGATTTTTAACTATGAATTGGACAGGGACTTCCAGGACGTTATATGGAAGTCTGTGTGATTTACTCTTATGAGACAGCACTGGACATTAAGGACTATGGGTGTTGAAGGTCACTGATACTGTGCTGAATCTTTGCCACAAAGATACCTGGTTTCTCAGGAGCTCTGCCCTGCTGCTAGCATCAAGGACTCAGAGAACTCAATTTAGATCCCAGATTCCTTCTCTGTTTAGCACAGCTCAGACCCACACACAGTCCCTCTTGCCTCAGGCATGGTTCAAGATAGGTATATATACCACCCTGAAAAGAGGAGTCAAGCACATGGTGTAAACTGAGACATTCAGAGTTAAAACCCTGAACCTCCTCCCACTCAGCTCCCAGGCTGAGAGGACACAGCATCTGTAATACAAGTTCATCTCTTCTTGGGGCAATAAAGGGGTCCTTCCCAGGGAACTCGAGCTGCCCAGTGAAGAGACTAAAGGATGCTTTGTTGGTGTTTTGGTTTGGTTTCGTTTTTGTTTCCCATCTAGGTCTTGCTCTGTAGTCCAGCAGGTCCTTAACTATCACGTAACCCATTCTGGACTAGAATTCATGGCAATAATCCTGCTTCAGCCTCCTGGGTGCTGTGTTAACAGGATGTGCTTCTATGCCTCGTTAATTTTTACACAGTGCCAGGGGACTGACCTCAGGGCCCTGCACAAGCGAGGCAAGTGCTGCAACTCCTGAGTTATGTCCCAGCTTGTAAGATGCATCTTTGGAGATAACCTTTCCCTAACTAATGTTAACTGTGGAGTAGACACTGTCACGCCTCTTCGATGTTAACTCCATGTGGCTTTGTGCCTTTCGGGTCCAGCTCATCTCTCCACGTGCACTAAAGGTCGTTGCTATATGGTATAGGGCTACCTGGCATCTTCTTTTCTAATGCATGCATTATGAACATTTTCTATGATGTTAAAAAACTGCATGGTTTACATTTAAATGAGTACATAACAAGCCCCATATCCCCAGACACACACCTCAAGCTTTCAAATATCTTAGAAAAACCAACAAAATGAGGACTAGCTAAGAAACAGAAACAGAAAGATATTCTAAAGAGGGATTTAAGGGTTAAAAGATGAAGAATAAAGAAGAGAAAAGGGGGGAAATAACAAGGAGGAATTAATTTGTTAAACACACTTTGTCCTTGGAGTTTGCAACTTGTCAACATAAGCTTCAACCAGCAAGCTGCTCACCTGGCTTATGTCTGTATATCTGGGAAGAATGAAGCTACAGCCATTGGAGGTATGACGGAGACAAGAAACAGGGGAGAGAGAAGGAGAGAGCCAGAGAAGAAGGAAGAGAGAGAGAACAAGAGACAGAGAGGGAGAGAGGGAAGAAGAGAGAGGGGAACATGGAGGGAAGGGAGAGGAGCAAAGAGTGAAGAAGAGAGGAGGATACAAGAGAGGAAGGAAGGGAGGTCTGTAAACCCGACTGAGCCCCTGGGTCTCTCCCTGCCTAAAGCTGGTGAACCATAAAACCTTGCCAGTCCCATGGGCACAGTGCTTCCTTCTATGGCTTACACCAACTCTTCACATAAGCTTCTGTGTCTTACAAGTGGAAAGACATCTTTGTAAACTCCAGCTCTTCTTCCACTCTATCGTTAACCAGACTAGAACACTTTCCAAATCTATAGCACACCTACAAAACTCATTATGATTTCGAGCAATGATAAATATGTGAAGTAAGTCATGTCTTATCCCTCAGAACACCACTGCCTCTCACCAAAGTAGGCAACAGTTACAATCTGAGAGCCCATTCCCTGTTCTACACATTCTTACTAATGCATACATAATATGTGGCCATAGTTTCCATTTCTCAGTGGCAAAAGGGTTCTTTCTAAAGTGGAGAGTGATTGTAGCATCAGAATTTAACTTCATGAATTCAGAAACACAATAAAATATACTAGGTAACAAGTATTTTTTAGTCTCTCTGAAAGGAGAATTACTGCTAAATAGTACATCTTAAAGATCATCAGAACTGTCAGATGCTCCTTGAAAGTTATGTCCTAGGAGCAGAGGGACAATAAATCACCTCCATGTTGAGGTTGTGGATCTTTCTGCTGAGCGACCCTGCAGAGGTGCTGAGGGCTCCTTCAGGCCTCTCGCGACTTTCCTCACAGGTTAGCTACATCTACTATTAGGACCTTGCCAGAGTCAAATGTTCATGAAGTGGTCAAGTGCAATACCACTAAGTGAAAATAGGCAGTCCATATAAAGCCTAAAAAGCTCAGTTTTCAAAAACAAAAGAAGGATCAATATCCTCTCCACTGAAACCATGAAAGGAAAGTACCAGGCCAAAAGCAGCAACAGGACGAAACTGGATTTTCCTGGTGGCTGACAGGTAAGAACACTGTTCATCATTGCCTTTAGATCAAAGGAGAACAGCCCCATAATTCCTCTCATAATCTCTGTCTTTCCAATAAGGTTTTAGGTTATTCATGCATGCTATAAGTGAACTTTTTTTTGTTTTTTGGTAGGAAAAAACCCCTGTCCATTATCGAGCAGTGGCACAGACTCCCTACAGACTTACGTGATGCACTAAAGTGTGACTCCCAACCAGCTGCCTGAGTAAAGCCTGGGATCCTATTAGAAATACAGACACTCAAGTCTAATGTTGGACAGAAGGAACTGGAAACAATATGTTAAAAAGATACATAGGCAGCCTGTGTACACGTTAAAGTTTAAAATGCACTGATCTACAAAAGTCAAGTCACAGAAATTTCTAGCAAATATATTTTTTCTAAGAAATGGCAAATTTTCAAGAAAAAAAATGTATATTGCAGTATGGTTCACTATGAAGCCATAAGATAAGTGAAAGCAAATGGTGTTTTGTTCATTGCTTCTGACTTAGATGATAAAACAATAAAGCAAAAGGCAATTTAGAATGTTGACTGCCTCTGCGTTCAGGGAGATGCAAAGACGAAGAAAGAGAGGGATGAATTCGTGGGTGTCCCTGTGATTATGACATGACGTACAAATACTACATGATCAACATTTTCAAAAGTGAAGAAACATAACCTTATTAGAATACAAACAAAACATCCTGGCTCAGTTTGCATGGGCTAGGTATACGCTGAACTGAAAAAGGATTTACTTAGCAGCCTTGTTGAGAATTACTAAGCAATGAGAACAATGATTTAATCCTTATGGGTAATAAAGAATGCTTTATTACTTAGAGGTGGAAAGGTAATGAGCAATAAACACATAAATAAGCAGATAGATCCAACATTTGTTTGCATTTTTCTTCAATCAGCCACCACCCCAGCCCAAACAACCATCAATAATATGTCTCTGAAAATATGAGTATGGGGCAACAGGTGCTTGGATCATGAGGAAAATATAGACTGCAAAATACATAGACTGCAATCATGACAGTGTTTTACAAACTTGCTCTCAGGACCCAGGCCTCATAGGAAAAGTCAACTTGGAAATCATGTTCTTCATAAAAACTGTATATAAATTTTGTATCTTTTCTTAACAAACACAGAATATCCCAACCCTGGCAATAAAAGGATAAACAAACTACATGTTGTATTTATAAATCGAAGAACATAAGTATATCTTGGAGATACTGGACTCAAAAGATAGAGGCTTGATTTCTGGCCTTCTATTAGATAGAGCTTTCAGCAAGTCAGTTAAACCAATGAATACCAGTGTTTCCTCATTGGTAACAGAATATACAAGCTTGAATATACAACTCTAACATGTGGTTCCACATACATAGATATATCTTCTGAACACTTCAGCTGATTTGTACCTACTTCATTTTCACTTGGATAATATCCTCTGGATATCGACCTTCACTAGGTCAGCTCAGACTACTGCTAACGCCCTACCTTCTGGGCTACATCCACCCATCCAAATCTGATTGGACGTCCTCCTCATTGCCCACTTTTCTTCCTTCCATGGAATACTGATTCCAGAAGTGTCACTATTCCCTTCTACGTTTGTTCCGATCTTTCCCCTCCTAGCTAAGAATGGCTGCAGGCGAGAACTCATGGCATGCCCTCTGCCCTCACTCATTCTGCAGATCAAAGAAGAAATTAGTGTAAACATATTTTGAAAATAATTTCAAAAGTGAGAAGAATTAGGAAGTGAAAATAGAGATTAACATATCAAAAAGATTCTGTAAGTTCATTAAAATATTTTCCCAAATGTCACAGAATTCACAGGAGAGAATTTTACTATATATTCCCTCACCTAAAACTCTGAAATTCAGCTGTGTATCAAATGGACCACCAGAAAAATTTGTTACAGACCTTCTTGAGATTTTCCTATTGACATGACTACATGTAAGACGGCAAGGGCACCGTTATAGCCCCAACTCAACCATGGGTGTCGTAGGTTTTTCAATTTTACCAAGGTGGGAAATTGACACACTTATAGTAGAAATTTCACCTCAGATTTTGAACTCAGATCTTCTCTCAGGCCAGCAATGTATACAAGATTCTCTCTTTAATCACCAAGCATGTAGACTAAACCACACTCACTGTGAACAATTAATCTCAAGGGGAAGCACAGTACAGCACATCAACAAAGGAAGTTCGATAGGGTATGTGCACTCAGTGAATTTTCAACTTATGGATTGATTAATCAAGATGCGATGCCATTTGAAATCGAAGGACATCTGTAATCTTATGAGGACAACAGACAGGCATGCAAAATATAATGATCATGGTTACTTAATGCTTCATGAAGAAAGTCCAAAAGAACCCACAATTTTGAGTAAACTTACAAATTACTCAGTATAATTCCCCCACTTCCCATTTTTGGAAATACATGAACTAACCTGTACCAGAACCAAAGTTAGAATTCAAGTTCCAGTTTAAAATTATTTCCAGTCATTTGAAGGTGGCTAGCACACAGTTCTGAATGCAGGCAATTTACCCACTTCAGACTGCTATTTTTAAAGCCATCAGGACAAAAATTTCTACAATGGCCCTCAGCCCTCTATTGTACTGTCAGGCTGGTGTTACAGCTAGTCTCTCTCTAAGTTCTCTAAATCATACTCAGTGCCATGTTACCTATTTTCCTTTGTAGACACCAAAAATGCATGTGCAGTTATTTTTATTCCTCACCACTACAATACTTAGATTTATGAGAAATTAGATAGTTTTCTTTTCAGAGCTCAAGGCAATCATTAACCATCCTTTAAGATATAAATTTCTATTGCTATAGTGGAGGATGCTAAAGAGATATGCCCTTAAGAGAAGTAACATATCAAAACGAATATATGCAACCCAGAACAATGGTCTGTGCTACTTTGAATTGAGTCTTATGTTAAAATTATCATTTGTTTCAATAAAGATATGGTAACTTAATATGTGTGGTTTGTCTCTCTCTGTCACATGTACTTATTCTATCACAAAACTAGCAAAACTCGCTCTGGAAAATGACTATCATCTTGAGGTATCCAGAGTAAATTAGCATCAAGCTCAGAGCTCTTTTTAAGACAGACTATGCTAGATCTATGCTCTAAATTTATCTCCAGCTGAAAATACATCCTGTAGGTTTTGTGTTATGTAGTACTAGCCAGAGAAAAACATAATTTACTTTATATTGATTACAAAATATATACCCTCTTCAGAGAGTTTGAACTCTGATTGTTCAAACAATTTAGTGAAAATCTACTTTTCTATTTCATTTGTTGTTGAATGGAATACATCCTGAACTTTTCATCTTTCTCTCCACTTAATCCCTCATGTTGAAGGCAATCCTTCAATTAGTTTACAGTATAATACAGTACAATGCCTGATGGATTGCAGTTACACCTTACTTCACTGATACAAATAAACAACAGAACAGAGAAATAACATAGAGTGCAGATCTTTTTAATAGGTAGAAAAAAAAACGGAAGGCTTGTCAGGCAATTTTTGGCAAGTGTATCATCAAAGACTAGAACATATGGCTAGAAGAAATGGCTCATTTCATAAAGAAAAATATTTTTATCACAGCCATAAACTACTCGGTAAGAGACTTGTTAAGAAAGCAAATTTCAGTGACAGATCACTTCCGCAGAACCATCCAGTAGCTAACACCATGCACAAAACAAGCTTTGTGTTGATGGACAGTAAGAATCTGCCAGAGCAATATGGTACCAATGTGCTAATTGAAGGCACCAGGAGAAAAACAGACAAACCCAGAAGCAATGTCCACACAAAGCTGAAGCCACAAGAGCAAAAACTTATAAAATTTAAGGAGTTGTGACCCTTGCCATTTTTGTACAACTTTATTATTTTCCAAAATGCATTAGATGTCTCACAAAACATGAATAACCTTAACAAGTAAAATTTAAGTAGCACAAAATATGCTTTTTATTAGGCAACACTGAGAAGACATTTTGAGCACAGCAGACACAAGAGAGAAGAGCCAAACAATTCCAGGCACACATAGAACAAAAGATACAAACTGATGAATGCCAATGAATATTCTTTCTAATGTGATATACAAAAGAATAGTTATGAGATAAAGAAGGCAAGAAGAAAGAAAGGAGAATGATGAGAAAAGAAGAAAACAGATTGATGGCTAAAGGAAGAATTCATGAGCAGATACGGTCTCTGTTCTAGATAAATTCCACTCACTTTTCAGTTCTCAGTTTGGCAAATTATTACCTGAAGTAAACCACCCTAGCCTCTCTAGATAAGATTATACTTTCCTGAAGAATCTCTCCGAATGCACAAAATGGCCCTTTGTAACACTTACCACTGTGTGTTTAATGTTTCTATTTTCTCACCCAACTGTAAGTTCCATAATGCTTGATACCATATTATTCACTATAGAACACACAATAGATTGCATAAACTATGTGATCAACAAATAGAAGAATGAGCAAAGTCATTATCATCACTAAATGATCCTTGACATTTCATAATTGTTTGATATATGTGGAAACAGACTGATATGAAGCTCACGACACTGACCATGGTAATTCCCTCTGGGACACTGCTCATCCTGTTCCCACAAAGGCATGTCCCTCTCTTCCTTCTGCTTATTTCAATTCGGTCTATCTCTATTACCGAAGACAGTGGCTACTCCATCAATAGAGTAACAATGGCATACAGGAGAGTTTATTTCTCTAATCTACAACATCCTCACCTACTATGACAACTCTGAAGACACTGACAGAAGCTCAAAGTCTTTGATCTTGGTATCTACTATATTCCCACGATTCCTACATCATAGCTCAAGGTGACTGCTCTTGCTCCTAACTTTCTTATCTCTGTCCCACCTAGAAAGATGGGCAGCAAGGAGAAAGGGGCGAGCCTACTTCTTATCTCAAGAGCATAACCTGGAAGTTGCACACACTTTTGCTTAAATCTTAATATCAGAATAGAATCCCATGGCCACATTTAGAGATGCGAGGAACCCAAAAAAACGTCTTCCATTGGGCAGCCAAATTCTATTCCTATCTAACAAGGGAAAAATAGATACTGGGAAGAGCCAGTAGTCTCAGCCACATTATCGCCATTTCCTGTCGGGAGCTCAGAGACTACTTAAGCTCTCTTTCTTTTCTGAAATTACTTTATCTATAGGCATTCATTATGCCACAGTTGAGGTCAAGGACTCGTTGATTGATGACTCTGTGGATTGTCAGTGCCTCCATCTGTACTGCAGGGTCTCTGAGCAGTGGATACACAAGCTACATTGCTCTGCACTCACTACTCTGTTTCCAAGTGCCTGGCACAGTGCTGGAATATTAGCAAGTATTATATTTTTACTCAAAGGCTAAAATAAACAGGTATCATGACTGAAAAACACAAAATTACATTAACATTTCGATAAAGGGGATCTGAAAGGGTACTGAAAATGTGATTGCTGATACTCATGAGCAAATTGATAAGTTGTAGTTCCTCCAAAATACCATTCAAATCATTTATAATGCTTTGAATCAGGTTAGATAACCTATTACTTATATTATTGTAGGTATTTTTAAAAAATGGTATGGTTAAAATTACAGTTGATTCATTTTATTCACAGCTGATTAATTATAAGACTTGATCAAAATTAAGCAGTCGATGTGAAACTTCAAAAGAAATTATTGATTCTTCTCATGAGCAGCAGCCAATTAAAACAGTATGGTGCAAAGGCGCTCTAGTTCTTAATGTTCTAATTTTGGACTTTTTTCTCCACATTTTTTTTAAACAAAGAACATTATATAAAGACTTCAAATTAGCTCTTGGCTTTTCCTATTCAATATCAGCCACTCACAGAGTGCCAATCATTTTGCTGAACCTTTCTTTAAAAAAGAGTTTTGCCAGTGGCACTGCAGATGAAAAGACGTGATGAGATAATCGTAGCAAAAATCTTACTCCGGTGCGCTGCCTTTTCTTTCCTGATGAAAACCCCACGGGATATTGTTATGTGGGAAAAGGACACGAGGATTCAAAGACAAGAAACTGGTTCTTACCGCACAAATAAAATACAAGAGATCCCCTCCCCATAAAGTTCATATGAGGATTTGAAGTAAATGAAGTTTAGGATATTAATTTTCATGGGTCTTTGGCTTCAAGTATCCCCTCTTCAGAACTAGCTCTGGGGGGAATCTGACATGGGGAGGTTGTAACATATAGACCTGACAGGATTCCAAGGTGACTCCCTTGAGACCTCAGTGACCATCCTTTTAAAATATCTTTTGTGTTAACCAAGTATTCATTACTATTAAACTTAAAAATTAAACACATATCACTATCAGAATTACTTCATGCATTGCAGGCTGTTAAAGTTCCAATATAATTTACTTCATTGTCCAGTCCCAAAAACTGAACATTGTTTTCCATATCTGACAATAACCTGAACCACATTTTTCTAATTATTTTGTAATACTGCAATATTAAAGAATTCTTTTCATGTTTTTGTTCCCAAATTTTATTCATGCTTTTTCTATAACTATAGTTTTAGTGTAAACGTTCTTTCTTCATTTAAAATGAAAATTGAATGTATAATATATTCATGTTGATACATCATCTTCATTATAATTTTAATAAATGTATATATTCTACTTGAATAGAGTAATATCTAACCATCAACCTTTTCCCAGGACATCTGGAAAACATATTACCTTTCTGAAGACCTACATTTTTAAAATGTCCTGCCTAGTAAGTGGCATAAGAGCTCTGATCTTTGTCTTTATATTCCATTACCTGTCAAACAAGATGGTTATTTACTGAGTACCTACTGGGAGCTCCAGAATATAATAGATGTGGTAAGAAAAAAATGAAATGGGGGTTTACCACAGCTTCCATACCTGGATCCAGGAGGGGCTGATCACTGGAAGGAGACCTGGAAGGTTACATAAGCTGCTTCCTGCCTTCCTTGGAGGACGAGTCTCAACTCGCCTTGACTTGGCTTCCTGTTGGTAACGTTGAGAAGCTGCCTCCACTTCTGCCTCTGCCATGTACGTCCACTGTTGCCAGCTGCCCCTGAGTGGACTGTGACCTTCTGAAACTGTGAGCTAAAATAAACCTTTCCTCCCCTAAATTTGTGGGTGTCAGCTATTGAGTCACAACAATGAAAAAGTAACTAAGACATTTGGGCACCTCCACAAGAAGATGTTTGCCCAGTGGTTAGGTCAAAGGCAACATGGCTAGAAGTAGCTGGTCTGTTGGGGGCAGATTACCTGTCAGGGTGGAGTCCTGGGCCCAGCTCTAGGGAGCAGAAAATAGGATGGGAGGAAAGAAGAAGGTAAGAGTCCAACCTCAGTGGGAAAATAATGACTGCTTGGACAATTTAGAGTAGCAAATTTATTTCTGAGGTCTTGCAAAACCCCAAGGACAAGTAAATCTCCCACACTAGTAACTGAGGCCAATCAGAAGGGTGATCACAATGCATGTCAGGAATAATCGGTAGATCCTAGGGAAAACAGACTAATTCACTCTTGCCCTATATCCATAATCCTACATGCAGGCTGTGTTACCAGGCACAGAGAAGCCTCACAGACATAATTTATGAATGTTCTAGAAATTAATGCAGAACCACCACCACCAAAAAGTAAAAATGAAAGGAAAAATGTTACTAGCATTTATTTAACTTCACAACTGCTGACATTTCAAAAGAAAGTCATGATTGTCCCCTTGATCCTTACATAAACTCTGAGGAAAACAAAGGAACACAACTTGGGTAAACACAGATTTCAGAGAAGAATGTCTTTAAGCAAAATGATAGCTGATGGGTATATGCCTTATTCCTTTTACACACTGAATTTTTTACACTAGATACATTGCCCATTCTTAACATCTTGTACTTAACTGTGATGTGATACTCAGATTTGAGAAACATTATTCTGGTGGGTATAAATTTCAATAGAAATGGGAAAAAATGAATACACGGAAATTCTCAAAAAATGAGAATGAAAACACACTGCCTATTGCTGTATGATTCAGTTTCCCCAAATAATTATTGGTAGGGCCTATTGCCATCTAGTCGTATCCACATAAATGAGCCTATGATAACACCCAAAGCTCACAGAGTAATGACAAAGGTGGAAGAGATGGTCTAGTCAGGCATGAAATTGATTTTATAATAACAAATATCTGTTGCCTTCCGTGTGCTAAGTAAATAATTCTGAAGCAGGGGGTAAAGATAATAAAAACAAAATCATTAACTGCTTCTACTAAATCAAACACAGAAAGAAACCCATTGTCATGTTGACCCTGAAGCCTGTTTGATGGCTAATTTAGCAATTATTTCCATCATGACACAGCGCTTCATCATAGCTGTGGGAGAATTTGGTATTAACCGGTAACCTTGTTGGGAGTAGGGTTTCGACTTTACTGCCCAAATTTACCTTTAAAACAGGTGAGGGACTGTGCTCAGGTGAGGCCAAAGAGTACGAGATCAGCCCAGTGCCATGGCCTACAAGAGAACTAAATACCTCACAATGTAGTCTCGGAATGCAGGCTTAAGCTCATTTCATCTAACTTTTCAGGAGCTTTTTTTTTTAAGTACTAAGTTAACTGCAGATAATGGAAGCTACTGGTCAGCTTCACAAAGACATGATGCCTATCACTTTAGCATTCTTGTCCCCACAGCTCAGTTCAATTGGTTGGAATACAATTCTACTGAAAGCAACAATTTTGGTTCAACACCCAGGTGGTTCACGTAGCTGCACTCAATCTCTTGGCCCCACAACTCATTTTTTCAGCAAGCTACTTCCACATCTGAAGTTTTTAAACAGAAGGAATCCCAAGCCAGACCTGGTAGCACAGGCCTATAATCCCAGCATTCTGAGACAAAGTGGGATCGCAAGTTCCTGGATTGGATAACTTAGTGGCTTAGTGAAACCTTATCTCAAAATCAAAAACTAAAAAATGAGCTGAGGACATAGCTCAGTGCACAGGCCTTGGGTTAGATGCCTAATACCACAAAGAAAAAAGAATTAAAAAGAAATTGCCAAAATTACAGAAAAAAACTGATAAAATTTTTTTCAGATTTCATCAATAACTCTAAAAAACGCCCAAGCAAGCACCTTATTAAAGAATCTGTGGGGGGAAGGAATGGCTCAACAGTTAAAGTGCTTGCCTGACAAACAGTAAGTACCCTAGTTCGATTCCCCAGGTCATTGTCTAAGAAGCACTAAGTACCCTAGTTTGATTCCCCAGCACCACATAAGGCGAGCATCGCAGTACTTGCCTGTAATCTCAGCACTTGGGAGGCTTGCAGTCAGTACAAGGCCAGCCTGCACTCCATAGTGAGTTTAGGACCAATCTAGGCTACAGAGCAAGACATTGTCTTGAATAAATACATACAGTCTGCAACATCCATGGATGCACATGAGACAAAGGCCTATGATGCCTCTCTTCCTGGGACTTTCTTCTTGAGGCGGCTCCTTTCTCCACTCCAATGCAGTTCCCAGGGAAACCGACTTGGTCCTACATGACTCAAACTCCTGGCCTCAGCTGGTTGATTAAAAGAGTAGAAATTTTTCCAAAATTGAATCAAACAGAAATCCTTTCCAGATACATTTGAAATTAAATTCAGAAAACATGGGTAAGTTGGCATTTGGTGACGGAAATAGTCAGAATTTTAGAATTTCAGCGTTACTGGCCATGTTCTATCTTCTGTATAAGAGACTTCACTTTGGTAAGAAAAAGCAAGGCCACCACAAAGAATCAGAAAGTGAAAAAACAAGGCCCAGCAACAGGCAGGTCCCAAGCTCTGATCACTTCTGAGGCTCAGCTCCCCCTGCGTTCTCTCATGTTTTGTTTTTCACTCTAAAGAACTCCAAGAGCTGCTAAATTCCTTTATCTTTGTCTCAAATATATTGACTTGAGTTCTCTGATTTGCACTCTAATTAATACATGCATATACATTTAAAGTCAATCCAAAACAAAACTGTATCAGTCCTGGTCTGAATTTCACATGCCAGGGGAGTTGGGGGATGGGTCATGATGCAGCAACAAACATGTCCAACCCTCAGCATCTTAAGGTAACCTGTTTTCTCAAGACAGTACTGTTTTATGCTCAATGTCTCAGCCTCCTCTGAGTCCCAAAAGTGCTCTTGTTCCAAAGAAAAATTATATGGCCATCAAATTCATTTCTAGGCATAACATGGGAGCCAGGGTGCTAGAGCAGTGCTAGCAGGTACATTACTAGTCTGTAGTCAAGAAAAGAAAAGACTTTTAGGGCTGGAGGAATGCCTCAGCCATTAAAGTGCTTGCCTAGCAAGCTCAAGCGCCTGAGATCCATTCTCTAGCACCACATAAGTGGGACGTGGTGGCATATGCTTGTAATCCCAGCACTCGGGAGGCTGAGGCAGAAGAATTGCCATGAGTTTGAGGGTTCTGGGTTCCATGATAAGCTCATGATGAGCCTGGACTGCCAAACAAAACCCTGTCTAGAAAAAGAAAGAAGAAAGAAAGAAGAAAGAAAGAAAGAAAGAAAGAAAGAAAGAAAGAGAGAAAGAAGAAGAAGGAGGAGGAGGAGGAGGAGGAGGAGGAGGGAAGGAAGGAAAGAAAGGAAGGAAAGAAAGAAAGAAAGAAAGAAAGAAAGAAAGAAAGAAAGGGGAGGGAGGGAGGGAGGGAGGGAGGGGGAGAGAGAGAGAGAGAGAGAGAGAGAGAGAGAGAGAGAGAGAGAGAGAGAGAGCAACCTCTGGTGTCTTGAATTAGCAATGGAATCTCCAGACCAGAAGCATCACCTAGAAGCATTGTTTCCAACAACAGCTCATTGGCCACAGCCCCACCTCCTTATAAGGCATCTGGAAGTGCAACAATTTGAATTGTCTGGTAATGCTAATGAGTTTCTGGCTACTCTTAGCAAAACAGAAGCTTTTCTATTTGTAAATCCAAAAATCTTATTCTTTCTAATGGAACACTATGTGCATCTTTAGATATCTCTTGATTCATTTACTTTTCCCTTTCTAAATTTAGCTTTCTGCCATGCTGCATTATGTCATTTAACATGCATTAGATGCCTGTTTGTTAAACATAGTGCCAGCTCTTGAAGAATAACACAATGAATAAGGCATGATACTCGTCCTCAGAAACCTAAAGCACTCCTTAGTATTCTTCAGAGCATCTTTTGGTTCACTGTAGCAGTAATTTACTAAGTGATTCTTTAAAGATCTGCCAGAGTTAATATCCCCAAGGTATGGTTCACTCACCTGGTAAGACCCACTAAAGAACATCTCTATGCAAATTTAATATAACTTATTCTTCTAATTTAATTTTAAATATATAGCTTATATTCTTTTGCAATGAAAACTCTATTCTTAATTAAATAAGCATAATAAAATAACTCTAAAGTAAAACACTATCAATGTACTTACATATTTTGCATAGAATTTACTTTTATTTTATAGATACTAGAGCTTCCTGCCCTAAATAAAATTTTCCATCTGCTACTACCGGAGCACTCAGAATTCAAGTTTCCTTATTATTAATAGGACTAAAACTACATTAAGATGTTCCTATTCCTGTTGATTAAAAGAATAAACAGGAATTAAGAAGGAACGTCTGTACTTCTTGCCAGAGAGGCAAAAGCAAAAACCAGAGACCTAATAGGAATTGGAAATTGAAATGCATTTTCTCACTGAATAGTGTTGGGCTCTTATATTATTAGTGCTATATTTGGTCACATTGTGAGTGAAATGGATTTTATGGTCCAGTTTAGAGACCTCACTACTGTTAATATCATTATTAACAAGCAGGCATATGTTTTAAATTCTAAGCAACTAAGTTATACACTACTTATCAGAATACTAGTTTCTCCTTAAGCAAGAGTCTTCTGAATGCTACAGGTACTAGGTCAGGATGATTTAATGAGCTATGCAAATAATGCTCACGCTTTAAAGGTCATCAGTCTTCATCATGACTGTGTTTTAGACTTTCAAGACCTTCATTTTAGTTGTTCAACCAACACACATTAAAGACAGCACTCTAGGTACTGGTTCTGAGTAAACAAGAAGATGCCACGTCAATAACACGATACCATCTCAGCCCTTTTTTACAGATTCTCTGAAATACACAGAGCCCTGAAACCCAAGTCCTTATAATAACCCCTCATACAGTGTGAGGTTATTTGCATAATGTGAGCTATCCACATGGTATCTGGTCATCTCTGGTGGCAGCTGCAGGCAGACTCATGAGCAGAAAGCTAGTTTTTGAGAATCCCCAAGACCAGCAGTGCTAGCTCCCTCTGGGATAGGCAGACTCGCTGAGACAGCTTCTGGGCAAATTTCTGTATGTTACCTACTTCCGTGCACCTGCTCCTGTGACCTTCCAAGGTGGCACAAGCCTCTAGTTCACTGAATAAAACCATTCCTACATGGATGCTTAGGTGGTTCCTGTTTCCCTAACCCAAGATGAATTCCACAAAGCAAGCACTGTCTTTGTTTTTACAAGCTAGCAGTCTCACGGCAAAGGTAAACATTAAATAGCTGATTACACGCATAATTAAGTGATTGTCAGTGTTGAGCTAGACCCAGCTCCTATCAATTGTCACAGTACTTAACAGATTTTCAAAAATTTTGGGCAAGCCAGTCATTAAACACAGTTAACAACCATATAAATTTTCATTATCTAGAACAAAAATATGACGTACTTTAACTTCATCACTTCCTTTACTATTTTCTGTACCACTGGACTTTTTTACATATATAATTATATGTAGATATATTAATTTTATATATATGCATACATTTGGGTCTGTAGGATGGAAACACCAGCATCTCTCAGTTCCAGGTTCAGTGACATAACATTAGTAGCTTTTGTCTACCCTGCAGGGAGGATTTACATAATGTTAATCAACAAACACTACAAATCGAGTTCATTTTCTTCTAGAATCAGCTGCTATATTTTTTAGGAGTCAGTTAAACATTTACTAAAACATCACTGGTACTAGGTTAAGTATCAGAAATATAAGTGCCTAATACCATGGCCCATAGGCACTTTGTCATAGCCCAGGATTTCTAGGAAACTTCCTGACGCAGGTGACACTTGAAAGAAGCCACGATTGATCTGCACTCTAAAAGTTAGTTGAATAAAAGGCTTGTAGAAAAGCATTCTAGGAGAAGGGAAAGCCCATATGAGCTCTTTGAGGAAATGATCTTGGTCCTGAAAAGACTGAAAAGAAAGAGAATAAATCACTTAACCCCATTTTATTCACACTTCCTTACTTTTTTTTTAACCAATCACTTTGATCTGCCCAGCAGTCCTATTGTTTGTATATATCTCTTTCCTATCACTCAACAGACAATTTTGTTGAGGACAAGCAAAATCGCCAGGTACCTACCACAGCTTCTTACACACCCTTAACACACTGATAAATGAGTGAGCAAACCTTTCATAACATTAAACTCAGTAAACATGAAAGATCAAAGGGCCAGAAACAAAGAGATATTTCATAATCCATCTTTTGATAATGAATCACATTAAAATAAGAGTTTTTTAAGTTAAGAGAGAAATTTTAATGTGCATAATCACTAAGTTAGAGAAATTGAAACCAAAATAACTTAAATATGCTTAATAACAAAGAACGACATTTGTAGCAGTACACTCTGGTACAGCAGCCTGGGTGGTTTAACTAAGCAACAGAGATTTATTTCTCATGGTACCCAAGTCTAGAAAACCAGACCAAATTGTTCACCAGGTGGGTTTGTTGTGGAGGCCTCATCTAATGGCTTGTAGGTCCACCTTCCTACTGTGTGCTACAAGACTCTCTCTCTCTCTCTCTCTCTCTCTCTCTCTCTCATACACACACACACACACATACACACACACACACACACACACACAAAGTAAGAGAACACTCCCTGGAATCTCTCCCACTTTTATAAGGGCACTAGGCCTATAAAATCAGAGCTTCAAAGTCATGACGTCATTGAACTTTCATCATCTCCATAAATGCCTTATATTCAATGCCATTAAATGGAAAGTTGAAGCTTCAGCTTCTGAATTTGCTGAGTGGAGCAAGACATAATTTAATCCCAGCAATGAGGATTAATATGAGAACATATACCACAATTTGATTCAAAATATAAAATTTTTTTCTTAAAACTTCATTAGTACTAATGAAAACTATTAATGGGTATGGATGCATAATATTTTCATAAAACCTGAATGACAGCAAATTCAACTGAGATGGTTTGGTCATCCCACTCATGTGAGTTACATCTTATACACTGCATATATTATCACTTAATATGAAAAAATATGTGAAATGATACAACCTAATGCACAGGCATGCGCACACACATACACTTTTAAAATCATCTGTCAGTTACTTCCCTCCAAGCTGGCCGGCAGGTACCTGACCACCAGTGCCACCTCTGCCACTCTTCCAGGCAGCAGCACTCCAGCAGGGAAGTAGAAATTCTGGACTAGAGGCATCCCCAGACCGCACTTGACTATAGCCTAAGAATGCTCCAAAATGATTTTGTAACTGTTATGCTGCTCTATTAATGTTCAACACTACTGTAATTTATGATTATTTCTATATCTCGAACAATAGCCCAAACTTGATTGACAGAAAGTGTTGTTATATATGTCCCAAATCAAGAATCATGAAGAGAAATTAGATGTGTTAAAAAGCTATGAAAAGGGTCAAGGTTTTATGGCTTATGTATTCATGTGTTATTTTTATGTTATTTGATATACATAAAAACTATTTTCAAAAGTAAAATTATGCTATGAGCGTGCTAGATTTATGAAGTCTGGGAACATATCCCCCAGCATTACAATTTATTACAATAGAAAAATTAACATTGAATTATGTTAGATTGGAAACACGCAAATTTTTATGAATCTATCCTTCACATAAAATGCAACTGCCTTAAACAATGGAGAAGAATGGACAGCTGGCAACACTGAGTCTGTGCGGAGGAGGCGCTGCTCTGTGCCACAGGAAACGTGTGTTCCTGCCTATTCCAAAACGTCCATCTCTGCAATTAGTTGAATAATCTGTAATAGAAAAATTGCACTCACTTCCTTGAATTTGTACCAACACAGAACTGACATCGTGATGCCGGGAATTCTAGACCCAGAGGAAAGCTGGCTTTAGTTGGCTGAGTTGTCTATCTCCAGTCAACTTTTCCAGAGATGCTTCAACAGGTGAGACAAGACCCCAGCCACAACCATGAGTGTTCGGGTTGGCCAGGAAACAAAAGGAAAGCAAAATGACCTCACATCCTTTGCAGTCTGAGAACTGAGTACTTGCCCGCATTCATGACGCAGCTATGTTGGATTTTTACCTTTGCTGTGGTCTAGCTCCTCTTCCCATCAACTCCCTCAGCCGCTTGGAGAATCGCCTAATAAACCTGGTTGATCTGTAACTCTCTGTACCAATTCCTTCTTCCTTGAAGGACACATCAGCCTGTAGCCAAGGGCAACTAACTCCAGGAGCCCAGATATACCTGGTTCTCTCTCCTAAAGGCTAATTCTTTTTCGTGGACTCCGCTCCCACCTGGATCCCCAGGTCGTATCCTTCCTATGAGCAAAATCCTTACATGTTAAGCATAAAGGTATCCAACCTCACAGTGGGAACTCATTCTTGTGTTTCCAGCCTAGGCCAAATTGTTACCCTAATCACAATACCTTGTAAATGTTATAACATTCACTTATAAAGTCATCTTCATATTTTAAAATTTATGAAAAAAGTTCCTATTAGGATCAGGAGAATCAAATGATAAGGCTAATAGTTTATTATGGAACTAGATTAACCAGAGTGACAAGGGACAGGGCCTATAGAAAGTGTAATACAGATTTTTGTAAGATAAGAGACACTCAGAACAGATTTTTCTCCTTTCCAAGTAAGGAAAAGCAGAAAGAAAATAGGTTAAGTTAAAACCAGAAGAATTTCATTACTCACACACACACACACATACACACAAACACCACACGCTCGCTCTTACATGTGGAACCTAAGAAACAAAACAAAAAGTGCATCTGAACACAACAGTAATTACTAGAGGCTGTGAAAGAGCAGGCACGGGGTATGGAAGGACAGGATGCTGGATACCAAAGGAAAAAGGAACTAAACTCCAGTTAGAAACAGTAAGTCTAAGTGTTCTGCAGCACCGTGGTATGGCTATAGCTCACACCTATTATATGTTTTATGACTAAGTAGAAGAGCGGAACTTAAGGCCTCCAGACATAAAGTAATGAAACAATGTTAACAAAGAGTAAAGGGGTAGGCATGATAGCGCAGGGAGACGGGACCTATAAAATGAACTCACATCAGCTGAGGTCTAAAGCCACACTGACCAGCAAATCCCTGGCTTTTCCTACTCCCTAAACTGTTAATAGGCATAATTTGCAGACTTTACCCCACAAAGGGACAAAGAGGTGGAAGACTTGAGCTGTCTGTCACTCTCTTATCACCACTTGATCAACTGGTACCCTAAACACTGACCTGAAAGGACAGCACCAATCCTGAGGTCTCACTGGAGATAAGAGACAAGCAAAAGTTCATGAAAGGTTGGTAAGAGGATGGATTTCTCTGGTCAGGGACCCACCTGCCCACTCAATACTTCCCTTGCAGTGAGAGGCTTTGGTTTTTCTCTCTGTTACAATAAATCTAACTTTATAAAAACCTCCACTTTTCAGCTCCAACCCTTATTTCCATTTTCAGTGGAGAAAAGATCCTTGATGTGACAATAAAAGAAAGAGAAATGATAATTACTCTGATTTGATCAGTATACTTTGTATACAGTGTGATAAAATAGCTCACAGTAGTCCATAAATAAGAACATTAAAAAGCTAATGAGTAATAAAGATTAACATAATAAATTTTTAAAATTTAGGTCCAGGAACAGTGGTACATGCCTCTAATTCCAGCACTGCGGGAGGCTAAGTCAAGAAGATGGTGAGTTCAAACCTTTCTTGGACAATTCAGTGACTTAGCAAGACCTGTCTCAAAAATAAAATACAGGGGCTAGGTCCTGGGGAATGCAACCCAGCACATAGGTCCTCGATTACATCTCCTGTGCCACATAGCCAAAAAAAAAAAAAAAAAATCAGGATTAGGTGAAGGTAAAGAAATCTAAAATATTCTTTCCTGTTGCTGTGTACAATGAGAGATGCCATCTCTCACCTTAAGGAATGGTTAAAATATATGCTGTCCAGACTGAAACTCCTCTGCAGTAGGTACTGCATTTATTTTGTCCACTTCTGATTTATCAGTAGCTAGAGTGTGTAGCATATAGAATTTATTGAATAGGCACTCAATAATTAGGCATTGAAAGGAATGAATGCCTAATATCAACTATGTTGTAGCATATTCATCCTAGATAATCCTGCGAGTCACTGAAAACTAAAAAGGACCTCTGAAAGCCCAAGAGACATGCTCACAAGCGGGAAAAGAGTACAAACCTGAAACTAGGGTCTCCCAGTCCTATGTCCTATCAATTAAACAACCATGAAACTCCGGTACACTTTGCAGAGGGCGAGGGAGGGAAACAAGGAGGGATAGAAGGAGGAGGAGGGGGAGAAGAGAAGGAGCAGTGAAGGAAATTCAAGTGCAGAGGCATGGCTTGGATGGTAAACACCCCCAAAGAGCCACATAGTAAAGGCTTGATCAACAGCCTAGGATACTACCAGGAGCTAGTGGAAAACTTAGCAGGTGGTGCCTAGTGCAGGAAAGTTAGAGGGCCAAGATCATGCCCCTGAGACATCGAGGACGCCTAGATACCATGAAATTTACAGGCCCCTTCCACCTCACACTCCTGCCATCACGCACTCTGCCACCACAAGCTCGAAAGCAACAGGGACGATTTGCTGTGGACTGAAGCCTCTGACAGCTTGTGCCAAAACGTACCTATCCTCTTTCCAAGTTGACTCGCTTAGGTATTTCCTTACAGTGATGGAAAGCTAAATAACATATGGAGAATCAATTAACACTTGGCATGTCATTGACCAGGTAAAAATTTTGAGTTGGGCACGGTGGTACACGCCTACCATCCCATGCTGCTCAGGAGGTTAAGGCAGGGATCACTCATTCGAGGCCTGCTTGGACTACCTAGAAAGACACCACCTCAAAAAAAAAAAAAAGTTTTTAATTAATTATTTTTAAAGTTAATTTTTATTTTCAAATTTCCATTCAAAGCCTCAATTATGTAAATTTTCAAATGGGAAAAATGATGAGAAAATCAGATCTGTGGCCCAGACTGATGTAGGAAGAGCTGTTCAGACTTCACCTCAAGTTCATTCCCTTTACCAATGATTCTGCAACCTCTGCACACCATGGTGCCTGTTCCAGACTTTTTACATCAGGGAAAGAATGACTGCACCTCTTCTCATTAAAGCTTGGGTCCCCAAGCTTGGCAAGCACGGGTGGCACTCACACTTGAAAGGCCTCCAAAAGGAGCAGAAATAACCCATACATTTCCTACAGAACATTAGATGACTTAACACATCCTGACATGACTCAACATGCCCAGACTCTCAATCACTGGTGATAGATTCAGACTGAATTAAAGCACTTGCATCTGTACTTGCTAAACACTCTTGCATGCAGAACCTTGTTTATACCTCTCGATCCCCCTTTGAAGTAGAAAGTATCATCCCTACTTGCTAGCAAAAGACAAATGCCACAGAGAAATTAAACAAAATGCCTAATAAGAGTCAGCTTCAAGGAATTTGAATCCAGATATTTTGATCCTACTTCCAGTGATCTTTTCATTGTACGTAAAGTAACTATAGAACTCACTGGACAATGAAATGGAGTGGGCATCGAGTTTGTCATCCCTATGGAAGAGAACTTAGAGGAAATAAAAATAGACAGGCACGACCTGGCGGTGTGAGGCAATCTGGAAAGAAGATCACTACAGTTCTGTTCGCTGACCCCTCCCTTCAACAGAGCAGGTCTGCCAGTTCGCCATGACCCTAGGTCACTACACGATAAAAATTTTACTTTAGCCTGAGCCAGGTGCCTGTTGTTCTTAACATTTCTAAAGAACTTTCACTCTTCACCTTACAAAAATAGCCAGAGTGTTTCAAGGGACGGTAAGTAAATCAGAGTCAATAATGTTGTGGCATATTAATTAAATTGGAATTGCTTTAAAAAGGCCTATTTCTATTCAAAATTTCTAAGGAAGAGTAAATGCTTTTTCTGTCTAGAGTAAAACCAATAACACTTTGCAAGGATTTGAGAGAGTGGTCGAAGTAGGTTAGATGCTAAGACCCCAATTTTCTACACAGTACTGCAATGTCATTCTCTATTCATATAATGGCTTTGGGTTGAGAATTTGATATGAGGGGGTTATTAGCTAAAGAACTTCTCATGAATCGTGGAAAATGTCAATTTTCACTTATTATTGCTTAATTAGAACTTTTTAAAAGTTATTTTCAAATTTCAACATTTTGAAATGTCAGCTAGTGATACAAATACTTTTTCAAAAAACTGGGCAAATTAAGCCTACACCTTCGCCTTTTAGAAATAACCCATGGTGACAGTAGGCCGCTTTGGAGAACTGTAAAGCCTCTCATCTCCCTGGAGTTCACTTCCCTGCACTGTAAAATAAAGCTAGAAAAAGGGTTGAATAGAAGTTACATAGGTCTGAGCTCAGAGTCCACCAGTTCATTTTCAGTTTGTAGCCACCGTGAGGGTCAGGCTTCACTTTATAGACAGGGTGTCTTTAAAGAGAGACCAGAGTTGTTCATTATTTGGCAGTAACAAAAATAGAAGTAATCTAATTTCTGTGGTCCATGTGAATCACTCCCCCAGTATGGACAAGTCAGGGCCAGGCAAAAACATTTCCCTAGAACTCTAAGGGCTTTCTGTATCAAGGGAGAAGTTGGTGTTTCTTTTACAGTCTCCAGAGTACCTTGCAAGAAAAACTAGTATGTAAGATCTCTACCCCATAACACATTTTTGTTATGTAGAATTTTTTGACACAATAATTGAATGTACATGTTTTTAGTCCTATGCATTTTATCCTATTCACTCAAAATGTTACTCTGAGAATGTTGCATACTCATATTTAATATAAATTCAAGAAGCCACAGAAAATAAAAAGCTATCTATACTCAAATACTTAAACAATAACTCATACATCATGCTTTATTCAAAGCGACTGCAGATTTCAGTTCTTAGAGTTTT
Source organism: Ctenodactylus gundi (assembly GCA_004027205.1). Taxonomy (NCBI): domain Eukaryota; kingdom Metazoa; phylum Chordata; class Mammalia; order Rodentia; family Ctenodactylidae; genus Ctenodactylus; species Ctenodactylus gundi. The sequence continues at coordinate 31,586 of PVKB01002511.1, read as the reverse complement.
ACTTTGTTAAAGAGGTATTCTTTCTTGGAAGTTGAGGACAAAGAAGCTCCCAGCTCTCTAGGGTATGCATGCACACATAGGGTGGTGGGGTTGAATAAGGACAGAAATTCCTGCCAAAGACCCATGTGTTAAAGGCTTGGCTCCCAGCCTATGGTGCTACTACTGGGAGGAGTGGAACCACAAGAGGTGGTATCTAGTTGGAGGAAGTAGGTCATTAGATGCATCCCCTGAATGGGGATTTTGGAACCATAGGCCTCTCCTGTCTCTTTCTTTCATCCCCAGCTGCCACGATGTGATGGTGTCTTCCATCACACATTGCCAGAGCAACAGGGCCAAACAACAATGGATACAAATATCTGAAATCATGAACCAAAATGTTAAATGTGCTCAAATAAGAGCCTCATTTTAAGTTAATTCCCAAAAGTGTTTTGTCCTAGCAAAGGAAAGCTAATTCACAAGACCAGTTTCTGGTTGTTACCTCAGGATGAGAAGGTATATACAAAACAGTGCTTCTCATGAGAACTATTTATAGAAAAATGTTACTTATTTATCCTTTGCTTCTCAGTTTTTCATTCCATTCAGCCTGATTACAAACAAAATAAAGTGCTGTGTAAAAAAAAAAATTTACAATCTAGGTTGGCTCATTTTCTTGATTTTCTTTCACCCTATAAAACACATGCTATCCTCAAACAATAAGTCCCAGAAGGAAAAAATACTTCCTCAGATTCTTCATGGATTTAAATTTTACCCATGTAACCACTTCTGTTTGGTGGTTCAGCCCAAAAATTCAGACTAAGACAAGAGGTCCCTCTACCCTGTTTTATAAAAATGTTAAATGACTGTATTCTATTCCTATTTTTCAATCATATTTTTCATCTATTAATGACTATCTTTTTTCTTTCACCCTCACTGACTTAGTAAGTGGTTAAATCTCATTTCTCAATTTCTCAAAAATAAAAATACTTCGTTGTGATGTCGACAACTTACTTTGGAAATAGTTGCTATGCGGAAGCTTTTTAACTGGATATAATTCCCTTCGTTGATTCTGGGGGTTATTTTGCATCAGGTGTCCTGCTGAGAAAGTCTTTGCCCATGCAAATATCTTCTAGGTTTTACCTATTTTTGTCCTCTAAGAGAGTCAGTGTTTCTATTTTAATATCTAGGTCTTAGACCCACTTTAATGTGATTTTAGTACATGGTGATAGGTGTGGCTCTAGATTCATTTTCTGCACGTGGAAAGAGTTCTCCCAGCACCATTTATTGAAGAGGCTATCCTTTCTCCAATGTATTGTTGGCCCCTTTGTCAGAAATTAGATAGTGAAAGGTACCTGAGATTGTCTCTGCATACTCAGTTCTGCTCCACTGGTCATTTCGTCTTTTTTTGTGCCAATACTATATGTTATTTTTTTTTTCACTATTGCTTTGTACTGTAACTTGATGTCCAGAATTGTAATGTTGCCTGCTTTGATTGTGTTACTCAAGATTGCTTTGGCTATTCTGGATCTCTTTTACTTTGTTTAGTGGATTTGGAGATTAAATATTAAGATTGTTTTTCTCAAGTTCTGTGAAAAATGATCGAAGTATTTTGATAGGAAATGCATTGAATCTTTATATCAGTTTTGTCATTACCACCATTTTGACAATATTAATTCTGCCCATCCAGGAATAGGGGATGTCTTTCCATTTTATAATATTCCTCTTTGATTTCTTTCTTCTGCATAATGTAGTTTTTTTGTAGAAGTCCTTCACTTCCTTGGTTAGGTTTATTCCTAGATATGTAATTTTTGGAGGAGCTACTGATAAACAGATTCATTTTCATTATTAATGCGGAGAAGTACTATTGATTTTTTTGTACTAATTTTGCATCCTGCAACTTGTTTGAACTTGTTGATCATATTTAAGAGTTTCTTGGTGGAGTATTTAGGGTCTCCCACGTAGACAACATGTCCAGAAAATAAGGACAGTTTAACTTCTTCTTTCCAATATGTATTCCTTTTAATTCATTTTCTTGTCTGATTGCTCTCGCCAGAGTTTCAAGTAGTATATTGAATAGGAGTGGTGAGAGTGGATATCCTTGCCATGTTCCTGATTTAAAGGGAAATGCTTTCAACTTTTCCCCATTTAGTATAATTTTGGCAGTAGCTGTGGCATAAATGACTTCTATCAATTTAAGGGAAGGTTCTTCTATATCTATTTTCCTCAAGGTTTTATCATGAATAGATGTTGGATTTTATCAAAGGTGTTTTCTGCATCTATTGAAATGATGATGTGAATTTTGTTCTTGCTTTTGTTTGTGTGGTATATTGCATTAATTGTTTTACATGTGTTGAATCATCCTTGTATCCCTGAAATGAGGCCATCTTGGTTAAGGTGTATGTTCATTTTAATGACTTGTTGAAGTCTATTTGCCAGTATCTTACTCAGGATTTTTGCATTTATGTTCATTAAGGAGATTGGCCTATAGTTTTCTTTCCTAGTTAAGTCTTTGTCTGGTTCAGTATCAAAGGAATGTTGGCTTGCAGAAAGGCATTTGGTAACGTTCCTTCTTTTTCAATTTCACAGAAAAGTTTGAGAAGTAGTGATGATAGCTTTTCTGTGAAGTAAAATTCTGTCGTGAATCCATCTGATCTTGGACTTTCTTTCTATGTAGAGATTACTACTGCCTTGAATTCATGCTCGCTATGAATCTACTTAGGATTTTTATGTCTTCTTGGTTTGATTTTGGTATCTTATATGTGTCTAGAAATTTATCCATTTCTTCCATGTAGTCTAATTTATTGTATAAATTTTTTTAAAATTTCCTTATAAATCCCCGAATTTCAGAAGTGTCTGTTGTAATTTCAACTTTTCATTTCTAATAGCATTGATGTAGTGATTTCTTCTTTTGGTTAGTTTAGCTAGGGGTTTATTAATCTTATTCTTTTGTAGAACAAGTTCTTCAATTTGTTAATCTTTTGGGTTTATTTCATTAATTTCTGTTATGAACTTTATCATTTCTTCCATTCCTTTTTGATTTGGATTGTTGTTTCTCTAGGACTTTGAGATGCATCATTAAATTCTTTATCTGGGTTTACTCTTTTTTTTTCAATGTGTGCATCTATCGCTATAAATTTTCCTTTTAGCATACTTTGTGTTCCACGGGTTCTGGTATGATATATTTCCATTGTTGACTCTAGGAAGTTTTTGATTTCTTCATGAAAATGTGTAGAAAATTTTTTCAACTGCTTCACACTTACTTAAACATGCTTAGGTTTAAATACAGTCCATTTTGGCAAATGATCCACAAGCTGCTGAGAGGAAAGTGTACTCTGTTGCTGTTGAATGGAACACTCTGTAAATATGAGTTAAATCTAACTGTCCCACAGTGTGGCTTAAACTTTAATGTTTCTTTATTAATTTTTCTAGCTCACCTGTCTATCTGTGATAGTGGGATATTCAAGTCCCCTATTATAATTGCATTTGGACCCTATTTGTTCTTTTATGTCCAGTTATTTTTGTTTTACAAAATTGGGTGCTCCAATGTTAGGGGCAAATATATTGGTAATTGTGATTTCTTTCTGTTGTATTGTTCCCTGACCCAGCATATCGTGTCCATCTTCATCTCTTTTGATGTCATTTGGCTTCGTATCTGCTTGTTTTCTGGGTAGAGTTGCATGAAGCATTGATTTGATCCTTTTATTTTCAGTCAATGTGTTTCTTTATTGGTAAAGGGTGTCTCCTGCAAGCAACAAATTGTTGTTTTTTTAATCTAGTCAACCAATCTGTATCATTTGATAAGAGTGTTGAGACCATTAATACTGAGCATTATTACAGTGCTATATTTACTAGTTCCTGTCATTATTATGATACTTCAGCATGGATTATTTGTCTACACGTTTGTTCATTTATTTTCCTCTTTTTTATTTTTCAGGTTGTGAAGAGAACACTTTGTTGAGAAAAATATAGGATCAAGGAGGAGGATACAAGGGGAAAGAATGAGGGTAACGCTTCTGCTAGTAAGAAGAGGGACCGGATATGTGGGTTGTCCCTCTTTCTCCTCTTTTCATTGTTTCTTTTCCTCTGGGATTTGTGATGTTATTCGTCTTCTTATTTCTGTCTAAGATTCCTAAGTATTTCTGCAATGCTGGTCTAGCAGTCATGAATTTCTTTAAGTTTTATTTATCATGGAAGATTTAAATTTCTCTCTATTTTTCCGGAAATAACGATCTGGGTTGGAATTTATGTTCTCTGAACATTTGAACGTGTCTCCCTATGATCTCCTGGCCTTTAAGATTTTTGTTGAAAAGCCTGAAGTTATTTTGATGTGTTTGTCTTTGTAGATTATTTACTGTTTTTTCTCTTCCAGCTTTTAGTACTCTCACTTTGTGCTGAAGGTCCTGGTTCTATTTATGACTTGTTAGAGAGAGGCTCTTTTCTGGTCAGTGTTATTTGGTGTTCTATATGCCTGCAGAAGCTCAATGTTGATTTCTTTTCCTAAACTTGGAGTAATTTATACTTTAAGTTTATTGGACACTTTATACTTTTTGCATTATCCTCCCTTTTCTTTCACACTCCTATAATTCTGAGGTTGTTTCTCTTTGAGTCATCCATCAGCTGTAATATCCAGTCTCTTTCCTGTCTTTTTGGTTTTTGGACAACACTTTTCATATAGTACACTTTGTCAACCTTATCTGCAAGACCTGATCACCCATCTTCAAAATGCTCAAGCCTACTTCTCATGTGTTCAAGTGAGTTTTTCACTGCCTGAAGTTCAGTTTGGCACTCTTTCAGTTTTTCTACTTCTCTTATGAAATGTTCCTTCATTGAATCAACATTATGACACCCCAGATAAACACCATTAAGGGATAAATCTTTCCACTGCCATGGTAATATACATTTACTTTCTAAGAGAGTTCCAAAATTTCCACTTTATATTTATAAAAGTAGTTGACTCTTTTTTTAGTCTCTTTTTTAATGAGCTTTGGTTCAAGTTACTTGTCCACTTGTTGTAGATCCCTTGTAAACTGACATGACTTGGCTACAGTGGATTAATCTAGGCTTCAAACCCCTTAGTTTTATATAATTTTTAAAAAATTCATCTTTACATTTCAATGTAAATAAAGCAACAAAAAACTATAGACCATTTTTTCTGCAGATCCAAAGCCTCCACATTTTTCTATCTTCCCACGCCTTTAAAAATAGAATTTTAAAGACCCTATAGTTCAAGTAGTTCAAGCTCGTGACTTTGAAAATAAGAAAGTTAGACTTAACTAGGTTAAATGACTCATGGAAAATTATTCCACTGCAAGCACTGAGGAGAAAAAGTTTCTTGTGCTTTTTTTCAGCATCACTATGTCATCTTTGTGCCCTCAACTAGAAAACCATTGTACTCTGGTGTTGAAGCATATTTAATACTTAAATTATTACCAAGTACGTTAGTTAACATTTTTAAAATACTTATGTACAATTTTCTTATTTCATTGATTGATCGATATGCCCCTTTTGAATTAGTATTTTCCTGTCTTAATTTAGTACCAGCAACTTGAAAATACATAACTAAAAAATTGTACTATATCAAAGTATTCACACTAATTTTCCAACCAGCAAAAAATAAATTCATATTATTTGTTATTTATATTTATTGATATTTTAATACATTCCTGTGAAACTAAATATAAAATGCTTAAGATATAATTCAATGATAATTTTGAAATAATGAATTTGTTAAATTGGTCAGTCTTCCCTCAAAAACAAAATATGCCCAAATAAATGAACTTCTGTTCTTATAAATATCATTTGGCTTTTACTGTAAACCCAGGAAGTGACCCATTATTAAGATAATTAAAATAAAATGCAAATAGCTTAAAAGACAAGGTATTTACTCAATGAAAAAAGACCACCCAAGTTAATATCATTGAAAAGTAGTGACCAAATAAATGTAATAACAATATCAAAAAATACTCACATGTAATAGTTGTATTCAATGTTTGGCCTTGCTTTTATGGTGGCAGGAACAACAGATGATACATTAAATAAAAGCTCAGATTGCACACTCATTGTATTTCTCCATAGAACTCAGAACAAAGCAACACAGCTTTCACCAAAACCAGAGTACTATCAACAAAACGATATTTTATGAAAAATATTGCCATATACCCAACTCATAGTTCAATACAGCTATCAGTTTATAATTTACTCTGTCATATAATACAAATTTGATTGGAACTAATAATTGTAAAAAATTTACCTCTGTGTTTATGGTATTCTCTGACAAAGATGCTCATCAATGTTTAATTTTATACTTTTCCAATTACACAACTGCAGACAGAAGCGGGAAAGGTAAAATGGTACAAGTGGAATAAAGAATCCAAATCGGTAAAGTTTATGAGTACAGAAATCTTAAGAAATGACTACATTGCAAAGATGGTGTGTCTGATGTTGTTACTTTAATGTTAAATCATTTTTAGTTAGAAAATCATGGGGAAATTTGAAATAATTTCTATGGCTAGTTAAATACACTAGAATCTACACTAGTAACAAGTCAGGATTCAATTTCTCTTGACTTTACATCCACTTAGCCCCCCAGTTCCAATGTTCTTGAATTCTGAGTTCTTTAGAACCTATCCTACCTTTCTTTTCATACCCAGGGTGTGCGTTCACTCTCTTGGGCTCACCTGAAAATTCACATAAGCCATCTGTGGAGTCTTGCCAAAAATCTCTGGGGGTTCTATCCCTTTAAGGAGACAGTTCAGGTACCTAATTACATCCTATAAGACCTTTCATGAGTCCACCTGCTTAATCTTTCACCCTGGGGACTTCATCCCTTATGCCTTTGCATATCACGTGCACATGTGCACACACACGTGCGCGCACACATACACATGCACAGTTTTATAGATAACCTAAATTTCTTGCAGAATATCCAACACCAGTTCTCTCCTCCCCGCAAGTTCTTGCACTTGCAATTTTTTCTGCATGGAGTAGCCATCTTCGCCTCCATCATATTTGTTCAGTGAACTAAGACCAAGTATCTCTTCGGCAGTTTTCCCCATAAAGAGTGAGACATTTCTTTGCAGAGACTCTTTGATGTACTCTTCATAAAGTATATTCTCTTTTTCTAGTCCAAAGCCATCTTTAACAAAGAGATAGTACTACATTAATCTCTATTTATCAAGTTCTTTGTATAGTAACCGACATAATACTTAACTGCTGATTGATGAATGAATGAATTTAGTTGAATCACTAGTCATTAAATATTGAATAAAAATCCATTTAATAACTAGTAGAGGTCAGGCACTGTGACAGGTGTTAGAAATCTACTAATAAAAAAGCATGATTTCTATGATCAAGAAGTCCAGTGTAGTAGTGGATTCTTGTAATCCCACTACTCTACAGTCTACAGCAAGAGGATCCACAGTTTGAGTCCAGCCTGGACCACCGCATCAAAAGGAACCTTTAAAAAAAAGGTCTAGGATGCAACGCAATGCAAAGGCATTGGGTTCAATTCTCAGAATCAAAGGAAAGAAGGATGGATCTGGTAGTGGTAGGTAGAAGGACAGCACAGCCAACTACTAAGCACGGCTTCTTCAACACACATGAGTTCATTTGAGTTCTATATGACAACATGAGAGGCTGTCGATCCCACACCACTGAAAAGGCTTAAACAGCATAACAGATCATTGCGGTAATACAATTAATGCCAGAGACAGAATTTGAGTACAGTTCTCATCATTCTGAAGCCCATCACCCTTTCTTTTGTGTCTTGTGTTTTTCCAGTTTAAACATTTTGCCTTGACATCTGACGCAAGAACTGGAAATGAGTTAATAAGATGGCCTTGCTTAGATTGCTCCGTGGCCATGATTCTGAGGCCATTCTATCCAGGATTTAGAAGCATCATTACCTGATGCTGCACTGCCAGGCCATGAATGTTTCTATTTTCCTGTTTCATTTAGAGAATTCAACAAGAGACATACTGAATCCGCTGTAACCTCATCCAGACTTCAGTAAAAAACTATCATTTCAAGAACTCTAAGTCCAGAACCTGCACCCCTGTATTTAACTGATACATAGAATTGCAAAAATCAAATGGAATTTAATATTTTATGACAATGATTAAAATATTCATGATAGTGGTGACAGTATTAACACCAGTGAGAATGCAGCAGAAGCACTGCAAAATTCAATGATGCTCAAAGAATGAAACAAAAGCAAACTTACATTTCTCTCTTAGGTATATTATTCCCAATAAAATGCTGGATCTTGTAACAGAGAGATCTGTATCTTAAAATCTCCCATGGAAAAGTATTCCCTTCTGTTCTTCTTAATAACCTAGTGCTTTCTACAATCTTCAATTTTCTTTTCTTATTCCCTTTATTCCTATATTTATGCCTCTCAGCATTTCAAAGCTAATATAACCAGTATCTGATTATATGCAAAAGCTTTATTTATGCTTTTTATTTACAAATTATAGTTCTTGATAATTTCATACTCTGTAATAAGCATTTACAAATAAGCATCCAGTTCTCCCAACAATACCATGAAGTGTTATTACCTCTAGTTTTTTTTATTTTAGTGACACATAATCATTGTACATATTTATGGCTCACACCGCAGTGTTTTAGCACACACACGTGCGCGCAAATACATATATAGCATAGTAGGGTAATTAATACATACTCCTTTAATACGGCTCATTTCTTTGTTGTCAAAACTTTCAAAATCCTCCCTTCCACTATTTGAAATATACACTGCATTACTGTTACCTCTAGCAACCTTAAAGTGCAATAATATCTTTGTATTGTTACTCAAGAAAAAGAGAAGGGGGAAAATGAAGTAACTTGCTAAGGGTTACAGCAGTGTTCCAAATCCAGTCTGGAAATAGGATATTTTATTCTAACTATCAGGCAGGTTACCTCTCAAATAAATTTGATAATTTATACAGAAGACTTGGGTAGGAATGTCTGCATGGATAATTGAAAAAGTGTGAACAATCTTTGAACCACAAAACTCTGCATTTATGCGCTATTTCAAGGCTGTAAACTCTGTGTGCAGGTACACAGCTGGAAGAGGGGAAAGATTCTTCTGTGCCATGGGAGTTAGAATTATGAAATGGTATCATCCAATCTCCTGATAAGTCTATTAAAATCAAGGTCCTGGTAGTCCTGCTTAATCAAGGAGCTAAACACCTGCATTCAGAAGGATCCATAACACTTCTGAGACCCATCTTCCCCCAGAAATAACTCCACTCATGCTTATAACCCAGGACACATTTTTGAGAAACTCTATGCCTTAAATTAAACCAGACTGCAAATCAAGCATGTCAACCATGTATTGGAAGAATGTACACTGTCATTTGCAGGGATGATTCCAGATTGTATCTGAGGCCCACATATAAATATTCATACCAGATTCCTTCACTCTCCAGAGCATACCTATTACCTTCGGTGATAAAATACATGGCACCATGGATGACCAAAGGTGGGTTGTAGTTCTTCATATATCCAGGAGAAAATTATTTCGACAGGTAAGCATGCACAATTCCTCACAATTCCTCTCAAATTCTCACAATCTACCCTATTTGTTTTATGACTCCATCTAAAATTCAGTTCTATTAATAAATTACCTCAAATATCCTAACTGTAAGAAAAATTAACAAACAAGAGAAATTATCTAGCTGTGGAACAAACTGCACATAAGCCCTATGAAAGCACAAAAGAGGCTGAGGGGCAACATTCTCGGCCCCTGCTACAACGTAAAACTCTTGTTTCAACCAAATAGCATGGTGCTGAATCCTCACAGTAGCCCTTTAGTTAGGGACCAGTGCCCTTTTCTTAGAAAAAGACAAAAAGTTGGGACTTGGATGAGGTCACTGTTGAATTGTCCAGTAAACTGATAAATCAGATGCTAGAATTTTAGCTCCCTTCTCTAACAGTTTTAAGATGACAAAATGGTTTAATATATACTAGACAGGAGTGTTCAAGTTTCATATCACCTTTACTTCCATTTATTATACAGTGAAATTTAATTTCCTTTCTAGTACCAATTGCAGTAGGTGTCTATTACCTGAGGAAACACTGTGCTAAGGCTTGATGACACTACCATTGCATGTACAGTACCATCTGTGCATTTCAATATTTAGTAGAAGTGTTTTTCTTTTCTGTTTTATAAAGTACAGTAAAAAAAATTGAAAAGATGCTAATACCAGTCCCAACACAATTTAGGAAACACAAACCATCATTAAGCATGACAAATAAAAAATCCAAAGTTCTAGGACATGAACTGGTTAATAAAGGGTTTATGTGTGAAAGGAAATAGCAACTATTTCATGATACACATAAAATGATGACATGATCCAATACTGTATCTACAAAGAAGACATAAGGGCAGGGAAAATGGAGGGATTTATAAAACTGTGGACTATGCTCAGAAAAATGTGTCAGTGATTTAGATGTAGAGAGAAACACAAATCTCACTGCCATTGTTAATATGAAAAAATATTCTCATGGAAAGGAAAATGAAGGCCGATTGCTACTTTTGCTGAGCACGCTATATATGGAAGTTGGACAAAACTCATTAAAGTCAAATCATAATTGCTTGATGAATCTCCTGAAAAATTACAACCAGAAAGCTCACTCCAGTGTTAAAAAGGAGAGGGAGAAGAGCTCCTATTTTTCTATCTTCAAAAGACGTAAAACCTAAGGTAGGCTTTTTGCTTGTTTTGTTTTCACCTCAGTATGACGCTGGAGATTGAAGCATCCAACAAGGAAGCAAGAACTCTGCTGTTGAACTACACTCCTAGCTCTGGAAACTATTTTTTAAAATAAATCCACACGGCATGACTTTAATGTTTTATATAGTTGCAATACATTAGGCAAATCTATATTTCAGAAATTTTTAAAGAAAAGTCTAGAGACCATATACTGTATCAAGCCTGTCACTAGTGGTTTTATAATGTTTTCTCGTCAATGGGATTATCTATGCACACCTCTTCGCTATTAGCCTCTGAGTCTGTATTACTCATTTTCACATGATTTTCTTCCTGATTTTCAAGAAGACATTACATAATAAGATAACATTAAAAACTATTTGCTCTCACAGAACGTACATAGCAGGTAAGAATTTAGAAGATAATTTCCCTGTGGACAGATGCTGCCTTACTTCTAAGTCATCCTTGCCTAGCCTTGTTCTAGTTAGGAGGCAGGTTTTAATTACTTGTTGGATAATTTTTTAAATAGCCAAAAAAGTTAAGAATATTTGCAAAACTGAGAAAAACAGAATGTCTTTTATATCCTAACTTTCAGCATTTCCTTTGACTCGCCCTTTTTACAATTGGTTTTTCAGCATCTGAAATCCACTTATAATTCTCACTGAAGGCTGGCTTTCTATTCACTGCTATAGAGAAAGCCACAAGGTCAGGAATAAACCTAGTCAGCTTTTTTCTTCTGGTTTTCAGAGCATACAGCCTTTTCTTTTCTGGAACAACTTTATGTTCCTTCTTCTAAAGCACAATTTTTCCTTTTAGGCACAAAGTCTCTTTCCTTTGGTTCCTCTAAGGTGGACAGTTTCTGAGCTTCCCTCTGGAGCCTGTCTTGCCTTTTGAGCCTTTCTATATCTTCCCACTTCAGAGACCTGAAATGACATCACTTTCTTTAGCTGATTGCCTCGGAGCTTTTTCAGGAGAAGCTTGAAAAATTAACTACAAATTGTCTTTTTGAAGGGGCAGGCTTCTCTGAAATAGTATGGTAGATCACTGAGCATTTATAGGGAAGTTCATCCCCTAAGGGCCTGTCATTGGAAAGGTGTTATTAACCAACATGGTTTTTGTACAAAGGTGATCTTTATAATCTATACGCTACATATGTGTATATCCAGAAAACAAAAGAATGCATTCCAAATGCTTAAATTAAGAAAAAGATTTCTCCTTCATTTTCTATATTTGTGCAATGTTTGAAATTTAAATAATGAGTGTATATTCTTTTGTAATTAAAATAAGGAAGCATAATCAGTCTTCTTCAACAGGAAATAACTCCTTATTTCACAGTCTTACTCAAGAGACCACGTGCACAATGGTAAATTAACTGTGGCCCCCATTTCTCAAGAACTCACAATCTCAGAGAAATAGAAAGATACACAATTAGCAATAGCATCATTTTGATCTGAATGCAAAGAGAAAATAAATATTGGTTATTTCATCCCTAGATAGCAATTTATACATCAGCATAGGCTGCAGAGAGACCTTCTCTCCAAAAGAAAAGGAAAGAAAAAGAAAAAAGAATAATTTATTCACTGATGCTACTGAATGCTGTCATATTTGCTTTATATAAACATACAAAAGTTAACAATGCAATGGCACAAGTAGATATACGGTTAATTTTTGAATAGTCAGTATTGTATGATCACATTTAGTTTAAGGACAAAAGTTAAAAGGTAAAAATATTTAAGACATACTTACAATACTTTGTTAATGGAGACATAATAAAAATATGTACATTCTGACATCCATAAAAAATTTGGGGAATAAAGCTAGTAAGGTGTACATTTTGTACATAATGAAATTTAAGTCACTATGAGCTTAAGCTAAACTTATAATGCATTCACAAGGAAAATGCCTGTGGTAGACACAGAATATTAAGACAAGAGAATAAAGATATATCAATACAAAAAAATCACATGACAAAAGAAGACTGGAACTAAAAAACAATCAGAATATAATTACTTAAATGATAATAGTAAGTCTTTATCCATCAACATTAGTTTTATTGTAACTGGACTAAATTTACTAATCAAAAGATTTAAAATAGTTGAATCAATAAAAATCAAGACCCAAAAAGAGGCTAACTTCAGCTTTAAGGATGTACGTAAAATAAAATCAAGGGGATAGGAAAACGTTCCACAAAAATGATAACAAAAAGAAAGCAAAGTAATATCAAATCAAATGACCTTAAGTCAAAAATGGCTGTAAGAGACAAAGGAGATTATTATATAAAGATGAAGGGGTTACTTGACCAAGAGAAAATAAAAGAAAATTACAGTCCAGCAGCTCTGAAGAGCACAGACACTAAAGTCCTCAGCAGAACACTGCAAAACTAAATTCAATGGCACACTGGAAAGTCATATACCACAGGAACTGAGATTTATTTCTTGGATGTGATATGGTTTGATTTGCATACATTAATAACAGTGATAAACTATAATAACAGAATAAAATATTTCACGTATATGATCATCTCAATGCATCTAGAAATTTGACAACATTCAATATTCTTTCATGATTAAAAATTCCCTACAAATGAAATATAAAAGGAATAAGTCTCAATCCAATGAAAGCAATATATGAGAAACCCACAGTTAACATCATATTAAAAAATAAAATGTGGGGGAAAAAAGTGATGACTAGATTTTCAAAAAGGTAAGTACTGGCAAGGTTATGAAGAAAGGAAACACTAATACACTGCTAGTGGGAACGTAAACTTGTACAGGCATTGTAAAAATAGTACAGAAATTTCTCAAAACCTAAAAATACAATTACCATATGATCTAGTCATCATAATTTTAGAGAAAAAAAATCGAAGGAAATGAATCCGGATCATGGAGAAAGATCTGCACTCCTGTGTTCATTTCAATAGTCCTCACAGTAGCCAAAATACAAAAACAACCTAAGTGTCCACTGACAGATTAATGAACAAGGAAATGGTGGTATATCCATACAATGAAATATTATTCAGCCTTAAAAAGATTCTACCGTTTGCAATACCTTTGATGAACCTGGAGAATATTGTACAGGTGAGAAGAGGAGTGTGGAGAGGCAATGATTAAAACTTCAAGTTTTTTTATCTACAAGATAAATAATCATGAAGATCTCCTATATACATAGCTAACAGTACTGTATTATATTCCTAAAACTGCTAACAGGATAGATCTTCTGTTAAATGTTTGAATCAGAAAAAAAAATGGAAGGAGCAGAAGGAAACTGTGGGAGGTGATAGATATGTTTATAGCTCTGATGACAGCAATGTCTCCCATGTATATAATTATATCCAAACTCATTCAGATATACTTACGTCAAATGTACACAGCTTTTACATGTCATTCATACCTCAATAAAGTGGCTTTGCGGAAAAAGATAAAGGCAACCGGTTGTTGGTGAAATGTCACAGGCTTTCTAGAAAAAAGATTTGGATTTATTCCCTGTCTATTATACACGAAACAAATCACCCTATCACTTACAGAAGTGACTCTCAAACCGAATAGGCACAAGAATTACAGAAAGATGATTACAAAACTACAGATACCTACAGATTAACCTTAGAGTTACCGAAGCATTGGAACTCGGACAGAACTCAAAAGACTGCATTTTAACAAGTGCCATTGGTGACTCCGGCCCTGAGCAGCATAATCTAACAGGCATCGACATGGAGCCTCGACTTCTCCATCTAAAACCAGAGACATTGATATCTGCCTTCTTTGTCTCTCACGGCACATAAATCAGACTTACAAAGATGTTTCTTCTATCATTGGTTGTCGCTGTTGACGTTGTTTAACTTACAAGTCACTGAGATACCTTCCAGACTCTGACAGAACCAGCTGGAAGCCTCTCCTTTGCAGTCAGAGGCCCCAGTCTTCTCAAGTTTTCCAGAATGTCTGCTCAGGTTTTATGCTTCTTTTCTAGGGTGCTGTAACTAATTTCTATACACTTGGTATCTTAAACATCATCATAGCCTCTCACATTATGGGAGGTGGAAGTTTGAAATCGAGTTGCCAGCAGGAAGTACATAGCAGGTAAGAATTTACCTGGACAGCGGGGCCATGTTCCTGTGCAACCCACAAGTGGACAACCTATGCCTACCTCTTCCAGCTCCGCCTGAGCAGAGGCACTGTTCAGTATCATTCGGATGTGTGTAGGCCTTCACACGGCCTTCTCTTTGCCTTTCCATCTCTCTCCTATAAGGATACGTGTCATTGGATGTAAGGCTCACCATTAATCCTGACCTCTCAAGCAAATGTGCTATCTATACACTAGGGAATACTATTCTGCCATAAATATAAATTTGATTCATCTGTAGGAAAATGGGAGTACCTTGAGACCATTAAACCTAGTGAAGTGACTCAGACTAGGAAGACTAAATATTGTATGGTTTTGCTAATATGAGAAACTCAAAGTTTAAATAAGTAAGAGTGTTAAATAAGAGAGATGGTTGGAAGTCGGAGGATGGATGTGTGGAAAGAGAAGGGGAAGTGAGAGAGATGAGGAAGGGGCAGAGGAAGGGATGGTGATGGATGATACGATATATATATGAACTTCAAAGCCTCAAGTTCAATGTAACCATTGTATATTGCAAATACATACTAATAAAAATTATAAGTTTGGGAGAAAAAGATTCTTAATTATACCTGCAAAGATCCCATTATCACTTGGATCTGGAATGTCTCCCAAAAGCCTCTCCTATTTGGATGTAGTGGGATTCCTACGGAATCCTGTGCTGTTGGGAGGTGGAGCCTGGCTGGAAGGGGCCAATGCTTGGGGTCTGACCTAGGGGACTTTGTCAACTTGTTGACATTGGTGAGTTCCTGGGCAGAGCTTTCAGGTGGGTGTTATTGATTTATGGGTCAGGAAGTGAGGGAGGGGCACCCATCCAGGGTGTGAGCAGCCCAACTGGCAGCTCAAACTAAATTAAGGAAGAAAAAAGAAACAATTGCTACAGCCTCTTCTGGGAAAACCTGTGGCCTTGCCTGAGTCTCCAGGCGTCCACTAGCTCCTCTCTCATTTGTCTTGCCATCCCAACATGAAGAGCTTTTCTCCAGCTACACTTTCTCATGTGCTTCCACCATTGTTGGCCACCCACAAAAGGACTGTGTGAGACCTTTTGACACCGTGAGCTAAAATAAATCTTTCTTCTCTTTTGTTCCAACAACAAATAAATAAGCAAGACAGATCCTTTTTCCAAATAAAGTCGCAATCCCCGTTTCAACCATTTAACTCAGCATTGGGGTTTGGCGGGCTCCCGGCCCCCCTCTGTGCTCCTGCCTCTGATGCGGAAATTCGGTTTCTCGGTTATCTTTCAGTCCTCCACAAATCACAGACCACCAGACGCAGCATATAGCCTTTACTTGTTCTCACAAAGTTTTCCACATTTTTAAGGGTACAGCTGAATACTTTCACTTTGTGTGCTCCCATTATGGTCACTCTTCTTCAGAAATTTTCATCATCCAAAGATGAAACCCTCGATGCCCATTAAGAAGTCACCCCTCATTTTTCCAACCTTATACCCCTTATACACCTTAATCCTATCACCATTATAAATATGATTACTTTAGATGCCTCCTGAAAATGGAATCATACAGTATGTGCATTTCCTTATCTGGCTTATTTCCCAGCATAATGGCCTCAAGGTTCATCACGTTGCAGCATGTATCCAAATTTCATCTATTTAAGGCTGAATAGCCTTCCACTGTGTGCCTATCATATTTTCCTTAGACATTTATCCATCACTGAATATTTGGGTCATCTTCATCTTTGGGCTATCATGACTGACTGGTATCCTTAAGTCCAGATTTTGACATTAAAAAAAATAATTCTCAATAAGCTTTTGAGTGTACAACAGATTTACTGCGGAGATGAAGGCATTCACATAACAAAGAATGTAAGTAACCTACACTTGACCATCAAACCACTCTAATCTTTAAAAGTTGGTTGGCCTTATCTACCAGCTCTATTCCACGTGTAAGTACATCTTCCAGCCACTTCTCCATCTTCCCTCTCATTCCTCTCAGCTCATACTCTTTCTCATTTCTTCCATTCCCACCTCAAATCTGTTCATCACACATTCAGGATGATTCTTCTTCGTTTTTACCTTATTACCTTCTGTCAATCTTTTCTCTCAGGGTCTCAGGTTGTAGCAGCAAATGGGGATGAATTTTCCTAGCTGCTATTTCCACCACCTACTGAGAAAGATTCCTTGCGGCCCATTGTTAAGATAACATATTTCTTCCTTGTTACATTGTATTCAAAGTGATATTGGACCACAAATGGAGAAAAGAAACTAGCTGAAAATGGGAGACTGGAGGAAAAGAAAGAAAACAGGGTTCACTGTAAAGTTCAGCTCTATCTCCCCAGGGGTTACAGCAGAGAAATGAGAATTAAAGTCATGTTCCTGGATGAGGCAAAAGACAAGACCAGGGGGCAAGGACCACTCAGAAGACCTGAGGGGGATATTCAGCCAGCATCAAAGAACCCTGTCAAGGAGAGGTTATAAACCTACGGAATGATAGAAAAGATAGCCACATCAGTTATACCCTGTGGCAGATATGAAGACTTGTCATGCAAAAAAAAAAAAAAAAATCAAGATAACTTGACCAATATAGGCTACTATATATTTGTGTGTGTGCTCAAAAAAGAAATACAAGCATCCCTCATCAGAATATGTTTGTTTCTGAAAATGTTCCACATAGCAAATTTCAGGTGGTAGAAAACCTATCATTTAATATTATAATTAAGAAATTTAATATGCTCCCAATCCATCCAAACACCTATGCAATTTCCTCAAATATCAATAAAACACTTGCAAACATCTATATAGTAATCCAGATACACCCAGGATTTCTGACTGATACAGATTAAATAATTAGAAATACCAATTATCAAGTTATTTAACACATAATGAAGTTTTTGAAGGGCTAGGTTTGTAGGCAGTACACAGACTTCCTCACAGCATCAAATATTGTACACATTATATTTTTATAAAAGTACAAGGAACATATACCATAATGTAAATAAAGAGTAGAGATACTAAAGATCCCAGCTAACTGTTACCCTGCCTGGAAATAGCCCCCAGGCCCTTGGCAGAAATGAACTAAAACTCAGGAAGGCCAGACTCTTAAGAGGAAGGGTGTGAAGGCCACGGGATCCTGCGAACACACTGGAACTGAAGAACTCTGAACCGGTGATGGAAGACAACAACCCCCACACCACATCCTCTTGCCTGGTCACAACTACAACTTTGTTGTTACGTACATGCGTGTTGACATTAGTGAGATTCTGATTCAGCCTGTGAGTTTATGGTTAAGGTATCTGCAAATCCTTACGGCAAGTACATTTAAAAAAAGAGAATTTATACACCGAAGGATACCTGTCTTAAAAGGAAAACAGACTAAAGAGAGGTAGATGATATTCCTAACAGATCTCACATTGTATTAACTTTGAATTAAATCCAAAGTTGGAGTTCTTTTGTTTGTTTGTCTGTTTGTTTGAGGCAGGGTCTCACTCTGTAGTCCCGGCTGGTCCTGAACTCACTATGTACCCCAGGATGGCCTCAAACTCATAGCAATCTTCTTGCCTCATCCTCCCAAGTGCTGGAATTACAGGCTTGAACCACCACAAGCAGTTTATGTGGTGCTGGAGATCAAACCCAGGGCCTTCTGCTTCCTAGGCAAGTGCTTTAACCACTGTGCAATTCCTCCAGCCCCCAAACTTTGAATTTTGTGTCTAAAAACATTACTGTTACAAAGTCAACATATGAGCCATGATCAAAAATATGGATATTTAAATAAAGATGTTATGATAAAAATATAGTGAATGGTTAAATAAAAATATTTTATTACTGTAGAGGATACATTGCCATTAATCTCTCACAATTATCCCATAGTTCCTACCACATTCTGAAACAAGTCCGATTTCAAGAATGTCTTTAGTTGCACTGTCTCAATGTCCCAAATTACTACGACATGCTTAAAACAATACTTATCAAACAAAAATACTATGATGTGTCCTCATTTACCTTATACATTGATCTGGCACAGCAATACTTTTGGATCCTTCCTAAAGCCAAGATGACCAGAAAATTTAAACACTTGGAACAGACTCAGGACATTATGACAGCCAAAAGATGCTCACAAATAAAGGACTTCAATTCCTTCAACAAGTGGCATGGATATTAAGATAAGTGGGTTCAAAGCAAGGAAATGCATTTTGATGGGGATTAATTACAATGTGCCTTTTATTGTAATATTTTTCTAAAATTTGCACATCCACCATAATTTTTGATCACAATACAAATGAGAACTCAGCTGGAATAAACACTGGAAATATAATTAACTCTACTATAATACCTTTGAGATTATATAAAATTGAAAAGCCATTCATACTAACTAAAATATTGAAATAAAAAGCTACAATATATGGTACTTACATTAGGTGTTCAGATTCAACAAAAAGATTCAGGTTAAAAATAGGTTGTGTTATGTTGTCATGTTGATTTTGCCAATTCAAAGCCATCCATTAAAAGAGAGGAAGAGAGAGCGAGAAAGTAGGGGGAAACAGAAGAAGAAGAAAGAGGGGAGGAGGAAAGGAAGAGGCTGCATCAGAACCCGTTTCTTTGACCAAAGATTCTGCTAACTAGCCACATTACCTCTGAAAGAGAAGAATCCAACAGCTACAATGCCATTTTGGGGAACAAATTCTTTCCAGCAGGTTTCTCTTGAAAGCTAGACTTTAGACATTAGCAGGTAAAAAGGAAATGTCTATTTTGCTTCCTAAAATGTCTCTCTTGGCCGAGGAGTAATAAAACAAAAAACAATCTAATATCCACCCAAGTCTCTACACATCCTCACAAAACTGGAAATATTTTGCTCTGCCCTTTTCCCCCAACCCAGGTCTGTTTTTAGTAGACATGAAGGTGAAATCAACTACCATTGTCAAGAAATAGTCCCACAGAAAAATTATTTTGAAGCCTGTCACATTTTTTACACTCTCTGGCCCATAAAGTTATAAATCCTCTCTCAGCAGAAATCCATTCCATGGCAAGGAAGCAGCTGAAGTTCTGTGTGGTCCAATCTGCTCTAGGATCTGAAGACAATTTCACTGTTCTGTTTCTAAACATCTTGAAAAATCTGCACATTTGCTTGAAAAGGCAGATTGATGCTCCTTCCACACATGCACATAAAAAAAGGAAACACAGTGTATTTCTGGAATTTAGAGAAGCTACAAGGGTATTTTCTCTGGTAAATTATTCAATCAAGTCTATATTTGTCAATCTTTTTAGAAGTATCTGCCTTAAAATCATGTAATCTAAAACCCAGAGTAAAGAAATCAACTTCAATCAGTCCACAGGACTGCCCCTGGGCCAGACTGAAAAGAAGCTACCTAACTATTGCTTCAAGTCACCACTGCACAGTCCTTGGTAATGGGATGTCAATGTTTTTTGACCTATTAGCATCAAAAGTTCATCCTGATAGCTACCTTAATTGCCTTTCACTGCAAAATAACCTCAATCCCAGGGAGAAAGGAAAAAAAGTGAGCAAAGAATTTCAAGTCAGAGGAACTGACAGCTGGTTGGTTACATTTGCTCTGTGACTTCGCGCTAGTTATGGATTTCTATTTCTTAATTGTTGAAAAAAATACTAGGCTAGGTGGTCTTTACAGAGTTTTTTTTTCCCCTAAGAGAAACTAACTAAAGACCAAATCCAAAACCCAACAGTCACTTTAGACATATCTATGTAATATATATATATATATTATTTAATGGAATGTATGATGCATATTTAAGTTATATTTTGATAGTTTTCTTTTATTCAGACTAACCCTAGTCTATTTTTGACATCTGCAAAAGCTTTGTTCAGTTTGTTTGTACTTATACAGGATAATTTAAAATACTCATGAATGTAGTTTTCCTTTTTATATTCCCTTTTAACCCAAGCTGTTCTCCCAATCCTGTATTCTCTCAATCCAGGAAGTGAGTAGACGCATGAAAACTTGTATTCAGAGAAGAGATAGTTCTGGAATTTTGCATCTAAATAAGCTAAGGAATAAGCATGGACAACAGGCTTACTTGGAAGAATATACAAAATCCTAGCCCTTTTCCCAACCCTACTTGGAGAAGAATGAATTGGCATAGGATGACCAGGTACCCTAAACATGTCCAGGGAAACTTGACAGTTGGAAACTGGCTCTGAAAGTGACCTTGTCCTCAGAACAAGGATGCACTTGCAGCCATTGGTAGGAACCAAGCAGTAGAGGAAGAGAACCCAAGTGGACCTTCCTGTCTTGGCATCTACAAAACTCCTAGAAATGAGATGGAACCAAGAAAAGTGGAAGCCATACATTAAGTGTAGAGACTGAATTGACAACTATGACCCTGAACTAGTAAATGACTTAAAATGTAAAAATAATTAAGTTGTATCCATTTGAGACCTTCAAGTCATATTTGTAATGCCATATCCAGTTCTCTCTGAATCTCATGCAAGCTGTAGGGTCCAAACACCACGTGATATGACTGCAGGGCTAGTTGTAAAAAGAGCCCAAGATTCATCTCTTTGTTGTCAAATGTCATCTGCCACTTGCAAATCAGCATTGGGAGCTTGATTGGGATCATTTGGGATGATTTAGTAATAACCCACAGAATGAGAGCCACCGTTGCTGATCTCATTCTTCCAAGTGGGTTATGAAGCAAAACCTCACTGCTGGCAAAAGTGATTAAAATTAATGTTCAGTACACGCTGTGACTTCTGAGCACAGACATGTGAGCAACATTTAAAGTTAATAGGTATTAGCGGCAACAACAATTTTATTTTCAAACATAGTTATACCTACCTTGGAGAAAAAATACAATGTATTCAAATTTCCCTTGAGAGAAACTGACAACAGTACATTATCTATGTATGGAATAGATCATATTTGGCAGATTTCTAGGGTAGGCCACCCATAGATTTCAATCCCTGGCAGAATACACCTCAATAATTAGCACCAGGGGCATCATATTTAAATCATATTTCTTCAGCAAAAGTTTAAAACCAGCTTGCACAGTCCTTTTCCCATCTGTGAACTACCTAGAACTAAACTAGATGAGAAATATGATTCATTGTTGGCTTTTTTCTTTTCCCTTTTAGCTGATTAATACAAAAACAGATAGAAAAGAGAAACTGTTTGCTTAGTATCATGTTAAGATGCAGCATTTCTGATTCAACATGATGACATCTTTTACTCCCTTAAAGCTTTTAGGACATTAGTACCATCCATTAGAAGTAAATTAACACAGCTTTTGATTGGTTTAGCATAGCGGTCATAATTATAGGGCAGAAAGCTTGCTTTTCAGGCAAAAGACTTCCAGTTCATAATGGTTTACAAGGCTTTCCATCACAAACCTGGTTTTGATGTGATATGTTTATTTTAGCATAAAATCATTAGAACAAAGTGATCACTTCTTCAGCCCTCCTCCCTATTCAGTCTACCTGAGAGGTTTTCTCATCTCCTGTGGCTGCAGATCAAGAGCGTGCACTGTTGACTTCACATCATGTGCTCACAACAGTGGAGGCTACAGGAAGGGAGAGAAAACCCTACACCCTTGAATCATAGACACTTTTTCATCAAACCTGCATGTAAGGGTGATGTAATTCCCCCAAAGGAATGGTTATACCACTTGAGCTAAAGTTGAGGCCAGCTTTTTAAAACAGCTATATTATCTTCCTACATTAATTCTAATTTGAACAAATTAAGATTCTCAAGGGGCCATTTTTTAGTTTGTTTATCCCGCAGCTACATTTCTCAGCAGAAAGACTTATCAGAAGGAGATAATTACTTTTCCAACGTCTAGACAAAGCCCCTCTCTATCACCACCACCCCCACCCAAAGGGGGGGGGTGAAACATTTCTGAGAGACCAGTTGGTACAGCTAAGCCAATGTATTTTTAACCTAGTTTCTCATATATGTCAAAAAAAGTGTGATAATACTAACCAACTTGATAAGCACCTCAGGGAAAATTTAAACTCATAATTTTCTTAAAGAGTATCTCATACTCTCCAAAGAACTATTAATGTGTATGCAAAAATGTTCATACTTATAAAATAAAAGCTGTTGTGACTGGATGTAGCTGAAGACACCACAGTCCCACCCCCAGGATGCTCACAAATTTAAATGATTGTCTAATTACACAAGCAGCAGCTATTAGCAACCTTGTCAATTATTTAAAACTCTGACAGCTTTGTTGTTCCAAAGAGTGATCCTACTCCCATTGGGCCAGTCAGCAGAGTTGCAGTATCAAGGTGGCTTTACAAAAAGTTTTATTAGTTAAAATAATTCAATAAATGTGACACCTCAAGTTATTTTACTATGGCTTAGACTTGTGCTGGCCACCTTGAGAATATTAAACA
This sequence comes from Ctenodactylus gundi, assembly GCA_004027205.1. Classification (NCBI taxonomy): domain Eukaryota; kingdom Metazoa; phylum Chordata; class Mammalia; order Rodentia; family Ctenodactylidae; genus Ctenodactylus; species Ctenodactylus gundi. The sequence continues at coordinate 8,467 of PVKB01002511.1, read as the reverse complement.
AATTTAAAACATGATCCTTGCCCTTAAGGAGCTTATAATTTGCCAAGAAAACCAAGAAGAATACTGAAGAAATAATTAGCAATTAAAGAGAGCTTTTAGTACTTACATTTAGTAGCCACTAGGTACTGTTTCATTTTAATTTTATGTCTACTAGAAAAAATTAAGTTGTAATGTGATATGCATAAGACACAATTCCTATATCCCTTCATCTGTTAATGAACACTGAGGTTGATTCTTTATCTTGGCTACCGTGAATAATACTATAATGTAGATGTCTGAGACTAATTCTTTTTCTTTCCTTTTTTTTTTTTTGTCCAGCTCTGTAGTCCAGGCTGGTTCTGAACTCACTATGGAACCCAGGCTAACCATGGACTCAAAGTAATCCTCCTGTCTCAGCCTGAGTGCTAGAATTACAGGCATGCACCTCCATACCTGGCTTTATGTGGTGCTGGGGAATCAAACCTAGGTACTTAGCATTTGCTAGGCAAGTGCCTTAACTGCTGAGCCATTTCTTCAGCCCTGATTCCAATTCTTTTGGATATATATATTCAGACATACACCATAATTCAATTTTTAATTTTTTGAGAAGCAATCATATTATTTTGCACAACAGATACATCGTTTTATATCCTCAGCAACAGGGTACAAGAGTTCCAACTTCAAGCATATATGTTTATAACATTACTCATAACAGCTACATTTTCAAAGGACACGATATGCCTATCAACAAAAGAATGGATAAATAAAACTTATTTATACATGATAGAGTACTAGTTTGTCATAAAGAAGGGTAAATTTGTTTGTTATTTGATGCAAAAATGGATGCACCCTAAGAACAGTATGCTAAGTAAAATAAATCAGATATAGGTTAAATACTGCATATCTTTTATATGATAAACACAAATATTAATAACTAAAAGAGCAAAATAAAAGTGACATAATAGGGAACAGGGAGGTATACTCGGTGGACCTGGTAAGGGAACTCTGGTTAAAGGGGAAGCAACAAGATGAGGAGAGAAGACGTAAAAATGGCTAAGATGAGATACTGTTTGCAACAATTCCCCCAAGAGAACTTAAGTAATGTTTATCAAAGACACATACTAATTAAAAATAAAAATTATGGGGAAAATTCAAATTTTTCCACATTCAAAACAACACAAACACCTTTATTATTTAACCTTGAAATAAAAAGAAAATCTTGCCACGCGCTACAATATGAGTGAACCTTGAGGGTATTCTCCTAAGCTAGCCACACAGGACCAGACCAACACTGTACAGCCCCACTTACACGAAGCAGCTAAAAAAGACTCAAAAAACAGAGACAAGAACTGTGGTTTCCAAGGTCAATAGAAGGAAAAAATGGGGTTACTGTTCACAATATGTAACTGCACAACGTGAATAAGTCATAGAGATCTGTTTTACAATATTATATCTGTAATTATCAACACTGTACTATGCAAATAAATTTTTGTTAAAAGGATAGATCTTGTAAGTGTACTTATCACAATAAAAATAAACCAAATTACACACATGGATTGCATTGTGATTTCCATTCTTTTACACCTAGATAATGCTCATTTAGTTTACAAGTAGAAGTGGTATTGGGAAAATTCAGGGGGGATAGGCCTTCAAGGGCACAAAAGACTTCTGATCAAGTTAAGAAAGCAAGTATGACAGGCAGAAGCAGGAATGCTAAATTCTAGGGGCAAAGAGGAAACTGGAATGGAAACACAGACGAGCATTGGGATATACTGGTAGAGGCCAGATGTTAGAATCCTATAGAGATGCATACACGCCTTTCTCCAAACCTGCCACTTCATTTCTAGTGGTTTTGGGTTGGCGTTTTTGTTGTTGTTTGTGTTAATTTGTTTTGTCTGAGACAGGATTTCACTCTATAGTCCAGGCTGATCTTGTACTCACTATGTAGGCCAGGTTGGCCTTGAATTTTTGACAATCCTCATGACTCAGTCTGCAGAAAGCTAGGATTATAGGCATGAGTTGTGACAGCTAGCTAATTTTTATTGGCACTGGGGAATCGAACTCAAGGCCTTGTGCTTATAAGGCGAGCACTCTAACCACTGAAATTCATGTCCCAGTCTCTCTGCTGCAGTTTATAAGCAAATTCTAAGTAGGATATACCATAGAGAAGTTCAAGGCAACTGCCTAAAAAAATCTTAAGCAGGAAAGTGAGAAGCTGGGGTTCTATGAGCAATTCCAGAAGGTGAAACTGAGTAAATATTTTATCACTTCCATCACAGATCATCTTTAGAGCCTCTGACTATTATGCAATTTCAAGTATTTTCCTTATTGCCTACATTTATCCTCCATTTTAAGCTTTTTTTTTTTTTTTTTTTTTTTTTTTTTTTGGCCAGGAACTGCTTGAAGTCTATTAGATTTCTATCACTCATGGCTAGCCACCCTCAAGAAGGGCTTCTCAACTACCAGGTGATGTTCCTGTTCTCTACAACACGTAGCTTAGACCTCAGGTTCTCTCCAGACATCCTTCCCAGACCTTTCTGACCTCTCACGTGGTCAAACCTATAATCCTAGATAGACAACCCAGAAGCTTGGATTAAGCAAGCATTTCTTTGCTTCCTTTTCATATATGAATCCTTCTTGCTCTTGGAAATCTACATGTAACCCATCTCTTTCTCTTTTTCATACTACTTTTCTTCACCAGATCAGTGGTCTTCCAACTTTTGTGCTCCTATATATGACAAACAGGACTGAGGAAAACTCACCCATTCAAAAATTAGCATATTTTCTAAAATGACCCTATAAATTTTCATAGGACATCATTGACCAAGAATATAATTTTCTCCATTTTGGAAATTTTATGTCAACACTTAAAATATATAATTGCTATTTCATTCTTTTAAAGGTGTCCAATGTTTAAAAATCATTCAGTTAAAATTAAATGAACAAATTCTTCCTTAACATTAGAAAATTTCACACCATTCTCTTTGAGTTCATAAATCTTTTCTGCTTCAACTCAATATGTTTTATGCCTGAGTCTTTTATTGATCACTTTATCATACATCTCTATAAAAAAGTTGGTAAATTTAATTTTTTTTAATCTCTTGGTACCATAGCCTTTTAAGGGATAATGTTTTCCTTCTGCATTGGATTCTCATTTAATTACCCTTAAATACAACTGATAAAGACTATATGAAATATTTTATATTTTGACAAATATATATTAAGTATAAACACAAAGTTTAGATGGAGCTATTAAAATTCTTTTTCCAAATATTTCATGTAGCCATATTCAATGCAATGGCACAAGAATGAGAAAATGCTCTAATCAGCATCAAACTTATTCCTATTTTTCATTTTTATATGTCTAGAACATTTTTTACATAAATAAGCAGACAGAAATAAAAGAGGTTTTATTATAGCAGTGTCACTCATTTTTTAAAATTTCTCTAGAGTTACATGCCAAAACTCAAATAGCAATCTAGCACCAAAAAATTATTTTTAATGATCTATCTCCTGACATCTTGGTAAGGCATTCCTTTCATTTTATGGAAAACAAAAACCAGAAACCACTTGAGTTACAGAGGATTTATTGCTCTCTTATTTGGTTCAATCACTTTCTTGATATAAAGCTACCGCTTCCGTGAAGTGCCCAAGTATACACTGCAGTAAGTAGGAGTATGTTGTAGACCTGCTTGCTTTTGTCAGCTCTCGGACTGTAATACGGCAAGTCTACTCTCCCGAATTCATAACCATCTAGCAAGTAATACCCACCTGCTGGTCATCTTAACCTATAAACACCCCTGTCCCTAGCGTCTTGTATCAAAGCCCCTGCACTTGCCCAAGAAAAAGTCACCTGCTTTCTTCCTAGAATGCCTCGACAGCATCCTAACTCATCTCGCTAGATCAAGCCTCATTTCTTTCCCATTTTTTCTACACACTGTAGCTAGACTGTTCAAAAGGATCAAGCACAAGCTTCTTTGTTCAAGACCCCCTGGAAATCCATTCCCTGCCCACCTCTCAGGCTCATCTCTGCTACTCTTTTTATGACTCTGAGCTCTGGCTAGTCTGGACATCTTTCTTTTCTTCTGAGAATCAAGGACCTGTGAATAGTCTCACTTCTCTATTTCCTTCACCAAAATACTACTTTCACGGAAGGTTTAGTTTAACTATTATTTCACCCAGGAAGTCTTCCCTGATCCTTATTCTAGGTTAGAACACAGCAAATCAATATTTCTATGTGTATTTATTATCTATTGAGACAGGTCTCACTCTGTAGTTCAAGGTGGTTCTGAGCTCACTATGTAGCTCAGGCTGGCCTTAAACTCACAGCAATCCTCCTTCCTCAGCCTCCTAAGTGCTAGCCTTATAGGCGTGCCCTACCATGCCCAAATTATGTGGTGCTGGGGAAACTAACTCTGGTACTCAGCACTTTCTAAGCAAGCACTTTAACCACTGAGCTATTCCTCCAGAGCCCATGTGGGTACACGTACACACACACACACACACACACACACACACACACACACACACAACACGCACACAAAATACATAACTGTTTATTGAGTCATAGTCTGTGCCCACAGATCACTACGCTTATTCCTCATACCTGAAATATTGTAGCCTGTAAGTCATCTCGCTTCCCCCTCCCCATGTCTCTCCCACCCCATGGTACTGGTAAGTCCTCTGTCCCAGTGTGTGTCACAGGAGTAATTTATTTAATGTCTTACATCCTGTTGAGACTACTAACTTTATATTGCAGGAGCCAGGCTAGCTTTACTTTCATATACCCAGTTTGGAATATGGAGAACAATAAATGTTAGGTAAATAGTTCTTAAATAAAAAAGTGTTTTATTATTTCATAAGCAAGATTTTATCAGCATATTCACCATTATCTGATTCCATTTGCTTGAAATACATCATTCACCATTATCACCTGAAGGCAAGTCCAGAGTTCTTTTCTGATGAGTAATAAAAGCATCAAATGTTCCAAAATGACTCAAGAGGATGATCTTAGCAGCAAGACTTTGCTTGCTTTTTACATTAAGTGTTATCAAAGGAAAAAAAACATATCTATTGCAAGAATACTGTAACTTTTACCAGTATTCCATTAGGATGGAATCATGTCTATCACCTGCATGGATACAAATAGAAATCTGATTTAAAGGTTTTCAGTCTCCCCAAATGCTCAAAAGAGGCTTAAAATAGAAGTTATTAATTTCTAACAAATGTTCTTATACTATACTCATGTGTTCCTTGCCTCTCGTATATAAACTCTGTGTTAATACACAATGATAACATTCATTATTTTTATCTCCATACTCAACAGTAATTGACTATTAAGTATTTCAAATTTCTTTTGTACAGTTAAGTTTAGCAAAAACAAATGCGTAACTGGTTCTAAAAAAACAAATGAGTGCATTGTAAAAAGTATTTCATTTGCTAAGATTACAGTTAAATTGTATTCTCTAACAGTATTTTCCTTATTATTCCACCACTACAACTGCTTTTACGGATCTTGCATATCAGCAGTGTCATGTGATAAACCAACTGCCACGACATGATTGAATTCATTTATGTAGCTAGATGAAGAGTTGTCTTTCATATTAACAATCTAAAGCTTAAGACAATCACCAAGGGAATTCTTTGATAATCAGTAAGTGCCATTCATGAGAATAATTAGTGCTCATATTAACCATTTCTGTGCTGTAGCTTCTTGTATTCTGACATTTATATAGATACTGGAGAGCTGATATCTGCACAAAGTTTTCCACCTTACATCTTGGATTTCTGTTCTGTATTTTATCCTGAATAGTTTGATCAGTTCTATTCTTGAGTTAGGTTGCCTTAGTAATTTTGCAAGGATAAAGTCTCCCGCGTAAGGCAGAAAAAGCTCAACTCCAGTATGCCTCCCTCAATCTCTGGCACTGTCCTGCTCTCCCTACCTTCTAAACATAGGTTCACTTTTCCACTTTCAAGTTCTACCTGTCGCTGCTGCCTCTTTGTTTCCCTGTATTGTGTCACCAACTTTTCCCACTTCTCCTGTGACCCAAGGTGCAGGGTAGTCATGTCACAGCCTGAATCATGGTTTGCCTTTCTTTCCACATCAACACCTGCTGTATTCCTGTGTTCCTCAACATCCAATGGAAACATACTATGTACCATGTGCAAGCCCTGTACTAGCTCTATGATAAAACAGGGGTCCAAGGAAACAACAACGTGGACCTCACAGACCTCTCAGTCATTTGCACAATTCTAAGTCATAACTGACACTAAGAAAACTAAAACTGGGCTGTTCTAGAGAATAACAGTAGAGAGAGAAATCTGCTTTTATCGGGAAGCTGAGTAAAGCCTCGCTGACTTAGCTGTGTTAATCTGAGCCCAAATAATGAAGTTGCAATAGTAAAAGAGCCATAGGCACAGAACAAGGGAAGACAGACAGACAGCAGCGCCAGACAGGCTACGCAGAGAAGTCTGCAGTTAGCCTAAGAGGCGAAAGGAGTTTGACTTCAAAAGACAAAGCACTTGGTCCGATGAATGTCTGAAAGACAGGAAGGTTAGGTGCAAGGAGGACGCGAAGGCTGTTGCGGTAGCCCACCTTCGGTGCCGGTGGTGGAGATGAACAGCAGCAGAAGGTGCTGAGATGCACAGAAAGTGAAAACTGCAGGTACTGTTGACGAGCTGGATTTAAAATGTGAAAGGAACAAACTACAGATGACCCCATTTTCTTTCTCAAATGTCTGGATAAACGACTGAGCTAAAGAAGATAGAGAAACTCAGGTTGGAAAAAGGGTAGAATCCAGGGTTCCGTTTTGGACAGCCAGGGCTTGACAACGTTGGACAGCTGACCAGAGATGTTTAGATAGTAGGAGACATTAGACTCACAGGTAAAGAGTAATATATATCAGGGAGGGAAAAAAAGTACAGAAACAGAGGAAAAAAAAAAAATAAGTCTCCAGTTCAGCTAACAGGAGCATCAGGATTTTGAGACAGAGTGGAAGAAAAGTAATAAACAACATATGAAGACACATAGGAGGGCCTAAGGTTACAGCAGCCAAAGGGAGAGTGTTTCATGAAGAAACAGGTCCAGGGAATCCTGGTCCACAAAATTAGGTCATGTGAACGTCTTTGTGACTGAACAATTTCAGCAGAGAGCTGGGGTTAAACACAAAACCACAGCATCAGAAAAAGCAGGAACAATCAATTTTGAAGAGAACAATTACCATGAAAAGATAACGAAGCAGACATTTGTACATGAGGTTGAAGATTTTACTTTTGTTTTTATACACTGACCTGATACTGATACTAAGAGACCAATGACATACAATAAGGAAATAAATTACAGGAAGGAATAAAACTTAGTGGACAGAATTAGCTGTGAGAGAAGAAAAAGGAGGAGGAAGAATGCAGTGGAATGAAGAGGAGGAAAAAAGGAGGAGACCAGGGGGGAGCAGGAGGAAAAAGATGAAGAGGAAATTAGAAAGAAAAGACACAAGTGGATCTACAGGTTTGGTGATGAGGATAAAGAAAATGTCCTTTGGTTGTCTGCTGTCTTCTCAGCATCCTAAACGGCAGCGAAGTCAGAAGCTCACAGAGTGGGGAGAAGAGGATGGGACAGAGAGACAGGCATTTCGTGGAATCAGAACGTGAGCTCTTGGAGAGGTTCAGCACTGACTGGCTGTTTGACGCTTGTGATCATGCATTTGAAATTAAACCACGGCGGCCCTCTGATGTGTTTTATCTCTAAGAATATTTGGCTGCTTTCAAAGAGACAGTGAATGGTATTCCTAGCATCAGAGTTATTCTATAAAAAATAGGTGCTTTAAAAAGGTTTTTAAAAAGCTAATAGGTTTTGCAAAGAATTACTATGGAAGAGAATGACAGAATCTAAGCTGGTAGAGAGAAGAGTGGAAAGAGGACAGTGGGGGTATTAGATGGACAATGGAGACTGAATGTCAGATACCAGGGGAAAAGTCAAATTAATCATTTGAAAAGATCAGGGAACCAAGAGGCAAGGAGTTGGACGAGTGGCTGATGCCAAAGTCATTGAGAATAGCAACATGGTTTGGGAATGGGAATGGAGCCAAAAATCTTTAATCAATGAAGCACGGTGGTCACAGATCCATACATGACAAGGCTTTGAAGGTGAAGAAGGGTAAGTCTATTTACTGCAACCCACAAATGATGGAAGTGGGGTTGATGTGCGGGAAAAGTAACAGAGAGCAAAGGGAGAAAATAACCGACTCCCAACTCCTTGTTATCTGTTTACTTTACATTTCACTGAAATTTTATTGGCCTGTGGACACAGACAGACATTTATTAGTTAGGGATGACCTCATCCTACTCCTGCTGGAACCTGTGCATGGCTTCCTCTTTGCTGATTCTGTGTTTGGCCCCAACACAGCTTCCCCCGAGGTACTTGAGGGACTCAAGCTTTGAAGAAAGAATAGTTTCCGCCTGATGAAGCGGAGAAGCAGCTCATCTGCAAATA